>MCFL01000039.1:0-231704 GCA_002102555.1 Catenaria anguillulae PL171 | reverse complement strand
CGCACAGCTTTATTACGTAAGCTCGAAAAACCGCCAACATGCCTCCCAAGAGCAAGAAGACCTCCCAGCCCCAAGAGGCCGTCTCCTACGGTCCTCAAGTTCGCGAAGGCGAGCTTCGTCTTCGGCGTTGCCCACATCTTCGCCTCGTTCAACGACACCTTCGTCCACGTTACCGATCTTTCGGGCCGCGAAACCATCACCCGTGTCACCGGTATGTGACCCATCGCCTGCGCACCTGCCACACTCCCATTCTTCGTCGCCCCCCTGTCAGCTGTCGCCCCGCTGGGCATGTCCATGCGGTTGTAGAGGTTTGCACCATTCGTCAAGGACCAAGAACCTTTCGTTTTGGAACGTAAGGTCTCTTCGGTTTGGTCAGAGACCCCGGCCCACAACCTTGTTTTCGACACAACTTGGTTGCAGTGCTTGCTCGGCGAGACTGTCGGATGGTGCCCTCTGTCCCCTCTGATGATGCGTGCCGTTGGCTTTGACAACGTCGTCTTTGCAACACAGTTTCATACGCATCTTGCATGTGAACAACTGGTTGCGCAAGAAGACTCCGATCCCAATCCCATCATGCATGGCCCATGGGCACTTGCAACAGCGCACAGATTTCACAACAACCCGACCCCAGCTCCCGACATTGCTCCTGCGCTCCACACTTGTCTGTCTCTCCCATGTGTCTGACCAAACTCTCCTCGTTGCCATGATGCTCTCGATTCTGGATCATCAGGTGGCATGAAGGTCAAGGCTGATCGTGATGAGTCTTCGCCGTACGCCGCCATGTTGGCCGCTCAGGACGTTGCCGTCCGCTGCAAGGAGCTCGGCATCACTGCCCTCCACATCAAGCTCCGTGCCACCGGTGGTGTTGGCCCCGCCACCCCCGGCCCGTGCCCAGTCGGCTCTCCGTGCCCTTGCCCGTGCCGGTATGCGTATTGGCCGCATTGGTATGTTTGGATGATTGGTTACCGCTCTGCGTCGCCGCTTGTTCTTGTATGCTGACCCTGGTGTTTTTCAATGACTACAGAGGATGTGACCCCATCCGACCGATTCTACCCGTCGCAAGGGTGGTCGTCGCGGTCGTCGTCTCTGAGCGCGCACGGTGGACCGATTGCCTTTGGATTCATCTTCACGCATTGGTCTCTGTTGCTGGTTGGTCAGAAACACACCCAAGGGAGTGGAGCGCAGTTGTGTTGCGGTTGCTGTTTGGTTAAGTTGTCATTTCTTGTTGCTTTGCCTGTGTGGAAATCAATACATGGCCGCCTCTTCTCTTCAAGATACCTGTCATTTTGCTCGTTGCCTTGGGTGTAACTGCGCTTGTTGCTTGCGGTCCAGACAATGTTTCAGTCACACCTTATTCGCCTTTATTCACTGGAGTATCATACATCCTTCACAACACAACACTGACTTCCACGGCATCAAACTCGTCCTCGTCCTCATTCACCATCATCTCATACCTCCTCGACTCCAACCCCGGATCGTCTCTGCCCACTGCCCATACTCTGTCCGCGGCCCAAGCTCCATCAAGTTATCGGCAATCACGATGGACCCCTTGACCAACCTGCCCGACTCCATCAACCCTCGCGCACCTGCAAAGTACAAAGCATCCAACCTCAGTCCTCGCTGCTCTTCGGCTTCATGAGCAGCACCAAATCGATCCGCCTTGGCAACTCTTGCATCTGTTCCTGCACACTGCCCAGCACCACTTGAATGACATCGGCCAACCCAGCATGCTTGACAATCTGCTGCGCGGCAAATGCACGTTCGGGATCCGATTCCACGGCAATGTAGCGCACGTTTGCGCGGCCAAAGCGCGCCGATAGCACGGTTGCAAACCACAGGGCAGAGTACCCGAGTGACGAAACCCCCAACGGTTCCAGCATGATGAGCGGATCGGATGTGGACGGTTGGTGGCCAGGGGTAAATGGAAGCAGGACTTCGTCGATGATCAGCTCGGCCTTTGGGTTGAGTGATGAGGATGTCGGAGTCGAAGACGTGCTGGTTGTGACGGCAAATAATCAAGAGCCCCAGGACGGATGCTGGGTCGTTGCGCTTGGCGTGGGATTGCACGAAATGGACATGATCTGAGGGTGTTGGGAGGGAAGTGGTCGACCGGGTGGGAATGGTAGCAAAAGGTGTTTGGCGGTGGATGGCGTCCACGCGGTTGAGGGATTGGCTGCAAAGCCATGGATGAGGATGGGCAGAGAAGGTGGCTTATTGGCTGAAAGGGTGTGGTGAGCATGTTTGTTTGGCTGCCGGGATGGGTTATGGTAGGTTTGTGTCGGAAATGTGAGGCCAGGGGATGTGATTCGGAACTGGGTAGATGCCGAACCTACAGACCGTGCAGGCGGCAGCCTTGCCTTTATATGGATGGCAACCTCTGCTTGGGCCCAGAGAGCGACATACATATGGCACGGGTTTCGGCGAATAGAATAATCACCCAGCATGGGGCCCGATCCTCTCGTCAGCTTCCATAAATCAATACTCAGCGAAACCATACACCAGCTGAGGTCTGGCCGTCATTTCGGCCTTGTCTCGGGATCATCCAGATGAGTCAATGTCACAATGATTTCAACGCACGCTCGAGTAGTTTTCTGAAATGGGCTCGGGTCATCAGATTCGGAGCCGTTGTTGGGAAAATTATGTGGGTAAACTATAAATAGTG
The DNA here is from genome assembly GCA_002102555.1 of Catenaria anguillulae PL171. Classification (NCBI taxonomy): domain Eukaryota; kingdom Fungi; phylum Blastocladiomycota; class Blastocladiomycetes; order Blastocladiales; family Catenariaceae; genus Catenaria; species Catenaria anguillulae. The sequence goes on along the minus strand of MCFL01000039.1, from coordinate 229,042 downwards.
CCAAGAGTTGGCGTCTCGCGGCGACAGCCGCGAGTCTGTGCGAGAACGCGACTGATTGTTACTGCCGTTTCCACCAGCAGGTCCTTGAGCCAGCGGTACACTTGGCAAATGAACTGGGCAGCACGGTGTAGGGTTTGCAGAGAATGCCAAGTAACTCCACAACCCAACCCTGGCCGCCTCAATACATATGTAGTTCAATTTCGCAGCAGGTGCACGCACACATGTCTGTACAGGCCACTCCTCCATACTGGCAAGGTGTGCAACCACATTGATGTTAGATATACATATTTGCGCCCGGCATAAACGCTTCAGCTACACATGAGCGCTCACAACAGCATACCCAATGGCTGCCGTGATCCCACTCGCCAGCAAATTCACCACATCGTTGTTAAACAGCGGCACGCCAGAGACGAGCTTCACGTCCGATTTTGAAGCACCACCAGACGACGTCGCCTTACAATGCGGCCAGACTTGACGTCATGGTAGGTCGCCTGCAATGTTGCGCCAAGAAGGAATCAATCTACCAAGAATGCGGTGTGTACGGGGAAGGAATGTACATGAGTATCATTGTCGGCATGGTCAAGCAGCCATCTGAAAAATGATATTGGAACGAACCATGGACCCACCCAATCCAAATGCTCCACCGAGTACCAAGAGCATCAAGAGCGGTTGCCTGACAAACCACGACACAACGAGTTCGTCCCCGCATTCAAGCAGACGGCCTGGAGCAAAGCGCGCAACAAAGAATGCCACGACACCCATCAGACTGCCGCCAGCAAAGCTCGCGAGCGTACCAATGGGAGTGATGCCACCGTTGGTGCCGTGTGGGACCTATATGTACAGACGGGATAGCTGGCATTGTAAGCATGCGATGGCAGCGACCAAAGCAAGTGAACAGGCATACCCGTCGACCGGACGGATGAGAATGGGCAGCGAGGATTTGGAGGCAAATGCGGTTCCGATTTCGCTGGCAAATGTGTCGCCGGCACAGCATGCGTAGTGTCTGTTGAATCCGAGGCAAGAATTTCAAGTTAGCCACACCCACAAGATGAATCAACGGATGCTTGGGCGGTGGCCACATACGCCAAGTAGGCAAGAGACAGCGGCTTATCCAAGTGGCAGGCGTTGCCGGAAACGACCAAGCTGAGATGAGTCAGGGCGAGAAGGGTGCCGACACCGCCGTTGCAAACGACTTGCCAAACATTTCGCTGACCCGCTATGGACATGCGCCGAATGGATCAATAACCCTTCAAGTCGTGTTGATATCAAAAAAATCGATGCATTTCAAGCTTGACCGCACCTTCGCGGTAATCCTCCTCTATCCTCAACTTTGTCTCACGGCCAATCTACTCATGGCAAGCAACACGATCCCGTCAACCCTGGAAACAGACAGCTGTACGTACATCCGATGATTCATGTAATAATACCTTGGTTACCCGCGAGCCCGACAGGTAAAATGCCACCAGGATGACGCCAAACACTGGGTGTGGGTGGTTGAACGTGATGAGGCCGACAAGGAGCCCCGCCGCGGCACCCGATGTCGACAGCGACTTTTTACGCAACCCGTGGACGGCGAGGAGAAGCGAAAGGATGATTGCGATGAGTAATTGCATGGTGGCCACTTCTCGGCGAACTGTGTTGTACATTCACACAATCTCTACCACAATGTCACTTGCGCCCACCACTGGCTCGACACCGAAATCTCACATCCATGTCACATCGCAGACAGTAAAATATATAGCTGGCGGCTGCCCGTCGCTCAGGACATTGACGAATCTAACATGAGCCGCTGGAGTCGATGGAATGCGGGTATGAGTTGGTCCACGTCGTATGCAGCGTATGCGACCAGATCAGCCGGGGTATCCGACTCTTGTCTTTGAATGGATTGGTAGGGAGGTCAAGGAATGCCAAAATGTCGTTCAGACTCGGGTTGACAGCCGGTGCCTCATGAGCGCCGCCAGCCTCCTCCGAATTGGTTCCCTTTGCCGACGTTTGGGCCGTGCCACTCATTGTACATCAGCTGAATGTCGATGACCTTGCTTGGAGGTGGAGCAACTTTGAATCGAGACCTCAGGACGGTCAAATCGTTGCCGGCGCCGTGAAAAATGAAGCAACGGTGACGGCTCGCTGCCGGTAAACAAGGTACGAATCAACTCCAGTCGCCAAGGCTCGTCAGAAAGCGTGGACAAGGGTATGCTGAATACATGGGTACACTCTGCCGGCTGCTGATGATCTGCTGGGCCCGCCACATCCTTTCTTCTGGAGTGTCGGTGTTGGATGGTGGAAGAGCAATTTGCAAGCTGGGCCAGGCGGTCCGTTGGACAATCTGTCGAGGAAGTGCGAACGACGGCCGCTGGGCTTTAGCAATGGCGCGCGAAAACTGAGACGGTGAGATGGACGATGGCCGAGCGAGGCGTCGATGGGCCAGGAGCTCGAGCGATGGCGGCGTTGAGGCAATGGGAATGGCGGCATGGTGCTCCAAGTCGACTCCCAGGAAGGCTGCGTTGCGGGCGAGTCGAATCAGCTGATCTGCATCGGATCTGGTCTGGATCAAGTGGACAAGGGTTGGATTGGATGCGGGGTTCGGCGAAGGAGGATCATGTTGCTTGTTGCCATGCATTGTTATGTGCTCTAGTTCAATGTGAATGGGCTTTGCTTGATCAGAAGCGGCGGAAGGTGGACGAACGTTGCGCAGCTCGGAATGTCTCGCTTGTGCTTTCAGTGGTGTGTCTCGCGATCCCCATCGCTGTTGTTCTGCTCTTTTCCCCGTTCCTCAATCCTCAGGCTGTGTTGCCTGCCAGTGTTCGCACCACGAGCAGATCGGCGCTTCTGTTGTGTGAGTTGGCTCCATCGATGTTACGGTTTATACTGACCTCACCCATCCAATCCGAATCGTCTCCACACAGCATTCCATGCATGCACGATAAATACATTCGCGACGCAATCGTAGCAGCAAACGCCAGTCACTTATCATGTCCATGTTCCTCTCCGCCCTCCGCACTGCCGCCGCAAAGTCGGTCGCTGGCCCCTTGGCCGTGTCCACGCCTCCCGGTCACTGTCAACATCGGCGGCCCGGTTCTCCGATACTGCAAAGTCGGAAGCAGAAAAGTCGGATGCTGCTGCCGGTGACAAGACGGCCGATGGCGAGGTCGCCGCACCCGACGCCAAGGTGGCCGAGTTGACTGCCTCTGTTGAAAAGCTCACCAAGCAGCTGCAAGAAAAGGAATCCAAGCTCAAGGAAGTGATTGTATGATAACTCCTCAACCCATGGCCTCCGTGCTTGTGCTTCCCTTCTCACTGACTGTCCCGCTCTCAATCGCAATCGCACACCACCCATCCAGTCGGCCTACCAACGCTCGCTCGCCGACGCCGAGAACCAGCGCGCTCGCACCAAGCGTGAAGTCGACCAAGCCCACCAATACGGCGTCCAAAAGTTTGCCAAGGACTTGCTGTCGATCGCCGATGTGCTCGCCATTGCCGTCGATTCCGTCAAGCCCGAGGCCCTTGCCAACAACAAGGATCTGCGTGACTTGCACGAGGGCCTCACTTTGACCAACAATGAGCTGCACCAAACCTTCCACCGCCACGGCATTCAGCGCATTGATGCGGTCGAGGGCGACAAGTTTGATCCGGCCATTCATCAGGCCATGTACCAAGCACCCGTGCCAGGACGTGAACCTGGTACTTTGTTGCAGGTGGCCAAGGCCGGGTTCAAGCTGCATGGGCGTGTGTTGCGCCCCGTGCAGGTGGGTGTGGTCCAGGATACGTCGTCCTAAATTGTGACGGGCGTCGTGCCTTTTGCCCATTGGCGTCGCTCTCGTTAGTTTCTGTATTGATTTCCTCTGCAGTCTATTTGTTGCTCTTTTCCTCGTTGGTCGTTGGCAAAGCACAATGTCAATACTTCCCACTAGTTGATACCGTACCGTTGTCGATGACCGCCTCCTCTGTTATTGTATATGTATGTCTGTACGATACATGATTTTGACTCATTATTGAAATGACTTGCTGCCACCACTGGCAACGGAAAGGAGACCAAAGTCGTGGTCTGAAGTGAAGGTTGGTGGACAGCGGTGCCGCGACGAAGCCAGTACCCACGTCCCATTTATTTACCAGGCAATGAATACATCCTTTTTGCGAGTCCTCAACTTCACGCAACGCCCTCACTACAATGACCTCGACCCACACCACTGACACCCGGGCTGGCCCGCTGATCTTGCCTGCAACCGACCACCCTGTCACCCATGTCACCGTGTACCGCGACCGTGCCGAAGTGGCCCGCAAACTCGCCGCCGTCTCCATCAAGCGCACATGCCAACCACCATCCAGCTCCGTGGCCTGCCGCGCTCGCTCGACACAAACTCGGTGCGCGTTGAGCCGCTCACCAACAGTGCCCGTGTTCTGATTGCCGACGTGCAAGTCGTGGACCAGCTGGAACGCGTGGAAAAGAAGCCAGAGGAGGAGGCGGCGGCTGAAGACGATACAAAGGCGAAAAAGAAGACCAAGGTGACTGCCGCTGATGTGGCGGCCAAGCGTACCGAGCTCGAATCGGCCCGGATCAGGCTCGAAGATCTCGTCACCACACGGTCTGTCGTACAGCAGCAGCTCGGCTTCATCAAGCAGTACGCCGATGCACGTGCGTCGACCGTCAAGCTGGACAGTGGCGCAGACTTGGTCAAGGACTTTGTGGCCGGGTTTGTGCCGAGCCACGAACATGTCGGCAAGGACTTGACGCTGCGCAAGGTGCAGCTGGATGAGCAAGTCAAGGATGCGGAAGCAAACGTGGCCGAGCTCGACGATTGGGTGAGGTCGCACGAGTACTTGGTGCAGAGGAAGGATGATGAGGCAGAGTATGAGATGGTCATGTCTGTCTTCGTTACGCTCGAGGTGCCAGAGAAAGCCAGTTTCGAGGGTGACGCAGAGTCGATTGAAGCAGATTTGCTTGTCAGCTACGGTGCGCGCTTGTTGCTTCCCGTCTTCTCTTTTCGTAATTACGTCGCATTCTGACTACTCGTACTTCTTCTTCAATAGTCGTCCCCAACGCCCGCTGGTCGCCTCACTATGACCTGCGCGTCTACTCGCGCGACAATCTCGCTCACTTGACCTACAACGCCAACCTGCGTCAATGGACGGGCGAGGACTGGACCAAGGCGCAACTCGTGCTGTCAACCGCATCAATCGCGTCCATTGGCCACGACCTGCCCAAGTTCACGTCCCGCTGGGAACTTCGCGAGCGGGTTCCACCGCCGGTACGCCTGTCGGCCCGATTGTCCGCTTACATGCCAACGTCGCCGGCGTACATTCCCACATCGGCCACAGTTGAAAGTTCCATGCAAATGCCACAAGCGGCGCCAGCTCCGTTGGCTGCGAGTGCCATGGTGGCACTTCCACCGCCGGCACCCAAGCCCGTGATCAGCGCACCAAAGGCCGAGGTCCTGGCCGAGGATACCGGGTTGACGGCGGCTGCGTTCAAGATTGCCATGCCGACCACGGTCCCGAGCGACAATGTTGATCATCGTGTCGCGATTGCAGTGCTGCAGCTGCCTGTGTCGTTTGCGCGCGTGGCTGTGCCCAGGCTGGCGCCGGGCAAGGTGTTTTTGGAGGGCACCGTGACCAACGAGTCGGATTACGTGCTTGTTCCAGGAGAGGCAAGGGTTGGCATCGATGGGTCGTTTGTGGGCAAGTCGGCTCTCGACGTATGTCCGTCTTCTCGTTCGTCTTGGTGTATGCGAACGCCCAAGCTTACCCAGTTACTCATTTTTCCTTGGTAGTTGGTCATGCCAAAAGCCACATTCAAGCTCAACCTCGGGCTCGACCCAACCATTGAAATCACGCTCAAACCGACCCAGAAACAAACCGAGCTTGGCAAGCCCAAACCCACGGGTGCACTGGCCCTGTTTGCCGGCAGCGGCAACGTTGCCTCGCCCTCGACCGTCCCTGCCGTTGCGGCCGTCATGACGCCCGGATGCAAGTCGTCATGCACACGAACCGCATTGTGATTGCCAACAAGGCCGGCGGAAATGACGGTGGCAACGCGCAGTCGGCAGCGGCACCTGCGCGGATTCGCGTGTCGGATCAGATTCCAACGGCACAGCACGCCGACATTCACATTGTGCTGGTTGATCCCGATTTGAGCAAAGGGTCAGGGGTTGCAGTGCAGGTCAAGGCGAGCCGGAATGCGGCCGCTGATGAGGCGGCAACGGGTGCGGGCACGAGCGTGGCTGCTCAGGCGGCTGCGAGCGGTGGTAGCATGGGATCGCTCAAGCGTGCCAAGTCCTCGTCGGCCGCCAAGCTGCCTGCTGCTGTTGCCGCTGCATCAACCACTGGCGGTGGACGATTGCCCGTGTTTTACAAGGACGTGGGCGAGCTCGAGTGGGACGTGGATGTGGATGCGGGCAAGTCGACCGAGATTGTGTGCAAGTATGCTGTCGTGTACCCGAAGGATTTCAAGGTGGAAGGGTTGACAAGCAAGTGAGAGTGTTGCCGTCGTTGCCAGCGGGGGTTTGCGTTTGTCATCAGCTTCAAGTGTCCAATGCATTCACTTCTTCAGTTGTGATCTTGACGTACTCTGTGCATGACGTATTCGCCTGTCCGCACAAAAGAATGTAGAGCGGACCGTGATGGGAAAGAGAGGTCAGTATCAGCCTCCGCAACATTGAGAGGGTTATTTGAATGAGGTTATTCGGCATATACCCTCGTCAAACACGTTCGTAAATGTTGCCTCCGAGTGCATCATCCTGTCAACCCAGTCAAAAATGCCTTGCTCCAATATTGTCTGGCCTGCTATTCCCCAGCGTGCGACCATGTTGATCCCAAGCAATCTTCGTGGTCATACTCGTCCTATTTTGCAGACCCGACACACTTCAAGTTGAGCAGAGTGGAACACTGTGAGCTGGTACATATGGGACATCGTTACATGCGTCTCCGCCGAGCATCTGAAAGATCCTCGACGAGACTACGAATGAAGTCACCATTACTCACGTTCTGCTTGAGGCCGAGGCACTTGGCGAGCTCGTGGTAAATGACTACGCATACGCATTTGTACACATCTGCTTGATGCAAAAATGACACATTCTCTTCCACCACTTGACTGATCAAAAATGCCTCCATGCATACGTCCGCAGTTGGTCAGCCAAATCCACGCCACCCATCTTGCGGTTGTACTCCATGACGGCTGTTGGCGCAGGAATTGGGACCCGTCCACCTTCCTTGGTGTCCCAGCGCTTGACGGAATCCAAATCGCCGGCGGCATGCTTGCTTGAAAGAAGGCACACGGCCTGGTTGTCGAACCACCCAAAGGCTGAGATGCGGCCCAAGCTGCCGCCAGAAAGTGGCACATCCACCTCTGCGGCCCGATGGTCGCCGCGCGCATGCTTCTCCTTCTTGGGCAACTCGACAATCTTCAATGGAAACCCGACACGGTTCGTGCGCGCTGTACCGAATATGTGCGTACGCTTGTCGAGGAGCCGGTAAATTAGACATGGCGACGTAAAGAAATGTCAGACCACCGTGTGCTTTGCCGAGGAGGTGGCACTCTGCATCATGGACAAGATCGCTCCGCCACCCAGTCCGGTGCCCAATTCGTCGGTTGTGGCGTCGTTGCCCGTGCACACCTTGGTGTAGTACAGGTAACCAGTTGTTGGATCCGCAAGCGCCCACACCTTGATGCCCCACTTTGTTGGCTTTGCCGGCAATACTGATCAAATGCGAGGCGGCCGGTGAACTTGACCATGATCTCGTCTGCGGAAACATGCTCACCGGTGTTGTACGCTGCGGCAAAAGCTCGGTTGATGTGGTCCATCATGACCCCAATCTTACGCATGCGCCTCTGCTCCTCTGTCATCTTACCCCGGCAACCTGGGTTTCCGGAAATGCAACCAGCGCAAAATTTGGAAAAAGCGATCCCTTGGCATGATCTTTGCAATGTTGGGTGTCGAGTCGACGGTGTCTTCAAGCCAATATGCCGACAAGTCTGGCTTTTGCACAAGACCCATAGCCAGGATGAGCGCAATGAACCGACAAGCTTCTGCTTCATCTAACGGCTTCCAATCCGGCGCATCATGCAACTGGGCGTAGCCGTTCGTCCCAAATACCATGTCGCCCAAGAAGCTGTGCGAACCCACGTTGGCGTTGTGAAGCAGCATGAGAAAGATCCGGATTGGCGGCCAGCCGGCCAGATCTTTGTCGTCACCGAAATCAATCGTCGGCCCAGGGGGGGGGGGGGGGGGTCGGTGTGCGGGAACGGATTGGACACATGCGGATGTGGTTGAGGTTTTGGCGACGCATCGCCTGTGGTGGATTTTGGGTCGCGATTTTCTGACGACGTAGGCGGCGGCGAGCCGGGCGGTGGGGAGGTAGGCGGTGGCGAGCCAGGTGTCGGAGACGACGAGGATACCGGTACCCAGCGAAGCCAGGAGGCTTTCTCCTTGTCCCAAAGGCCTTGGAATGCTTCCACTGGAAACGGTCAATGCTCAGTCTGGGTTGCCATGAAGTGATGAGAAAGATGTGACACACATACCAACGGACTACTGATGGTCCCAGTGATTCTCCTCATCGTCTGAATCCTCCTCACCATCATTTTCCCCCTCGTCGCACTTGACTCGGCACACTCAGCACCTACTTGGTCATCGCCGATTTGCGACTTTTCTGGTGGATCGACCTCCTCGTCGCCCGACGTCGACTTGTTTGGTTTCGGCTGCGCTTGCGACGCGCGCTTGCGCGTGGGGTGTGCTGTGTTGGCGAGCTCGTTGCTGAATTGGTTGCATCGTCTACCCGGCACGCTTGCGAGGAGTTTGTCCTTCTGGGCTGCTGTCGGCATTCGCTGCCTTCTTCAGACTACCGAACCGAAAACCGACGGTCAGCTGACTGCCTTGACATGCGCGGACTGGTCAAACATGTCACACTAGCGGTAGAATGAGGCACGGCAGACTCAAGAGGCTTTTGGCCGTGGGCCGTTTGACCTGCTTTGTCCCATGCGGATGGTGTTTGGCGTGGTGAGGACAAGGGTGGATAATTGCTCTGTGCAGGTGCGGTTGGCAGTCGGCGGGGTGGAGCGAATCAAGGCAGCAATTGGATTTGGGAATTGGAGCTTGATCAACGTCTCGGGCTATTGCTTTGGCTGACTATTTACATGGCACCGGCTGCAACCGTGCGCGGCGGCTATTCTAGGGCTTCGAGGGGGGCCGTTCAGAAATGGTGGAGTGGAGCATTCACGTTCAACTCGTGTTCGCTCGAGCCACTCGAAGGCCGAAGCAGATGACGATCTGAATTGGCGACTCGTACGCTCCATCAGTCGGCATTCGTAAGGAGCATTGTGGGACCGTGGTGGAACGAGTGTCTTTGCAAAGATGCTTTTGTGTGTGAGGTTTGACAGGGAAGCGGCGACATGAACAAAGGACACCGGCGCAGACTCTACATGCTCAGCTGTGTACCCAGCAATGTGTCTAGACAGGACTTGGCTAGTTTCAGGACCCGTCAATTTGGCAAACGGTTCCTGGCCCCCAAGACTCACGAATCCACCGTGTCCTATTGGGGGCAGCTGCAAGGTCATGCCGATGGACATGTCGAGAATCCGGATTTCGAAGCCAAGTCCACGGCTGGTCCACGAGCCAGTGTCACATTGAACATAAGAGAGCAACCCTGCAGCGGCCGCACGCGTACGCCGCGACCGGCCACAATCCGTGAATGCAAGACACTTACAAATGCAATAGCTACTCTGTGCATTGCACTTTAGGCACCACCAAGTCGTTCTTGGAGAGTCCTCGCCGAACAACTGGCCATCAGTACAACCCTCGACTCGGCACATTGAGATCACATTTCGTGGCGATCTCATTCTCCGCTTGTCCATGCCCCTCCCCGATTTCAGATTCCTTGATACAGCGCCGGTTCGATCATGGTCCTCGAGCTCTCGCCCTACTCGGAGCTATCCTTTTCCCGTATGCTATCCCCGCCGTGTTCGCCATGTTGCCCTGATCATCTCGAGTGCCACGGACAACAATACTGACCACGCCAAGTAATTCGACGCGTTGCTCTTGGCAGACGTCACGGACACCGTGACTATCCGGTTATTCAACCCATCAAAGGACACGGTCGCCGCCTACAAGGTCAAGACAACCGCGCCCAAACACTATGTCGTTCGTCCCAATGCCGGACTGGTCCACCCAGGCTCGACCACCATTCTCTCTGTGACGGCATGCCTGCAGCACGACATGGATCGCGCCATGCGCGGCAAGGACAAGTTTCTCATCGAGTCGGTATTGCTACGTCCACATGAGGTCGGAATGGATCTGTTGGCACTGGTACGCTTGAACTCATTTATCATCGGCGCAATGATTGACTAATCTCGCCCAACTGCTTTCTTGCATAGTGGCCCGTTCTGGATCCAACGCGGATTCACGAGCACCGCTCCGTGCTCGCTTCCCATTCAGCTCTCCACCCAACCAGTATGGGACCATGGACAACAATGGTGCGCGCGACCGTCCGACTCTGATTGTCTTCAGATCCTTCCCACCATGCTCATTGCCTCACGCTACTCAGTTCCATACGCATCCCCAGCTCGCTCCGATTGGGGCATGTCCCTGCCACGCCAGCCACAACGCTCACCGTCAGAACCCATCATGTATACCAACAACTCCATGAGCCACGCCACTAGCCCGATTCCGCACACGTCACCACAAAACGTCTCTGCGTCCATGTCGCGCGCGTCCAAGGGCCTACGCAGCCTGCTGTCTCCTGGCGGCCGCTCCAGTTCCGTGCGCAATCTCCTTTCGACAACCCCATCCCCGCCGCCATTGCATTCAAATGGCATCTACCCACCTCCACAGCCATACGGCTACTCGCACAACCCCCACGGCAACGGATTACACGCGGGCATTCCAACACCCATGCGCAACGCCGGCGCAGGCATGTACGGCAACTCACATCACCAGGGCATGCACCATCATCACCGGCCGCATGGCATGCACCACTCGGATTCCGGTGCCGCGCTTTCCATGGACTCGATGGCAACCATGACGCCCATGGGCCCCTCAGATATTGCGCCGCACATTCGCATCGCTCGCCTCGAGTCGCAGCTGGCGCGTGCGTGGGATGAAATCACCACCAATCGCGCAGCGCTGCGCCGGTTGGATACTCAGGGCCTCGTTCCACCAATGCCGCCCTTGGACGGGTTTGTGGAGGATGAGATCGGCGAGTCGGGATACTTCAACGGGAGTAATCCCGGATCGTTTTATCATGGCAGAAGCGGAAGGTATGGGCCGGACGGCCAGTATTTGGGGGCTCAAGGAGGAATGTTGTCCGGGATGCAAGGGTGGTTGGTGGTGGCCATCATGGGGGTTGTGGGAATGGTGATTGGACTGCTCATGCGTAGCGGGTGAGCAGCGCGCAAAGGCTATGTGCTTGTCCGTGGCACCTGTGTCGTTCAGCCATAATGTCTCTCGACGTCGTCTCAATTTTGCGTCCTTTTCAGATTGATTTTTTTTTTAGTGCTTTTGATTGCATTCCGTCGCCGCTGCACATTCCCTTTTGCATTATGGCATTGGTTTCGGATTCACCACTTTTTGTCGTCCCCGATGCTTTGACATCTCATGTTTACTTGTCGTTTGCAATACTCTCACAAATGTAAGCCGTTTATTTCTTCTCTATCCTGCCAAGGCTGTAATAGGGTGACCAAGTGCAACACTTCGTCCTTGTATTCCGACTGCAGGATGCCAACTTCAACCAGCAAGGCAACTGTTGCCGCAGCCAAAACCTTGGCATCATCGTCACACACGTGAAGTGATCAACAAATGGCCCAGTCTTGTACATAGCGTGATGATCGAGGAATCCACCACGGTCGCATCTAAGCCGAACAACACCGCGATCAACTCAGGGCTATGGGCAATGACTCGCCAACCCAATCGCAATCCGACACATATTCCGCCAATCGCCACCATGAGCAATTCAAGGCAAACCATTATGCAGACCGCAACCGTTACGATGCCCAGGTTCCTCTAACCCGCCCAGAGGCCACTCCGCCCCTCGTCCACTCGGCCGCCGCTGTGCCGCTCACCCACTCCACTGCTGCCCCATCTGCCTCCCGCTTGCCCTCCAGCTCCGCCGCCAGCCACTCAGACGCTGGGTCCAACGTTGACTTGCCCCTTGCATCGCCCAACCTGCTGGACCCAATGGGCGTCTCCGATCAACCAGCGCTGGCGGGTACGATTACACATCGCCTGTTGCCAACTCGTACCAGGATGGTCAACAGGGCTATGCCGGCTTGCATGACGCCCAGTAACTCGCTCAAGACTTCAACTTGATGTCGTGCTACCCGGTGCTTTTGATGCGCCAGCCGTCGAATCGATCGTCTCTCAAGTCAGTACTCCCTGCCCCGAGGAGGTGACCCATTTCAACTCGGAAATCGCAAAGGCTGAGCCCAAAATTATAATAGATGTCGGGAATCGGACTGCGCAGACAAATGCATTTCTGGTTGATTTGGCGGCCAACTCGTTTCACGGAAAGCTCATGGACCATCATGGTTCACCTCGTGGATCGCCACACAACTCCTCCGGCACGTATGCCGGTGACCAAAGAGGAAAAGGTAAACTTGTTTCATGCTTACGTTGCTTCCATTCCATTCCCATGTTCATTCTTATTCCTCCGATTCCACAGACTGTCATTCTACGATGTCGATACCCAGCTCATGGACCCCGAGCGCAAGTCGTACAAGTACGACTCGGTTGTACCCGAAAACACCGCTGTTGCACTCAACTCCCTCTATGGCGCTGGTGAGACACGTACCCTATGTACCAGCATGAACAAGGGTACTGGTGGGGAAAAAAAAAATTGCGAGATGTTTGGTTTGTGAACAAGGCAGGTGTGAAGGTGATTCAGCCGATGTGGGTGGTTGAGAATGGGAAAAGGGTGCCCAAAGGTTCGTTTCGACTTCATTCACTGAGCTTTCATTGTCATCTACTCGTGCTGACATGGTCATTCCCACAGGGATGCAGCGTGTGTTGGAAGAGCGCAACCGCAACGTGTATCGGCTTGTCAAGAACAACCTGATTGGAGTTTGTGCCCAATGTCGAGGGGCGTTTGAAAAAGATCCCGAGCGATACTCCCGAATTGATTGCTGCTGTCGCCGCATGCTTGATTCTCAGCCTGACTTTCAAGCTTAAGAGTGCCGACTCGCCGAACTGATTCGAAAATATGGCCACCTTGTCCTTGTCCTTCCCAAGTTTCACCCAGAGCTGAATCGTACGCCCAATTTCATTTAACACATCTTCCTTGAAATTGAGCGACCCTTTACCCCGCCACTGACTGGATGTATTTACTTATATGCACAGCCATCGAGCGTGGTTGGTCAGCTATCACGGCGCATTGCCACAAGAACTGTACATTCAAGTGGGAGACCTTGATGACAGTGTTTGACAGTGCAATCGCAAGCGTGTCCATTAACCAAGTACGGTTCTCTTTTGCTCGAACCAGCATTCTTTTGCCCCACGCGCACACGCTCACTGTCCGCTTCACAATGACACACATGTAGATTCGCAATTACTTTCGTGTGTGTGCTCGATTTGCGTCCGTTTACGAAATCGTCAAGGTCAACGGTCCGTTGGCCGAGCACATTGTCCGCACGTACCGTTCCCACCGCGGCGTGGCCAAGAACGACCTGGAGCAGATGGTGAAGAAACTCTTTACCAAGGTCACTTGCGAGAAGGCCTCGGCATTGGATGAGCGCCACTTGACGGAGCTGTTGGAGATTTTGCGTGCGATTCCGCCAAAGCTCAGGCCAAAGGTGATGCTGAGCAATAAGACGGACATTATCTTTTGTTTTCACTGTATGCTGCACCCTGAACGCAGCCAATTCACATACATCCACACAACTCAAAAGGGATGAATCACTCACGGATGAAGAACGCACGCCAATGCTGCAAACGCCAATGTTTGAGCTTTGCTCTCACTACTTTTCATATGGCCGGATAGTTCATTCTTTCCACCGAACAATACACATATTGCGGTACATTGTGTAAATCTGAGGGTTGCGTTGGTGATAGTTGTACGAACAGACCAGTTTCAGCCCGGCTGAGCTTGAGAATCAACGCACGAGTTATGTACGTCAAGGACACAACTCAAGAACTGAATACATGTGCACAACTTTGAAGCTGATAACAAACGCAAAACCCCCGCTGGCAACGACGGCAACACTCTCACTTGCTTGTCAACCCTTCCACCTTGAAATCTTTCGGGTACACGAGAGCATACTTGCACACAATCTCGGTCGACTTGCCCGCATCCACATCCACGTCCCACTCGAGCTCGCCCACGTCCTTGTAAAACACGGGCAATCGTCCACCGCCAGTGATTGATGCAGCGGCAACAGCAGCAGGCAGCTTGGCGGCCGACGAGGACTTGGCACGCTTGAGCGATCCCATGCTACCACCGCTCGCAGCCGCCTGAGCAGCCACGCTCGTGCCCGCACCCGTTGCCGCCTCATCCGCGGCCGCATTCCGGCTCGCCTTGACATGCACTGCAACCCCTGACCCTTTGCTCAAATCGGGATCAACCAGCACAATGTGAATGTCGGCATGCTGTGCCGTTGGAATCTGATCCGACACGCGAATCCGCGCAGGTGCCGCTGCCGACTGCGCGTTGCCACCGTCATTTCCGCCGGCCTTGTTGGCAATCACAATGCGGTTCGTGTGCATGACGACTTTGCACCCGGGTGTCATGACGGCCGCAACGGCAGGGACGGTCGAGGGCGAGGCAACGTTGCCGCTGCCGGCAAACAGGGCCAGTGCACCCGTGGGTTTGGGCTTGCCAAGCTCGGTTTGTTTCTGGGTCGGTTTGAGCGTGATTTCAATGGTCGGGTCGAGCCCGAGGTTGAGCTTGAATGTGGCTTTTGGCATGACCAACTACCAAGGAAAAGTGAGTAAACTGGGTAGGTAAGCTTGGCGTTCGCATACACCAATGACGAACGAGAAGATGGACATACGTCGAGAGCCGACTTGCCCACAAACGACCCATCGATGCCAACCCTTGCCTCTCCTGGAACAAGCACGTAATCCGACTCGTTGGTCACGGTGCCCTCCAAAAACACCTTGCCCGGCGCCAGCCTGGGCACAGCCACGCGTGCAAACGACACAGGCAGCTGCAGCACTGCAATTGCGACACGATGATCAACATTGTCGCTTGGGACCGTGGTCGGCATGGCAATCTTGAATGCAGCCGCCGTCAACCCGGTATCCTCGGCCAGGACCTCGGCCTTTGGTGCGCTGATCACGGGCTTGGGTGCCGGCGGTGGAAGTGCCACCATGGCACTCGCAGCCAATGGGGCCAACCCTTCCTCGCAAACGGCCATCATCGCGACAGTACCACCCGGTGCAGGTGGCGGCGGCGGTGGCGGTGCTCCAGACCGCTTCATGGGAGACATCTTACGCATCAGAAGCGGTGGTGCTTTTTCGCGGAGTTCCCAGCGGGACGTGAATTTGGGCAGGTCGTGGCCAATAGACGCGATCGATGCGGTCGACAGCACGAGTTGCGCCTTGGTCCAGTCCTCGCCCGTCCATTGACGCAGGTTGGCGTTGTAGGTCAAGTGAGCGAGATTGTCGCGCGAGTAGACGCGCAGGTCATAGTGTGGCGACCAGCGGGCGTTGGGGACAACTAATTCGAGTTCACGAGCTAACAGTTAGTACAACCATTAGCAAAGCAGCGATTGAGCAACAGAGCGTACCGTAGCTGACAAGCAAATCTGTCTCAATCGACTCTGCGTCACCCTCGGAACTGGCTTTCTCTGGCACCTCGAGTGTAACGAAGACAGACATGACCATTTCATACTCTGCCTCATCATCCTTCCTCTGCACCAAGTACTCGTGCGACCTCACCCAATCGTCCAGGTCGGCCACGTTTGCTTCCGCATCCTTGACTTGCTCATCCAGCTGCACCTTGCGCAGCGTCAGGTCTTTGCCGACGTGTTCGTGGCTCGGCACAAACCCGGCCACAAAGTCCTTGACCAAGTCTGCGCCACTGTCCAGCTTGACGGTCGACGCACGTGCATCGGCGTACTGCTTGATGAGCCAAGCTGGTCTTGAACATACAGCGAGTAGTGACGAGATATTTGAGCTTGATCCGCGCAGATTCGAGCTCGGTACGCTTGGCCGCCACATCAGCGGCAGTCACCTTGGTCTTCTTTTTCGCCATGCATCGTCTTCAGCCGCCGCCTCCTCCTCTGGCTTCTTTTCCACGCGTTCCAGCTGGTCTGCGACTTGCACGTCGGCAATCAGGACACGGGCACTGTTGGTGAGCGGCTCAACGCGCACCGAGTTTGTGTCAAGCGAGCGCGGCAGGCCACGGAGCTGGATGGTGGTTGGGGATGTGCGCTTGATGGAGACGGCGGCGAGTTTGCGGGCCACTTCGGCACGGTCGCGGTACACGGTGACATGGGTGACAGGGTGGTCGGTTGCAGGCAAGATCAGCGGGCCAGCCCGGGTGTCGGTGGTGTGGGTCGAGTTCATGGTAGTGAGGATGATGCTTGAGGTCAAATCATCGGGGGTGTAATGCTTCTCTTTATCGCTGATGCTGTTTTTGTCACCATGGTCATCAAGCCTCGGAGACGTGGAGCGCAGCCATGCGTGCCTCAAGTCACTCCCGGCTTTACCATGGCACTCGAGCTTTTTTTTCTCGCACTTCTACCCTTGAGCTCCCTTGAGCATCGAGAAGAACGACAGTCCCAAGGTCGGCCCCGACCGGGTTCAGGCGAAACAGGCGCAAGCGGACGGGCAGAGCGCGTCAAGCATTGCCCTTACGTCCAAGACGAGCGAAGTGAAGAAAGACAGGCTCCTCGCGCAGTGTCTTATATGATACAGAAATATGTACAACTTCAAACACTACTGCGCCTCCGCCGTCCTCGACTGTTGGCCAACGACAACGACGTGTTGGGTGGCGTTGTCGACGCGAATCGGTTCTTAACCATAGCGGACGTTGGTAACCTTGTTGCTGTCGTCGGTGTGCACATTCAAGCGCGCCTCGTTGAAATCCATGGTGACCATGTAACCTGGCTTGATGATACGGTGCGGGTTGGGCAAGGTCGACTTTGACACGTGGGTTGCGGCCTGTGTGTGAAACGAAAAAGTACATGATGTTGGTTGTGAGCATGCGTGCGGCGCAAGAGAAAAGACAGGTCCATGAAGACAATGTCGGCGAGCCGCGACAAGCAGTTTGAGACAGACCTGGGCTTCGGCAACGGGGCCGTCGACGAGGGTCTTGCCAATGAGGGTAGAGGTCCAGTGGTTGGCGTCGTTGGGGTTGCTCATGGTGCGGATACCGGGGTGTGTGAAAGAGAGGGAGAAGTTGCGAAGGCGGAACAGCGTCGACGAAATACGATTCATGAAGCTTAAGGTTCAGAGAGCCAAAGAGCATTGCTTGTCGGGGTGCTGACGGCGCGTGAAGCGAGACACCGACGACGCGAGCACGTTGCGTTGCGACTGCAAGCAATCAGGAGCAAAGCAAATCGGGGGGTCTGGATGTTCATGCCGGAATATTCGAATTCATATTTCATGACCCAACACGTACACTGCCACTGCACGCCATGAAACCCTCTGCATTCCTACCTCCGTCCACATTACCATCCATGATGACTCCTCGTCTCCGGGTCCCTGTTGCCCATCGTCCCCTCCCCTCCTTCCTTTCCAAACAACCACGGCCAATATTTGTGGCCCACGCTGCACCACCTGCTCGGCTCCATTCTTCAACCACAACCGCCGCACCTCAACTCGACCGCCCGGCATTTTCCCTCACCCTTGCCCTCCTCAAACCCGACATCTACGCCGACCCGATCACTGTCGCTGACGTTCACGCGCAGCTGCCTGCTGCTGGCCTCGAACTCGTCCGCTCGCGCCGCGTCCACTGGACTCCACGTGACGCGGGCCGCTTTTACGCCGAACACAAGGGCAAGTTCTTTTACGATCGGCTCACAAGCTACATGACGAGCGGGCCGTTTTTGGCCATGATCTTGCACACCACAGATCAACACGATGGCGGGGACGCCATTACAAGATGGAGGGAAATGATTGGGCCCACGCATCCAGTGAAGGCGCAGGTCGTGGCGCCAACGAGTTTAAGGGGTCAGTTTGGGTTGACGGATACTCGGAACTCGTTCCATGGGTCGGGTACGTCTCGCCAATGATGCACCAGTGGGTTTGTGGAGGGTGGATAGCTGACTTTAGCGAGTGTGACGGGATATCGCAGATTCCATTGAGACTGCCGTGAGAGAACTCGACTTTTTTTTCCCGAAGGATCCGGCCGTCGAGTCGTATTTGGCCACCTTTCGAGTGGCACATCCTGGCGTTGTCTAAATCAGGGCTGGGGGAGACACATACACGTTGAAGGAATACAGACTTGATTATGACGTTTTCGGTTGCAACACTTTTCCCGTTGTGTCCCACGTTCTCGACGTTCATTCGCGGACCATGACATTTATTGCCAGCAGGTCCGCCACCTCATCGTCTCCAATAGTTCGGTCACGATGATGTGATTCTTTCATCAGCACGGGCAAAGGTGAAAGCGAATACTGGTACATTCAATAGGTATCTCTGTCTCGTTAAGCCGACTTCTTTCACGCCTTGCATGGGCATTGGACTTCACAATCCATAATATATGATGCTTGTCGTCATGAACGCGACTTCTCGCAACCGCCGGTCTTGCGACTTCGGCTTTGTTGGGGGCGCGACTCCGGCACGCAGCCAATCCGTAAACCCTCTCCCTCTCTCTGGTACATATGACATTTACATGCCCGAATGCATTCTTTTGTCCTACGCACGCCATCATTCACCGTTGCACCATCCATTCAAACCTGCCCGGCCCAGCTCAGCCCACCACCATGATCTTGTCTCGCGCCACCTCACTGATCCGCCCAGCCGCCGCCACCACGGCCATGCGACCCGTGGCCGCCGCTCGCTCTGCCCGCGTACGTCCCCGCCCAATCTGTCGGCCCGGCCATCCTCAACCCTCATATACTCACCTGTGGCCCGAACCTTGTCCCACAGCTATCCACTACCTCATCACGATCCCAGACTTTACCGACGCAGACGCGCCTGCCCGCCGTTTGGCCGCCCGGCCTGCCCATCTCAAACACGCGGCCAACTTGCAATCGCAGGGCTTGCTGCTTGCGGGCGGCGCTCAGCTCACAGACGATGGCGACAAGATGTTTGGCAGCATGTTTTTGCTCGATATGCCCAGCAAGCAGGCCGTTTTGGACTTGATGCGTTCGGACCCGTACGTCACGGGCAAGGTTTGGGATTTGGACCGCATGTGGGTGCAAAAGGTCAAGTTGGCGAGGTTGGGCACGTTGAAAGAGTAGATCAACGAATGGCATGGGCTATATATTTAGTATGTATACGGTCAGACAAGACAAACAAAGGGCAAGGAATAAATACAATGTGGAAATCGGAGAGAAATGTAACAAAACTCGATTGCCATCAAAAAAGAAGACAATCAATCAAACTGGCCAATCTTGCTGGCCCTTACTCGCCTCTGCTTGGCCAACATCTGCGTGCGCTGCCTCGCGTACTCGCTGCTCGGGTTATACATTGCCTTGCGCTCGGCCTTGCTCAGTCCGGCATCTTCAGTAAAGTGGAAATCAAACACGTCGCGCAACAAGGGGTTGAGCAAGAAATGAACATGGACCGATTGTCCAAGCGCGGCGCGGAACATATAGAGCTGGCGCAATTGTGCCCAAGTGTTGAGCACGACTTGCTCCTTTCTAAACTTGAGCTTGAGATGCGGTGGGGTTTCCGACTCGAGGTAGGCCAGCACGTCGCGAAACGCGGCACGTTGTGATTTGCGGTCGCGCTGGTTGGTGGACTTGACTGAAGTGGCGAGGTCGGACGACGTGGATGAGGACGAGGTCAGGTCCGTCAGCATGCGGATGGCACGTGTCACAATGGTGGCTGGATCCGCCGTCACAGTCTCGTCCGCTTTGATGGACGATGGTGATGCAGGTGTGTTGGACGTGGCGTTGCCATGGTCGTTGTCGTCGTCGGGCCGATCGAGCGCACCCACTTCGACCAACATGGCCACGTTTTCGGCTGCCAAGATCTTTGTTTCTGCACTCACGCACGTGCACCCAAGGACCTTGAGCAGCATTTCGCCCAGCGCGCCCGCTACGCTTCTCACTGCGCCTGGCCGGGCAACCGTGCACAAGACGCCCAAATCAGCCAGTAGCACAGGCAGCAATTTCCCTCCCGGCAGCTTTTCGATCCCTTGCTGGCTCTTGATTGTGACTTTCGCCTCGCCCGACGTGGCAGACACGGCGGCCTGAGCGGCCTTGAGCGCAGCGTTGCCTGCCGATGCCTCGTTGGCTTGGACGAGTTTGCGGAAGGTCGAGGCGGCCAGGTCGGCAAATGTGGTAAGCAGAGTGGACGTGTGGTCTGCCGAGCCCGTGGTGAAGCAAGCGAGCGTCACGAGGTCGGACAAGGCACAGCGGACGGGTTCGGGCCGGCCCGCAGTGAGTTTGGTGACGAGTGGAAGCAAGGTATCGACAACTTCTGTGTATCGGGATTCGTGGCCGGGCCCAATGGTGACAAAGTAGATGCCGAGTGCTGAAAAGTAAAGGTAAATCGGTTTTCGAGTGAGTGAGTGACAAGATTTTTCAAGCGGCGAGAAACAGGAAGAAAGACAAAAAAACCTTTCGCAGCCGCAATGTTTTCCGTTTGACTCTTTTCCTTTTTCGCACACCTGACAAGGGCATCCAATGCAGTGTCGACCAAGCTATCCAATTCTGCTGCCATGTAATGATTGCCGAGCAAGCGAATGATTTTGGCCAAATGGTCCTCGCGCGTGGATGCCCGCTTTTCCAAGAGGCCGTCGAGGGCGGCACGAAGATCGTGGCCCAAGTCGCGATGGGCGCCGCCGCTGCCCGAGGACGAGTCGTCGTCGCCTTCATTGTCCGAGTTGCCGCCGGGGGGCGTGTCCGGGAACGGGTACACATAGTCGTCGATGGAGAGGACCGACCCGGCATCGCTGTCAGATTCGAATTCGGCATCCGAGGCCGGGGCAGACGAGTTGTAGCCGGAGCCGGCGTTGCCGCGCTTGAAGAGGCGGCGGGCGGTTTTGGACATGGTGGGCTTTGGGAGTTTGGATTTCAGAGGGTCGTTGGATCAGTCAAGGGCTGATTTGACGGTGATGCATTGGCTCGTTACGAGGAGAAACCATATTGGTATGTAATTGGATGTTGGGTTGAGGTCGCTTTTCCCTTCTTGTACTTTATGTATTGTTTCTGTCGAGGCCAAGGTCAAAGACCTAATCGAGTCAGGCCCGTTCCAGTCCGTCAATACTTACTGCGCAGTAAGGTTAACCCCTGTCCATGTTGGCATGCGCAATTGAGATCGGCAGGCATCCTGCTTTGCCGCTGCCAGCAGAGCTCTTGAGCAGGAAGCGTCGTTGGCAGGGACACGTTTTCTTTTCACGGTCTGAAGAAATGACGCGTTCATTGCCGAAATGACTCAACATCAACCATTCACTGTGCCAACATGAACGGCACGCTCACACAGCTCGTGGCCCATTGCCCTTGCCGCCCGTACCCCAAACCCACCGGCCTCTGCCCCGCGCTCAAACGCATGCACCCACTCCTGGACTTGTCCATTCCCTCCACCTGGTCCTGCCTTGCTCACAACCACACTGGCCTCCTCGACCATCCCGCGCTTGCCCAGCACTACCATCAGGTCAGCTACTAGCACGCGCGGAATGTGAACCTTTCCAGTGTCCAACACGCCCATCCCGCGCAACATCCCAATCCAGTCGCAATCAATCGCAAGCGCCACCCACAGCGCCCACCTGCCCGATCCAACTCCATGCCTCACGTGCCCATCCTGGTCTCATCCTCGGCAACCAAGGCCTCGCGAATCTCGCGCGCATACGGCATCAAGGCACGTTCCACCTCCCCTGCCACCGCTCGCCCGCCGTCCACACTCAACACCACCCGCACCGCATCCACCACTTTGCCTGCGCGACACTGTGCTTGCACGAGGTCTGGGACAGCCGCAAGTGCGGGCGCGCGTGTGAGACCGACTGGGAAAACACATGAGCGGCCTTGTCCACTTGATCCACATGCGCATGGTCGTTTGGGGTACCCCGGTCATGCACCAGCAACCGAATGACAAACGCCCAGTTGTCGGCTGTGGACGTGAGCAATGGATCGCTCACAAACTCGTCCACCAATTCGGCCCATTTGTTGCTAGAACCATGTCCTTGCCACGGCCATCGATGCCGCCTTGGCGACCAACCTTGACTTGGTTCGTGCTGAATCTGATTCTCATTCAGTACACGTTGCATGCGGTCCCGAAACACCAACCCTTGCACATGTGCACTTGCCCGCCACGCCCTTCGCATGTGCACATCGGCGTCCATTTCCGCGACCCACAAGGGTACAAGCGACTTGTTGTTGCTATTGCCACCATCGGCGCACGCGTGTTGCAAAAGACACACGTACGCGGCAAGTGGCCACGGATTGTGTTTTGCCAACAAGTCCACAAGATGCGCAACACTCTGGTGTCGCCTCGCTGCCGCCGCCGTGGGCGTCACTTTGGGCGACATGAGCACCAAGTAAAGTGCAGTACACAGCACGCGCGCAGGTGCGCCCGCGTCCAGCACCTTGGCGGCGTAGCGGGCGTACCAAGTGTACACGGCATGGATGGTGGCGACAAGTGCTGCCGGTGGCAAGCACGCGTCGTGTTGCCCGAGAAGGAGCGCGTGAATGCCGCGATCGGCCGCAGTGGCGTGCTCAAGCCGGTCGGTTTGCGAGGATGCGGGTGGGTGGAGCGAGCCATGTGCTCGTGGATCAACGAGTGGATGTAGGGCGTGGATCGGTGCGCACGCGTCAAGTGGTAGACGGCGAGCGAGGACGTGTCGGGATACAACGACAGGGTGGCGCGCGGTATAGATGTGGAAGTGGAGGGGATAAAATGGGAGGAAAGGAACTTGACCAAGGTTGCGGGCGACGAGGAGGAGCATGTGTGGTGGTGCGCGTAAAGTGCAAGATTGAAATCCTGGTTGGTGAAATGACGCCAGTGTATTCGAGAGTAAATGGCGTGGACATCGGACCATGATCCACCAGCGGCTGTGGTGGATGATGCCGAAGCAGGGAGTGGGGACCAGACAGGTGATGGGTTTGCTGGTGTCGGAATGAAGAGCCGGTCAAAATCGTCGTCAGCGTCCAAGGGAGGAGTGGGATGGATGCGCAACAGGCGGCGGCTGAGCGAGCGAGCCACTTGCAGCGCAGTGTGAACGGGCCAAGGGAGAGGTTGCGTTTGAGAGCCATTAGAAGACATGTGTGCGCGTAATGCTGCAATGGCAACAAAGAGTCCCTGGGTGGATGACCAGTCGACAGGCAACGGGAAGGAAGCAGTGTCGGATGCTGAGCCTGAGGCCAGGTTTGGGTTGAGAGTGGGCATGAGAGTGGGTCGGCGCATTCCAGCTGGAGAGTAACCTAGCGGCTGCGAATTGTCTCGGTCACCTTCCTCGCCCCCATCGCCCTTCTCGCGCTCGTGGCGAGATGTATGCTCAGCGTTGCACGACAACCGCAAGCTGGAAAAAGATCGACAACCATGGCCAAGCTGATATCCCTTGTCACCGTACCGAGGATCGAGCGCCAAATCCCTATCGCCGAAACGATACGCGCGGCGGCGCCAGGGTGGAGAGGTGCCGGCAGTCAAGGCCGCCGGGTGGGTGGACCTGAGTGGATGGTCATGGCCTTGGGCGGGTGTGCGGAGCGCAAACACCTGAGCCACGGTAACAAGGACGACAACTACGAGACGTGTCGGGTGGTGGCCCGCACCTGCACCTGCGAGCTGCTGTGCCGGTGCCAGTGCCAATGCCAATGTGGGATGGGACGGCAGGCGGCAGCAGCAGCGGCGAAATGAATCCACGGCGGTGGTCAAGAGATCCTCGGTCATGGATTATTGCATGGCACTGCGTGATGTTAGCGTTCCAACATCAGTGGAAACGAAGGCAGGCAGCTGCAGAGGTCAAGGCTGGCCATGGCCATGGGGTGGCTTCCATCGCAAAGTCGCCATTGCAACAGACCCACAATGTTCTCGACGACCTGGGCCGGCAGCAGCCCGGGACCATTGCAAGCACGTGACCAACCGTGGAGCGTATTGGACATCAACAAAGTGGCCATACATACCGAGCAACTCCATGCAATACGATCCAATACGAAGATAAACTGCATCTTGAACACTATGGGAATCAAGCAATCCACACTGGCCGATGCCGCTCCCAACCCGCACGCGGCCCACGCCCGCCTCCATCGCGCCCTCGAGCATCTCTGGCCCACAGTTGACCAGGTCATTGCCCTAGGCCACTTTGCGCCGTGTGCACCAACTATTTCATCGCTCATTCCGCTCTTGACCTCTGCAGCCCACAGCCAAGATGGACATGCTGCCCTGCCGTTGCCATTACCGGACCCCGTCGCGGCCCACTTGGCCGCCATGCTCGCCTCGTATGCTCTCATTGACCTGCAGATTCTGCACCTCAAACAAATGGCCGCCGCCTCTCCCACGGGACACGCTTCCAGCTCCTTGTCTGTCTCTCCAAAGACGCCCACCTTGGCGTTGCGGCTCGCAATCAACGCCCGCCCTCTCTCGTCCATTTCGGGGATGACAGCGCGTACACCAAAGACTCGCAGACAGCACCAACAACTCAGAAGCAAGGCTACAAATAGACCATCTTCTGCCCCAACAGCAAATTCTGGTTCAGGTTCATTGTCCACCACCACCCCCGAACCCATCCTTTCTCGAGTCGCCCATTTCCTACACAACGCTCATCTCGGCCCTCTCACATTTGATCCTGGCCATTGATGTCCCAGGGCTACCGTTGCACACGCCTGACCTTCCATCAGCTCGGCTGCCCACCACGGCGCTCTCGGACGCTCACATGCGCCGCATTTCGGCGGGAGGAGCCAACCCTCGGACCTCTCAACCCGCTCATGCATCACCAAGATCAACAAAGTCGAGCAAATCCCCTCTCATCTTGTCTTGGCTTGCCCCACACGTGCACTATGCCCACGTCATTCAACTTGCGCTTGCTACACTCGGTCCATCTTGTCTGTTACCGCCCGACCCAATCCCTCTGGTTGCGCAACCGTGCACTGTCGACGACCTTGCACAAATCCTCGCATTTGCCATCAACCTATGGGCCGCTACGGCTTGCTTTCCAGGCGCACCGGCTGGCTTTGTCGATTCAGAACACGCGTCGTCCCACTTTGTTGCACCAGTGTCGCCATCACAATCTTTACATCCACCACACCCAACCGTACATCATAACCATTACCTCTCTCCCACAACAACCTTTTCACCATCACCGTCCACTCGCTCCATCTACCATCCCCCATCCCACCGCATTTCTGGCGCCACCATCAACTCGAGCATTTTCCGCCCTCCCACCCATCCCTACTCACACTCTGCCTCGGCCCACGTACATCGACCGGGATCCTTGTTTTCAACCCTGTCCTCGACATCCACCAACGACCCAGGAGGCGCCAATGGAGGAAACGCTTCCTCCATCTACACGGACCAAGGATCCACGCTTCCCGATCTGGAGACCCGAACGTTGCGCGGACACTGGGACGGCGGTGGCGGGCGTGCGGCATCCCTCATGCCCGTCCGCAGCATGACGCTGTCGTTTCAAGGGACCAGTGACGAAGACGACGAAGATGACGAACAAGAACAAGACGACGCCGAGTCGGTTGCATCCAGCGTCGAGCCGCCAGAAGCCTTGTCGTCGTCGTCTGCATCCGCCGCCGCGGGTGTTTTGCCACTCTCGCCAACATCTCCTGACATGATCTCGTCGCCGTTGCCACACACACCACCGACCACGACAGTACGACCAGCGGGAGGAGGAGCATCCCCGTTACTCGCGCCACTTGCGCCTGCCACACTATCGGTTGCGTCCACCCACACGCGCAGGCATCGTGCAGGGAGTATGACGAGCACAACAGCCGTGTTTCACTTGCGCATGGGCGATCTCGAGGACAGCGGTGGCGCAGGTGCAGGCGCACACCACAATGGTTTATCTGCATCGGCAAACAATACCACAGGCGACCGCGCCGCCGCCACGGCCACAGCCACAGCTGATCGGTGGTCCATTCGCAGCCATTACCCTGCGCCCTCGGTCTTGTCTGCACAAACAAGCGCAGTCGGATCGAGCATGTACCATTACCAATCGCCTGCTCCGCAGCGAACGTCGTATGGAGGTGGTGGCGGGCAGCACCGGTCAACGTCGTTTGGAACGCCATCCAGCCCGACCAACGGCCATGGGGCGAGCGCGCACGTCCATTACCCACCTCCAACGGCCACGACCCCGGCTGTAAGTCCACCGACGCCCGTGGTGATTGCTCCGTCACATCTACGGCCGCTTGCACACCGACTCATTGACCGAGTCTCGTCGACATGCGCATTGGATTGGGACGCCATGGTAAGGCTCGTGCTATACCCGATGATGCCCTACTTGTGGACGTGGTCGCTGTCGCCCTACTTGGGCATGCGCATGCTCGGTGCCTGGCCATCGCATCGGCCTGCGCACGCTGTCCCAGGCATTCTTGGCTCGCACATCTTGCCCACACACGCACCGTCACCCATGCCGCCACCAGCCGCTGGTCCCGCCATCCCGCCAACTCACGTGGCCGCCACAGCAGGTAACTTGTTGTACCCAAGTGTGATTGCCCACTGGCTCGTGCAATCGTCGCTCGTCCCACCGCGCACGTCGCCCAATTCGGGCTCGGGCTCGGGCTCGACGGGACCTGGGCCGCCCACACTTTGTCCCCTGGCAGGCCACGTAGTGTTTCGCGCCACGGCCAACGGGTGGACAGATGCGGCGCTTGATGCGGCGGTCATGCACAGGCCAGCGAGGAGCCCGCCGCCGCGGTGGTGGCGCTAGTTGCACTTGCGGTTCCTTTTACTGGTTCGACCGACGTCGAGCCTGTTGTCCTGGCACTCGATTTGGGTCGCAAGGCGAGTGTCATGGTGGTGTCCCCTACCAATGTGGTGCAACGAGTCCAGGCGTCGGCGGCGGCGCCGCAGTCGCATACGGTTGTTGCAGCATCGGCCACAGTGGGCCGCGTCAGTGTCCCTGGAATCGTGAGCGTGGAGCTCGAACAGCAGAGGGCTCAGGTGTGGCTTGGCGGGGGCGGGGCGGCAGTGGGCTGAGTTTGCCTGTGGATGTGGGTGCCGTGGGTCCCGGGCCGCTGACGGATGCAGGCGTTGGTGGCCCGGGGCCGGTGACTGTTGTTTTGTCCGTGTTGGATGTCGAGGTGGTTGTGTTTGCATGAGTGCAGGATTTGTGTGCGTGCGTTGCGATGTTTCCCTTTATTTGTATGTCGATTCGCCGCTCCTCAGCAAAATTTTGATTGCATGATTGTTTGACGCCTACTACACCCAGGTCCTTTCTTGTTGTGGCAGACTCGGCCAGCAAGTTTGCATGTGCGGTTTCTGTCACCTGCTCGCGAACGCTGACTGACGTGAGAATATGTATCGAATCCATGCAACCTCACAGCCTGTAAAGACGAAAAATCCGTCAATACGGCATCCAATCACTCTATGAAATACAAAATTGCTCGCAATGGCTTCACTGGATGATCTCGAAAAAGGTTCCTCTACACTCAAGCCGGAGGTGATTCTGACTTTGAGAGACTGATCAACGCACGTTGCTTGTTTCATGCAGCCATGACAGAGTCGCTCGAGCGGCGGGGAATTCTCGACAAGATTCAAGCCAGCTTGCGTGCGCAAGTGTACTCCGCCATTTGCGCGCCAGTACGTTCCGTGTACTTCTGTCGATTCGTCTGGGACAAACCCTTCACTTTACGCGACCACGAATATGGTTGGTCAGCCCAATCTACTTCCGAAAGAGTCCAAGGAAAACAGCATTATCAACTGGTTGATGCTCGAATACCTCCAGTACACTGGCCTACACCTTGCCGGCTCGGTCCTCAATCACGGTGCGCTCGAGCTTGTCCTGGTAGGTAGGAAACATACAGAGGAGACTGACCTAGGTTTCATCAGAATCTGGAACACAGCAAAACCAGTTTTCGCGTGAAGAAGTTGAGCGTGCACTTGGCGTCAGTACCCGCGGCACCAATTCGGAAAGACTGTCCGTTTCTGTTTACTAATCATGGAGTGTCAAGTTGTCGCAGTGCTAACCCTCTGTACGGCTGCCAGTCCGCTGCTGTACTCGCTCGTATTCCAGCATGCCCCTTCACCGCTTTCCACATTTGAGGGAAACAGTGGAAACGGCACCAAGGATCAAGATCATGATTTGACAGTCACAACCACAGGCGAGCATTCAACACTTCCATCGTCAGGGTGACTCGCTGACGCAAGTTTATCTAAGGCGTTCACGGTTTACAAAACAATGTTGGCTTCATAAATATCAACCAGATCATCATCATGTCAATTTCAGTTTCTAATCACGGATTGAAATGAACACAAAAACGTCAGTTTCATCCTCGAGACAGAAGCTGTCGTTATTTGGCCGGGTTAGGCACTGACAAACATACCGGGTTATCCAGCAAGAGCTCCACCAAGCACTGCCAATCCGTGTCATTTCCCAGGACGACCGACTTGAAAAACGCGCCCAAGGCCGCCTCAACTTGACCCGTGTGCAGAAACGAAAACGCCAATAGGTGCTGAGCCTCCTTCTTTGTGCGGTCGTTGCGGAGTGCCGGAGTCAGGCATTCAATCACTTGATGGTATTGGCGGAGCTTGTAGAAGCCGCGGGCGCAGTACAACCATCCAAGCGGGTCTACCAAGTATGTTGTTTCATGAGGGAAGAGTTGGCCGGGGAGGGAGCGCGAAGCTCAACATACCTTTGGGAACGAATCCAATCGTCTGAATGAGAGAGTCGCGGGCTGAGAGTTTTGGAGCAGCGTCCATTGTGCTTTGGTAGGCCAATAATCCTTTGCTTTGGGAGGTGGTTTCTTCTCAGCACCTTTGCCATGCGATTCGCTTCATGGGAATTGTTGAGCGACAGTAAATAAGCGCACATCGTTCAGCGTGGCCTTATGTTGGTTGGCGCGTACTGCGAATGGTTCGTCGATCCTTCATCTGCACTCCGCTCAGTTCTGTCATGTAGAGCAAACGGACATGAGGAGGAGCACAGGCCAAGAAAAACAATATCAAATTTGGCAGACGCCATGCCCATACGCGACTAGTTTCTCGATGCAATTTGCATGCACTGCTACATTTTGAGAGGCGATTGACCTTGTTCTCGTTTTCTGAAAGAACGCAATTTACCTCCAATCATCTCCGCCCCTTCACCGTGACCAGTGACGAACAGTCAACCACCATTCCCTTCAGCGTGTGAGGCTTCCAAGTCCATCTGGAGCCTCGGTCGGTGTGGCGGTCTTCTTTCTCAAACTTCTCAGCCAAGAAACCAGTGATATCGCCATGTCGTTTATTTCCACTGATTCGGCAATCTCAAACGGCTCCACCGGCACTGGGGCTGCTACGCCAACAAGCACGCTCATCAACGCCCCCATCTCGGTCGGCTCTTCCTCGGGCTCCTTCTCCTCCACTGTCGGACCAGGGCCCGGCGCCGGTGGATCCATCAGCGGTCATCATCAGCATCATCGTTCGCTGTCGAGCCACCACCATCCCTCTCACGGCAGCGCCGGTCCACACCACGCTCACCTGCTCCAACGCTTCTTTTCAGGCCATCATGGTGTCGAAGTCACACCCTCACAGGGCATTGAATACTGCTTAGATTCCACATTTTCGCGTTTCATTGCGCTCTCGGACTCGAAACTCGAAGTGGTTCTCCATCAATCAACAGATCGCGAAATCGACTTGGCCCGATACTTGCAGCAAGGCGTCGATGTGGATTTCGATTCGTGCATGAAGACACTTGGCTCGCTTGCAAAACATGCACCCGTGTTGGCCATCAATACGCTCATGGCGTGGCGCGATAGCGCTGGTGATTTACCCGAGACGGCGCCACAGACGCCCATGGCAACGGTTTCGTCAATTCGTGGAGTATGCGCGGAAGTGTCAAGGCGCCAGTGGTGGAGCCGAGTCGCGATATTCGATTGGTATGCTCACCCTTCAACATCCTATCAGGTACCGAGCTGGAGCGACTGATTCGAAATTGGTTGCCTATAGATTGCATCCAATATCATCTTCTGCCGAACCCTCATCGAAATCATTCGCAGTGTCACGCCCGAGACAATGAAGGAAGACATTGGACTCAAGTGCGAGGAGCTGGCTTTCAATCAGTTACGACTCTCAATACCGTACGTCATGCTGGAATATTTGCTGTCAAACTCGCCACTTCTCGTGGATTTGACTTTAATTATTCTCTCGTTGGCGTAACCCTCAGTGACCTCATTCGCAATTCCGGCAATTGGTATGCTAACGCTTCCTATTTGCACGGGTACTCGGTGAACTCTCGGCCACTCGGTATCGTTTTCTCTCTACCGGTTTTCAACGCAATGCACACAGGAATAGCTCTCATCATCGGCAACACATCCCCTGTTACTCAAGCCTAGTTTTACATCCGTCACCGACCGCTACTTGCGCGAACTTGAAAATTGTCGGCTGCCAACATGCTCAAGGAAGGCAAGGCCGAGCACATAGTCTTTGGACTCAAGTTTATTCAAATCAAGGTCCGCTCATGTGTCGGCGTGGCCATATCGTGTGCTCTTCGCTAACCGGTCGCAATGGCTTTGCTCCAGCTGTATCCCATGGACGCACTCGACGACACGGCCGATTTTCTTGATTCTCTTGGCCACTTTTTCCTCAACACCGTGGACACATCGATTAGGCAAGCGTTTCTGGAAACCTTTGTTGAGCTGCTCTCACCGCTTTGCGAGGTTCGCTTGCCATTCATTTTTTTTTCTTGCCAAAACGCACGCAACTTGCTCATGTTTCCTTCACGTCGCAGGTAATCACTGCCGAGGTCAACGTACCAACTTGGGTCGCGTTCGTCGAGTCGGTGTTCCCAAAAGTCCAAAAAATGGCCCTTCGCCCGCGCCACCAGACGGCCGCATTTGCCCTCCTCGCATGCCTTCTCAGCATTTCGCGACCAGACTTCTTTTCCAAAAACTGGATGGCCGTGATGGACATGTGTCAATCCAAGTTCAAGGACCGCGACCGTTCGCTCCGCCACGACACGCTCAAATGCGTCGCACAACTTCTCTGGGTCTATCTCTTCCGAAATTCGGAGCCCACTGCCACTGCGCAAAAGCGAATCGCCATGCTCGTCAAGCTCCTGTTCCCGACGGGCCGCCGGTCCATTAATCCGCTCGAGGTGCCCATTGAGCTGTTTGCCTATATTCTGTACATGATTGGCGTGCGATATCCCGTATGGACCGTGGCCAACATCATTGCACCCCTGTAGAGGGGCAGGGCAACCCGGAATCGTCGTGGTCGGCGGACCGCATGTCGATCGCGATCGAGGCCATGAACTGGCTCATCAATGCGTCGGCTGCAGGGGAGTCCAAGCCGCCGTTCCCCTTGCATCCGTTGCCGACCAAGGTGACCAAGCCACAGGCACCGTTGCCCGAGGTCAAGGACAAGCACAAGCAAGCCTTTTTACAACCCATTTCCAACTCGTTGCACCGCATCTTTGACGTGTTGCATGGACTTGTGGGCGGGTTTCATTTGGATGACGAAAAGAGTCGTGCCGTAGTCCCACTCAAGATTGCGTCGCCGAGTGGAAGCAACCTGTACGCCGACTTTTTGACGGTGCGAAGTACGGGCAGCGCAAGCACGGCCGCCGGCGGGGCCAATGCCTCGCTG
Organism: Catenaria anguillulae PL171; assembly: GCA_002102555.1. Lineage (NCBI taxonomy): Eukaryota > Fungi > Blastocladiomycota > Blastocladiomycetes > Blastocladiales > Catenariaceae > Catenaria > Catenaria anguillulae. Next base: position 197,285 of record MCFL01000039.1, on the reverse strand, counting down.
TCGAGCGAGGCCGGCCCGCTGGATCCACTGGTCCCAGCCACCGAATCGCCCGCCGTGTTTATTGCAACCATTCCTGCATCTCGACTCCCATTTCTCGAGCTGCTCAAGGTGCTCGTGTCGTCCACGCCGCGCTTGATTCCATTCTACGAGACGGAACGCCTTATTGACTTGCTGTGCTCGTACGCAACTCACATTGACCGCGTGCTTTGCGACAAGGCCATGGCGGCCCTGGGGCGCATGGCCGCCGAGACGCCCATGCCCGTGTATCAAGACATCTTGCTCACGCTTGAGCCGCGCGTGTTTGCCACGTCGGACCGCAAGTGCGACTTGCTTGTCCCCTTTTACGTCCGCGCGTCCGAGGATCCCACGGCCGTCGAGCTCGTGCATCGCGGCGTGTTGGAGATTTATGCCGAGTTTTTCGAGAAGGGCAAGGCGCATACGCGGCAGCTGCCATTGGATGCACTCGGGCTGTACTTGCTGTGTGCCCCGTCGGTGCATGTGCGCCGGATCGCCATTCAAATCTTGGAGCACGCACAGTCGGTGGTGATTGATTTGCTCAAGAGTACCAATTTGTTGGCGGCGGCCACGGCCACGACGCGTCTTGGCCTTGAGGAGTGGGCAGTCCAGTTTCCCGAACTCATGTCGTACTGTGTCGATTTCTTGCCGCGCGACTCTGTGAAAAAGGCCGTACAAGTGGCGCTCGATCGGACCAATGTTCTTTTGAACGTCCTGAGTCCTCCTGACACAGGCATCCTGTGGACCACGGCCGTCAGGTCCCCGCCCGATGAGAGCGTGGTGCATTGGCGGCGGTGTGCCACCTTGGTGGTGCTGGGCACAAAGTACTTGTCGTCGCCGAGGGAGGTACTTGCCACCTACTTGCAGCTGCTCGGGTCGGATTTCACGGCCGTCCGCGAGGCGGCACTGGCGTCCTTGGCACACACGTCCTCGAGTCATCAGGGCATGTTGCTTGATGAGATGATTCCCATGATTCAAGGGGTGGCGGATGATGCTCGCACTAGGGTGGGCAAACGGTTTGTCATGCCGAAAAAGCCGGGCAAGATTGATCGGTTGCGGATTGAGGTGCCGCGGTTGTTGACGGCGCTCGAGGGGTTGCCCACAGCGGCATTGGCCACCATCTTGAACTATGTGCGTGCCAACAAGCTATGGATCACGGATCAGCGCAACAATCCCGAGATGGAACCCGTCAAGCTGGCGTTTTCGAGATTTGTGGCCATGTTGTACTCGCGCGTGTTGACGCCCGAGAGCATTGGCCAGCACGCACTCAAGCTCATGGATATGCGTGGCCAGTTGTTTGTCATGTTTGCCGACTGGGGCGACGACGGCCCGCAAGCGGCGTGGGATGCTATGGCTGCATTGTTGCGCGGGTCCGTTCCCGGTCGCCCACCTCCTGGGGCCGTTGAAGGTTTCGATCGAGATCAGGTCTTGGCGTGGATCAACTCGATGCTCGTCGTGTCCGAAAGAGCCGACATTGGGTTCCGCGCCCTAGTCAACCTGCTGGAGGGCAACGCGAGCAGCAAGGCATTACACGAAACCGTGGCTCGATCATGTTTTACATTGCGACGTGGCGATCCGATTGCCCAGCATTACTTGTCGGCATTTGCATCCGTGTTTCGCTCAACCATTCACGGCCAGCGGTGGACGGTGACGTCGCTGGAAACCGTCTTGATTCTGGGACTTGTTAAGTTGGCAGACGATTCCCATGAAATTGTCCCCAAGACGCAGCTCAATACCTCGGTCAACTCCATGGCGACTGCAGCCGTCATTCCCGGTGGTTCAGTCACCGCAGCGGGTGCTGAAGGTGGCGGCAACATTATGGACTCAGCAGGAAGACAGCGTTCAAGGTCGAGCAGCATGAGTGCGGCGGCATTTGCGGCCGCTTCGTTGAAGGATCCGCCACATCACTTGTCTGTTTCAAAGCACGCTCTCGACATGATCCAGTGCTTGCAGGACCGCTTGTTTTTGGATTTGGATGTGGCAAGCGTGGCCCGCACCATCAATGACCCAATTGTGTGCAAGGCCGCTGGCGTGAGCATCATGGAGCGCATGGTGAGAAATCACCCTGACTGGATCTTGAGCTTGCTGTCCGAGCTGTTTTTCCGCGTGCAGGAGAGCAATGTGCATACGCAGACCGAGCTCTTAACCATGGCAGCGCTCATGATGCGATATGTTGTGCTGGGTTCGGATACAGAGCTACTCTTGTCAGAATCTCGGTACGCGCACACAACGCTTTTTTTTTTTTTTTTTTTTTTTTTTTTTTTTTGGTTGCAACAGACAGAAGAAACTCACCCGACCGACCGATTTATAGATTCGTTGTCGAAAACTTGCTGTACTTGACAGTCACTCATTCCGACCGCCATGCTGCGCTGTTGCAACGATGCTGGACGAACTTGGTTGTCGACTCGGTAATCAACCTCAAAGCCGTCGTCTCGTACTTTGTCCAATACGCCAAGGATACCCGATCGGATCGCGCCATATCGTTTTTCAGGGTCATTCTGTCCTTTATTCACGAGGCCGACACAACTTTTTCCTGCATCTTGCCGTATCTCACGCCTGCCACCTTTATCTTGTTCCCCATCGACACTGACGAGTCGACGACCTCGCCCTTTTTTGTCCCCAATCTCGATGCGGTTGTACCAGCCGTGACCAACCGCCACCCTTGGTCTGAAGGCGTGGTTGGTACTCTGTTGCTTTCTGGGGTCGTATCGTACATGCCGCCCGCAACAATTGAGCAGTATCTCGCACTGTTTCTCGAAGTGTCGATCGCTCAACTCGATCATCCTGATTCGTTTGTCGCCAGCGAAATGAAAGCCTTCTTGTGCTCCTTGTTCCAATACGACTTCTCCACCTTTGACGACCTTGACCAAGTGCTTTCCGAAATTGTTCAAGTGTTGCCGGTTCCATTGGTGGATGCGTGGAATTCGATTTCGCTACGCTGGGCGAGCAACTGCACCATCTTGCACGTTGCCATCAAGTCGCTTCAAATGTTTCGCTGCAGTTTGCGGCGAGCCAATGAGGACATGCTGGATGATTTGCTGCGCTTGTTCATCTCGGCCTCCACTACCTCGCTCAATGCCGCAGGTGGTTTGCCGACACACGAGTTTACGACTGAAATCTTGTCCAGTGTGCTCACGGTGTTGTCTCACCCCTCCTACTCTGGTCATCCCGACTCGCTCATTCGGACGCTGCAGATTGTGCTGCAAAGCATGGTCAGCGCTCCGGCAGAGCACATTGATCTCCTCATTCGGCTCGCCACCCGTTTGCTCGAGGGCGACCCAAGCGCGTGAACGAGATTGATATTGGGTTTATTGCACCATACGACGCGGTCTCGACGCTGTTGCTCTCCATTTATCAAGCACACGGCCATGATGGTGCACGAGTTCTAATCAACAGTCTTATTCCCGTTCAGGAGCCGCACCTTGATTGGAAGCCCGTCCTTGTGCTTCTTGCCAATTTGTCATTCATGCTCGGCCCCAACTATGCCGATGACGTAGACGAGGCGTACCGACAAGTGGTCAATCTCAATCACCCAACATCCAAGGGACTCGTCAAGTATCTCGCAACGTGGGTCAAGTATCGAGCCAAGTCGCAAGATGACCTTATGCTTCAACTCTCGCATGCCTTGCGCGACCCGTTCTTGAGTGCGTTTGGTGACGTGATTTTGCAAGGATCGCTGCGGTTCTTGTCGTCGCTCGAGCCCACAGTTGTCCAGGCTCATTTACTGTTCCTCAAGCACATTTTGCCGTCGATTCAAATCAGCGAGGGACATGTTGCCCCCACCTATTTCGCAACCCTTTTGGAGCTTGCCAAGGACCCCAAAACGAGCGCATTGGCGCTGCAAGTGACCGACTCTTTGCTCAAGCTTATGCCGGCCGTTTCAGCAGAAGCCCAATCCCGTCAAGCCGTCTTGCCCTCGCGCTCGTGTACCATCAACAAGAAAAAGAACCGTGCCGGAAGTGCATTGATGCAAGAGTGGGCAAGGATCAATGGCGGCAACGGAAACAACAGCCGGTCTCGTCATTCATCGGCGGCCACAGCTTTGAGCAGCACTGGCCCGCGACATCTGCCGACGCTGCCATCTTCCAACTCACAAGTATCGCGGGAAACGTACCATTCTGCCGCCGAGTCTCTGGGTCCATCTGCCACGTCGCACTCGACCCACTCCTCTGTTACAGCAGTCAATGTTGCATCCATCCTGTCCTCATCGCCGCCGCCGCGAAACCGAATCGCGTCGTCGTCTCAGCTGAGCCGGCCTTCTTCCGAGGGATTGCAAGAAGAGTTTCCATCATTACCTCGAACTGTGGCAAGTGGTGCGGCGTCGTCAAGTATGGGCAGCCGCCAACTTGTCGGCAACACGTCGGAGCCATTCATGAGTTCGAACCCCGCCTTGGTACAGGACAGCGCCCTCAACACATCCGATTCATTGCCTGCTTCGATAGCGCCATCGGATCCTCGTGCCTCATCAAGCTCGGTTGCCTCCTCCGCCGTCAATTCGATTCTTGCTCCTTCATCCAACACTGAAGACGACCAGCAACCGTCTATTTCGAGACTCGGTGAATCGCAATCCATCTCTCACTCTCTTCAATCGCTTGCGCCTGTCCCAGAGGGCAAGCCGTTAACCACACTAGTCACGTCCGACTCTCAATCGTCCTTGCTCCTCGTCTCGCAAACAATGCTGAACGCGAGTTTAAACGCGTCATCGATTGGAGCGGCTGATCAAAGTGACGCCCGTGCAGGGCGTACAACGACGAGCTCGTCGAGCAGTGCCAGAGACCCCATGGGCAGCAACCAAAGCCTGGTGTTGATTGGATCCGCACCCGTGTCACTGATGCCAAACTCCCCAGCTGCCGTGACGGTTTTGAGCTCGAATGGCCAAGATGAGGACGTAGATGCGGGCGATGGTATTGGAGGAAGCGACGACGATGTCGACGCGAGCACGAGCGAGATGACATCTGGATCAGAGCGGCCCGTCACTCGTCTGCAAGCCTGGGTTGCCACAGACAACAGCGACCTGCGACCACTTGGCTCCTCGTCGCTTGACGATGCGGGCAGTGACTCGGATTCCGACCCGGGGAACGAGTCGCAAGTCACGACCATTGATCCCAATGATGCAACGGCGACTGCCACTGCCACAACACTACTTGATGGTGGCGGCGACCTCGGCTCGGAGCTCGAGCTCGCTGGCCGAACGGCCAATGACGTGAATGGATCCAACCTCAACCTGTCAATGGCGGGCCAAACCATCAACGACCACAGAAGCTCGCAGCCCTTGATAGCGGTCGACCAGCCCGTCACGATTCAAGGGGCCATGTCCATGTCCATGCTCTCGTTGCAGTCGATTCCGACATCGGGTTCGGTGGATTCACTTGGGCACGTTTTGACGTCAAGTGGCGTGGACGCGGAGGCAGGTGGTGGGGGAACCTTACTTCACACTGGCGGTGATGGTGAAGATCAAGGAGCGGCACACGAGGCGATTCAACCAAGTGACGCCGAGGCGACATTACTGAAAACTTCTGAACGCAAGGTCGTCGCACTTGTGCCGGTTGCTCAACCAGAACCAAGCTTATTGACTGAGGACGGACAGGGCGAGGGTGGGTCATTGGATTCGCTCGTTGGACAAGATTCGCCTCAGGATCCTGAGACAACGTCAACTATTCTTGACGACGATTGATGTTGTTGTGTTGTTTGTGTTCTGTATTTGTGACCGTTTTGTCGCATCCATTTCTCGACTTGCTCATACCCATATACATCAGTCCCTTCGCATTGAATGTAATGATTTACACCGAGACTGTAGTGGCAGGGAGGCAAAGATTGAGGTATATTTATGTGTGTTTTGAGAATCATGGAGGCAACAGACTTGACGACACCTCTTGACACAAGGAAAAGGAACAACAGCAACCACAGCAACAATGAAACACACCGAAGCAAAGAACAAGGGATGCAACAATGTGTTAACCGGGACGGGGCAGACCACCAACATGTAAGAAACAAACAACAGGTCAGGGAAGAGTATAACGGACGGAGGGGGCAAAAATGGAGGGTACTGCGTGGAATTACGGTAACGAAAGCGACGGTCAAAGTCAAAAAGAACCGAGAAATAAAAAATGAAAACACAAGCAAGCAAACGTGAATGTGGACGGAGGGGAAAATGCGAAGGGTCAAACAAAGATGGAAGACCAAACCAGGGACCATTTGGCAAGCGTCGCAAGAGATAAATGAGAATGGATCAAAGTAAATGTGGAGAAATGGACCGTAGATATTGACGAATTTAACTCGTGGACAACCGATTCGGTTACAAACGAAGGAAGGGCAAAAGATGGATGAAAAAGATGTGTCAAGAGCATGTGCGAAGGAAATGCTGCGGTTGGTGAGAAGCGGATGCTGAAACCGCTGCTTAGTCTCGATGATGCTCGTCCCAACTTCCCGGCCCATACGCATCTGCGACCGGGGCCGACGATGAGGAGGTAGCTGCTTTCCTGGCCACCTTTTCTCGCTGCTTCTTTTCGCGATAATACTTGAGCCCACATGCATTGCACAAGTCGCGAATCCCAGCCTCGCCGCGCCGCCACTCTGGGCTTTCCAACATGCCGCAACGCGCACACGGCACACCATGTGGGCTCGGACGCATCGGGTATCTAGGGTTGACGTATCCAGCGACAAACTTGGACGATAAGCCACCGGTCCCTTGGTTGCCATGATGGCTGTTACTGCTCGTGGCCGCCGGCGTCAGCGGTGGTGAGACCCCGCGCTTGCGTTTACTCGATGACAGACGCTGGCCCACACGTGAGCTGGTGCTGCGTTTGGAGCGCCTTCCGGAAGCGGCCACGGATGCGATGCTGGTGGCGTGGGCATGTCCAAGGTCGAGAATCAGGGCATCCTCGTCGTCATCTGGCTCGCCATCGTGCTCGCCCACATCTCCATCGCCACCTTGTGCGCCGGCCATCAACGAACCATAGTGCTGAGGCGCGTACTGTCCGTCGTCGTCGTCCACATCGGACCGATTTGGCTCCTGATTCACATGCAAGGCATCCTGAACGACAGACTCGTACTTGGACTGGTGATAGTCGCGAGCTTGCCACTCTTGTTGCCGTGGATGCGCAAGATGCGGCTTTTCGACGCCAGGGTCATGGTACCCGTACCCATAACCGGCGGCAATTTGCGGTGCCTGGCTCCCAAAATCATCCACTGCCGTTGAACCGGTATCTGCTTCGGGTGCAGCGTCCTGTTTGAGCTGGTACATGACGCCCATGTGCTCAACCGTTGCGCGCGGCGGCACAGGTAGAGGAGGCAGTGGAGGCAAGCCATTAAATCCAGCGGAACGCATGTGCCCGTGCCGGTCGGAACCCGGTGCGCTGGCATACTGTGGCGGGCCCCACGCAGCATGTCGGCCGGCAGCTTGTAGCGGGTACGTATTGTGATGATCTCGAGACGGTGGGTAAATGGTGACTGACTGATTATGCGCAAACGGCTGAGGCTCAGGCTGGAGCACAGGGTATCCGTTTCTTGGCGCGTACAGGGGCGCCACCGGCGGGCGTTGTTGTTGCTGCGGCGGTGGACAGTACGCTTGCAATCCGTACCGCTCATCGTGATACGGGCCAGCCAAGTGTGGGGGCACCTCGCCAATGCGCGGGGGCGGAGCGGAATACGCATATGGCGCAGACTGCTGTGCACATGGAAGTGAAGACATGGGTCGTGTATGCGACGGTAGAGGGAGAGGTTGATTCATGAGCCCGCGAGGATACGACGATGGGTAGTTTGGGGGTGATGGGTGCACGGGTGGCTCAAAGTAAATTTCGCCCACGGCGCCTTGTGCCGGCGCAAACTCTGGTGGGTGTTGGCGGAGGTGGTGCGTCGCGAGCCGTTGACGCGACATCGGTGGGTACATGGCTGGGTCGGCAGCGACATCGTACATTCCACCTTGAAACGGCTGATATGGACCTCGAGACGCGGCAGCACGTGCAGAATGCAGCTGCTGCGGTTGGCCATTCCATGACAGCTCGCTTGCACCTGCAAAGGCGCTAGCGGTGCTCGACCGCGACGGTGGGCCGCCGGAAAGAGTCGACATTGGCGACAAGAGCGGTGGATAGACGGCTGCCTGAGAGTGCGGCGGTCCAGCCCCTTGGCCATACATTGGTGACGCGAGTCCCGACGACGCAGCACCCTTGGCGCTCAAGGGTCCCGCGTCAAACGTCATGGACAGCGGCGACTCGTACATTGCGCCAGGCGCGACCGCCGCGGCGGCTGGGTGCGAAAGTGCAGGCGGTGGTGCCGCTCGTGGAGGATGAATGCGCGGCAATTGGGGATGAACGCGATCCGATACTTCTCGTGCAGTCGGCTGTTGTGTGGGAACGTCTGAATCCTTGGAACCGTAAAAAGAGTCACGATACTTGGGCAGCGGGGGCAATTGCCAGCTGGGGAGAGTCGACGTGACGGGTTTGGCGGTCAAAGCAGGCATATGCACAGTCGGGGTTGGCGGATGAGACGACCACTGAGGATGCAGCGCCGGCGGTGGGGAGTGCTGCGCGTTTGAGGAAACTTGCGACTCAGGTTGTTGCAGCTGCGACTGCGTGACGTGTGGTGACGACGGAAGGAACGGCGAGGACGACGCGGGCCCTTGATCGGCTGCAGCCGACCCTTGATGAGCCAATCCCCCGGGCGCTTGTGCGTCTTCACGAATCAACGCAGACAAGTGCTGAAACCCGCCTGCGGTCCGCCCGCCCGACGACAAACTGACCATGGACTCTGCCGCCGCGACACTCGGATCCTCCTCCTCATCCGCCTCTTCAATCACAAACATAAACCCGTCGAGCAAGATAATCGGCACTGCATTGAACGTGCGCCTCGTTTGTCCCTGGTCTTTTTGGCTCGGCAAATACAGCTTGGTAGGCGGCCGCTCTGCAAACGAACCGCGGTCCTCATCGCTGATAATCTCAAACACGCTCGATCCAAGCCTGAGCTCTTCCTGCATGACGCCCGGTGGATACGTGGCGAGAATGGTCATATCGGACCCATCCACAACCACAAGCGAGCGCGACTTTGGATGAGGATGCGGACCCGTACGCGGCTTCATCCATTGAATCAAGCGGGCAATCTCGAGCACGCGAATCGAGTGGACCATGGCCTCCGGCTGGCCAGCGGGGTGTACCGTCCACAAGACAAAGTCTTTGTCGAGATGGTACATTGTGCAATCCGTCTCCATGACCTCGACGGCATCGGGCGGAGGCGCAGGCCACGTCGACAGGTCAATCAGGCACATGTTGGCGCCATGGTTGTGTTCGGGCGGCTGCGGAAGTGGGACGTGGCGCCAGTACTTGCGGACAACGGTTCTGTGGGTTGACAAGAGTTGACAAGAGTGGCCAGTCATCGGACACAAGAGTCAGAATGACGCGTTCGAATCGATCAAGTTCGATCAAGATGGAAAAGTGAGGTGAGGCGAAAATGAGAAACGGGTGGACAGCGTGAAAAAACGATCGCCAAGGTTGCCTGTTGCCTGATCAGGTGCCCTCGGATGCGGAAACGGCTTGACCAATCGCGAGCTTGCATTTGGCGGTGACCGCGGACCTCTCCAGCCTCGGAATTTGGGCATGGGGTCCACGACTTTTGACCAATGAAAACCGGGGAGCGCAACGATTGGTGTTCCCCGATTGAAGCAAACCAACGAAATGGGCAAGCGCAAACCCAAACGCCACAGGGGCTGTCGCCGGTTGGGTCAGGAGGCCCCGTTCTATGCAAAACGGCCACCTTTGCACCTCTCAGTGAAGGCAACACAGGCATGGGTCGCCGAAGCGGGCAAGAATTTTGAACGGAAATGGGGAAAAGATGATCGGGGCTATGAAGTGATGAGTGAACGGGATCTCTACGCACCGGCATCTTGTTCCATGCAGCGACTTTTCCGCCAGAAACTGGACATGGGACTTGCGAAGGTTCTCAACCGCAGCGGGCGTCATGAAGCAGTACGATTGCGACCGCCACAGCAGCTCAAACGCTTCGTTGGTCACGACGAGAGTGGCCGACATGGTCGTGACTGGGGTAAGTGGAAGTTGGGTGGAGCGGATGGAAGCACGGCAAAGCACGGCGGCGGTGGGTGTAGATTTGCGGCCGGCTATTGTCTGGTGTGATTCTCAAGTCGAGGTTTGAAATGCATGGATGGTGAGTTGCATAGCATGCCGAGGGTGATTCCGCACATAAGGGGCAGAGGCAACATATATATACGCACAGACACCCCAAGTGAGTGGTAACCGCACAAACACTCAAGGGAGAAATCGTAGGTGGAAGGCGAGGAGCGATCGCGATTGCCCACGTACATGAACGGGCATTCGGGGAGGCAAGTGGGCGGTCGCGAGGGCTCGTACAGTCTCGCCTGCCCTAGCCTATGCTTGGAAAGGGGGAATAGATCGGGGAATGCGAGCGGTTGGGCGCCAGGTACACAGCCCAACGATGAGATCGGCGGCCAGGTCTGCAGGGTGGCGGGAATGGTAAGGTACGGATAGAGTCATACTTAAGTCAGAAATGCGAGGCGATGGTACGAACAGTGCGTGAGTGGCCAGAAGCGTCACTGCGACGGGTACGATGGGTTTAGCCAAAAAGGCAGATAGTATATTGAGCCTTAACCTTGAGTGCGCCGAGTGGGCAAACTCGACCTTTGGTCCACGCGAAATAACTTGGAGGTGAATGGGTCGGGTCGAGGTCGGTTATGGTTGGGATCAGCAATTAAGAGCCGAGTGCGTGATCACTGTCGGAAACCAAGTGCGGGATAGGAGAGTAAGGATGATGATGGGAAAACGTTATGGGGGCAAAAAGGCAGGAGGACATCAAGTCAACTTTGACATGGATGAACGGCGGTGTATTAGTATGTGCCTGAGCTTTTGAACGGCGATCACGATCCGACTTTTCCACACCTCGTACTGTTGCGACTTGCTGTGGTGGGTATAGTATGACAAAATCGATTGTGGTGAATGGACTGGGGAGTGGGAGGGAGGTTGGGTCTGTGCGTTGAGCGCTGTCGACGCCGGAGCAAAGAAAAACGTGCATTGCGAGCAGCAACAGCGGAGGTGGTGGGAGGGGGAAAAGTCTTTTCAATGGTTGGGACAAGTAGAGTGAAACAGGTTGCGTCACCAAAGAAATGGTCCGCCAGTACGTACAGCCGTTAATGATGCAGTCAGTTTACCAAGGTCTCTTTTTGAGTCCACAATCGCCATGGGCACCATGAAGGCAACATGAGATTCAAACTGCGCTTCAGCGGATTGCCTACACAGCCCAAGTGAAAATAATGAACAGTTCTCGATGGAAAAAACGAAATGCAAGCAAAGAACGGCGTTGGCAAGGTTCTCCTATCCGTTGGGCAAATTTTCAAAGATTCTCAGAGAACGGGTTGGATCAGCATGAGTATGCAAAATTTCCGCTGTAGGAACAAAGAGGGACATAACACTCTGCGGGTAGCGGAGCAGAGAAGAATTTCAACATGAAATCGCAGGGCCGTTGTCATTATCCCACGAGGGCTTTCAAATGTTCAAGATTTGAAAGTAATACATCGGTATGTAAATAAAGGGGTCGAGCAAAGTCCGAGTCGGAAACAACGGTGATGAGTTCGCTGCCAGCTGACCAATGTATGGACTTCTGTAGCAAACCAAACGAAAGACTCAAGCTCAAGGGCCACAGTCAGTGACATTGTAGCTCGCCATCCTCGGGCAAACGGGAATCATGGCTACGGTTCGTTGTTGACGATCATTTGGAAAGGTTTGGCGGCCGGCGGAGAAATGTTTCAAACTAATGTCTGTATCGAGAACGTGAAAAAAATGGGCGGAAGACAGTCTCGTTGTGCCGGAATCATCAACCGCTTCGAGGATGGTACATACATATGCATGGGGCGTAATCTCACAGCGAGCTTGCGAGTAACCTGCTCTGCTATGTACTTACCAGGGGCAACTCCATTTGAATCCATTTGAATGGTGCCTCTGCTGTCACACGTTCAACGCAGATTAGTTTGCGGCGTTCCAGTCTTGGCAAACGATTCTCAGCCATCAATTGAGCCGGCCACTTCCAGTGCATGAGCAAGACGGTGCGGTTAATGGTCGAACATACATAGACCGCACCCACTTTGCTGTCTTGATTGCCATGACCAGGAATGGTTTATGGGCGAGATGCACCTTTATGCTGTTCTCATCCATGCTCGTCCGTACCATGAATGAGCAAATCTGAACAAGTCGAAGGTGAAGAATGTTGAGCCTCAGATTCGGTGACTATTTGCCGAGTGGCTTTTTGTTTACCAATACCAGCGACAAGTCTGGGACCCTCGATGTGGTCCGGCCTCGCGTATATGTCCCTGCGCATTTGTGTGTCTGCGTAAAATTGTGTGCGCGACTTTGCCTGCTGTGACAGTGCCCCTCGTCTCCCCTCGTCATCGTGTGTATGCTTGCCAGCGCCGCCCGCCGTCTCGTTTACCGACTTGTGCCACAGAGCACTTTTCCTCTTTGCACGCCAACATCCACCACAAACGCGTGAGAAGCCAAAAGAAATCAATCAAGGATTCAACGATCGCGGCCGGCTTGGCAGTGTTGCTCTTGGCCAAATAATGCGAAATGTAATCACGTCAAAGGTGGAAATGTCACTGACGGTCATTCATCTTTATCCAAAATCCTTGCTGCATGGTCATGGTCATCAACAGTCAAATGGGGCCCAGCAACCAATCGTGTTTCTACGGAAAGGGGACAAAACACGAGCCAGCAGGGGAAGCAGCACACTCACTCGCACAATCAATCACACAACTCAACGACGGCCGCCAGTCCGCTTCCCGCCACGACTGCGGCCAGATCCCGAACCGGTTCGATATTGGCCCTGGCCTTGGCCGTGCTGCTGACCTTGCGGAGGCCCTTGCACCTGCTGCGCCCCAGGGTACTGCTGTGCATGATGCATGTGCTGCTGCTGCGGGGGCGGCGTGGGCGTGGGCGACGGCTGGTACGGTTGTTGTGCATGGATAGGAATGGGTGCGGGTGTCGGCGACGAGGACGACGTCGCCCCCGGCGAAGCGGGCTTTGTCTCTACGGGCGACTTTTGCCTCACTTGCTGCTGCTGGATCTGCTGCTGAGCCGCCACAGGCGATGCCAATCCCGGCTGTTTGCCGGGCGACAGCGACGACTTAACCGCGACGACGACGGCGGGTTTGCCACTCTCCAAGGCGTCCCACCACGCCACGGCATCTCTGACCTGCCTGGCCACATCCTTGTCGACCACGGCCGTCATTCTCGGCACAACCACGTCGCTCACCACCTTGACAAACCGGCGCACGCGATCAATCTCGGCCCTTGGGTCCACAATGTTTTCGCCAAACCGGGCCACGATATAGGCCTCCGCCTTGCCTCTGACGTCGTCGTCAGCAACGCCTTGCTGCTCGGGCACTTGCCGTTCACGCATGGCAAGCACTTGTGCCAAATACGCGCTGACGAGAATGCCCATGGCCGCCGTCTTGTTACCGCCACCGCCTTCCATCAACGCAAACGGGAGCTTGGCGGCCACCTCGCCCGCCGCCACCGTGCCTGTGGCCGTGGCTGCCGCGGTCCCCGTTCCGGCACTTGCCGGCGCATAATGCAACAAGATGCCCTCACACACGCCATGCAAGGTGCGTGCCGTATGCTTGTACAAGCTCGCCACGGCCAACTGGTCGCGATCCAGCTCGGGCTTCCACTGCGGGGCCGCCGTGCCCGACCGCACAAACACGGGCTCGAGTGCGGCCCCAAGTCGCGTCAGCACAAGCACGTGCGGAGCGGCTGCCGTGGGGACACTGGAGAGCCCTGCGTGCGAGAATGCGGGCGGTGGCACGTGGTATTGCTTGGAGTAGGGCCGCGCGTGCACGTGGCCGTCACGCACGAGTTCCATGGCCAGTACGAGCGGTTCTTGGAATGTTGGGTCCTGCAAAGCTGCCGCGGCGTCGAGCAGGGCGTGGCCCAGGGTCGTTGGACGGTGGCTTTCCGGGTCAATAAACCCGCGTAATTCAAGGAGCTTGAATGCGAGCGTGGCCGCGAGCTGTGCAGGTTTCATTGCCTTGACTCGATCCGCACCCACGGTTTCGCGCGCAGCAGAGTCGGTGCCCGTGAGTGCGCGCAAATGCGTCACGAGATCAATGGCATGGGCGGCGCCCTTGACCCCGGGCAAGGCATCCACAACCGTGACCCCGCGTGCACCGCCGCTGCCGCCAATGTGTCTGTCGATCCACTCCATACTCACGCGCCACTCGCTGCCACCACCATTCACTGGCATCACCTTGGCTTTGGGCAACGCATTCAAATCCACCGCTTTTTCGTCGTCGGGCGCAAACCACGCCACGGCCGTGACTTTGCGGGTGCGCCAGTAAGGCACTTCCCAGGATCTACAAGCCACGGCCGACGCCAGCGCCCTGACGGTCGCCCACTTGGCCACATGGTCCTGATACTCACTCGTCTCGCCGCCACACGCGGGCGCAAACTCGGGCATGCTGGTCCACAAGAGTGGCGAAATGAGGCCCGCAGACACGTGGCCCATGGCCAAGTGCCAGTACACGTGGGCGGGCAGCCGGTGGCCAAACACATCGTGCAAGTCAATGGGCGCCGCTTCCTTGTTAAGCGGTTCAACGGCGCCCGCCAGTGAAAGCACCAAGTGATGGCGCACGGCACATCGGATGCGTGCATAGTCGTCCATGTACCGTTGCTTTGCGTCGTTGGGCTCGCCCAGCCGGGTCACGAGCGAGATGCCTGTTTGCGAGCCGACCAGCAGGGAGATCAGCGTGGGCCAGGAAAAGGGCAGTGACGGGTCGCTGACGAGCGGGTCGTAGGTCGAGATCCAGTCGAATCCGGCAAGGATGCACGCGTCGAGAAATTGCGATTTCGAAAGGCCGATGGTGGCGAGGAAACTCGACTTGTCGACGTAGGTGAATGTGCCAGAGGCGGCAGGGGTAGAGGTATCGATTTTGGTAATGAGGCGGTCGACGCCGTCAAACATGAGCAAGTCGAGTCCAGCGTACAAGGCATGGACGGGCTGGGCCGGGTGGTTGACAAAGTAAGCGAGTTGGCCCCAGCTGGCGTACGGTGCACGAATAAATTCGACGCCGAGCTCGGTGAGCAGGGCCATGACTGCAGGCTGCATGTCAGCAAACGATGCCTGGGTGGCGTTCCATGCCACATGGGCAGATCCGATTTGGCCGCGCGTGTAACAGGCCCATGCATCTTTACGCTTCTCTGCGCGCGAGTGTTCCGAGGCAAAGAGGCCCGAGGTCTTTGAGCGGGGCGAGAGGCCCGAAAAGACGACGAGGGGCGTGATCTTGTTGAGCTTGAACCAGTCAATGTCGCGCTCAATGGCGGCGCGCAGGCGCGGTTGGAGGGTGGCCCGAGGGCGGGGACGGTCGGGTCCTTGACGTCGTTGATGAGGGCCTTGAGCCAGTGGGTGGCGTCGATGCCGAGGCGCGTGCCTTGGAGCTGGGCAATGGGCTGGGCCGGGTGGAGTGCCCGTGGAGTGTTTTCGATAAACTCTGAAGGAAAGTATTCAGCAATGTTAGCTGTAGTTGGGCAGCCGTGATCGCAGAAAATAAGGCATGATGGGACAGAGCATAAGTAAGTATGTACTTTCGAGGTTGCGGATGGGCATGTTGAGTCGATTCAGTCGTCACAGTCACAGTGGGCGGGGGCGGCGGGGACAGCAAAGGTATAATGTAATCGCATGTGCATGCATATCATATACATGTAATCCTTGACGAGGGGCGAAGGGCGACAAGCTTGGTGGCGGAATCCAAATCCAAGAGTCGCGTGGGCCGCCGATCCTCACACAGAGACAATTGAGCGCGCTGATCACTCGTCTGATGCACCACCTCTGCAATGAGAGCAACAGCCAAGTCATCACTTCACTTCATATCGAACTCTCATGTATGTATCCTTTTCATGCCTCTGCACTCGATGAAACACGGCCCGCTCGTTTCCAAAACTCATTTTCATCCGACCACCGGCCGCCAACACTCCGCCCCACCTCTCACGACCCGACACCATCTTCGCGCCGCTGACCAACCACGAGTACCCTCCACACTGATCATCTCCATACTCTACTCTATATTGTGCTCTAGTAGCTCTCGTCTACGATTGATCCAAACGCGTTTCATCATCTGCATCTGCATCTGAATCTGCATCTGTATCTGCATCGGCTTCACTATGGGCGACCGCTACTCCTTCTCCCTCACCACCTTCTCGCCTTCGGGCAAGCTCGTCCAGATCGAGTACGCCCTCAACGCCGTGTCCAAGGGCCTCACCTCCATTGGCATCAAGTGTACGTCTGGCTTTGTATCTCGCTCGACTCTCCTCTCTCCTCTCTCTCTCTCACGCACACTCTTTACACTCTTGAAACAAACAGCTACCAACGGCATCGTCATTGCCACCGAAAAGAAATCCGCCTCGGTGCTGGTCGACGACCAAGCCTGGAATGGGTTGCGCCCATTTGCCCGACCATCGGCGTCGTCTACTCTGGCATGGGCCCCGACGCGCGCCTGCTCATTTCCAAGGCCCGCAAAGCCGCCCAGCAGTACAAACGCGTGTACATGCAAGACCCACCCGTGGCCATTCTTGTGCAAGAAATCGCGGCCGTGATGCAAGAATACACCCAGTCGGGTGGCGTTCGCCCCTTTGGCGTGTCGCTGCTTGTTGCCGGATGGGACGAGCACCGCGGTCACTCGCTCTATCAGGTGGACCCTTCCGGCACTTATTTCGGGTGGAAGGCCACCGCCATTGGCAAGAACATGTTGAACGCCAAGACCTTTTTGGAAAAGAGGTTTAGCGACACGCTCGAGTTGGACGATGCTATTCACACGGCCATTTTGACTCTCAAGGAGGGCATTGAGGGCCAGTTGAATGAAAACTCGCTCGAGATTGGCATCATCACCATGGATCATGACGTCGGCGTCGGCGTCGAGGCCCATCCAAGTGCCGAAAAGGAAGTGGGCGCCATGCGGTTTAGGAAGCTCTTGCCCCATCAGGTCAGGGATTACCTCGAGAACATTGCCTAAGTTTTCATTTGAGGATTGGTTGTCATGGCGCCGATGGCCAATGTGTTTTTTTTTTGTTGCTTGTTTGTTTACGGGACAAGACGGGTTTGTTCGGAAATGTATTTCTCGCCTTTTGCGACTGGAGAGAGAGAAAAGTCGGATGGGTGGGGTCATGTATTCTGATTGAAATACCAGCAAGCGCAAAAGCCAACATTTGTCAACCACCAGACAACAAAACAAGAAAAAAAAAAATGGGAGTCGGGGCAGTGTGTACAAGTATACATCTATCAATCCAACCATATCCAACGCAACGGAAATCAATACTCGACGCCATCCATCCTCCCTCTGGCCCACGATCCTCCTTTTTCGTACACACCTTCAACACCCCCTCATACACTCCCAATTCAACGAATGAAGTGGAGCTGCTCGTATCATGGTGGCCGCAATTCCACGGTAAAACATGCGCATGCCACCCTGTCGATACATTTCCCTGGCACACGCCCATACGCGCCCGCCATACACTGGCCGTGGGCCAACGCCTCCTTTTGAATCGTGGACTTGATGGAATCCGTTGGAAAGATGATGGTCCACGCAAATAAGCCGCAAATGCCACCTGCAGCAACATGTACGAGGACATTGGGCGGTGATCCGTCGGCAGGTGACAAGTAATGTTTTGACAACTCGTAGGATGAAAAGTACACGGCGCCACCGAGCGATTCGCGGATCAAGTGCGACGTGAACCCGTAAAACAAGCCCAGTGGGCCGCGCGCGTGCAAAATGGCACGTCCCATGCCATACGTGGAGAGCTCGGCCGCCGATTTGACTGCGGGCGTTGGCGCCGCCAACGGTGACGGTGACGGTGACGGCGATGGCGCATGTCCCGGAACCGCCGACGTTGGCGGATGCACCAAAACGGCCTCTTGTTTGCTCAACAGCGTCTGCAACTGCCGCAAACCTTGATGAGCTCGAGCGGTTGTGTCAAGAAGGCAGTAAACACGCCGCTACAAAACCCGCCGCCAAACGAGCTCACAAACAGTTTGCCCGCGGCACTTTGGCCCGTCGCCTCTTGCACGCTGGGTGCATTGGCAATGGCCGATTTGGCGCGCACGTAGGCCGCAAAGGAAGCCGTCTTGAACACGGACGATGTGGCCATTTGTGGCAGGATCCCGCGAAAGAAGCCACGCAGGCCCTCGGTCGCGTATGTGTGTCGGATGCAGTGGCCGATGGTTGGGTACGAGAAGGTTTGCATGCGGGTTTTCACAGAGTCAAATCTGTTGAAGGAAATGCCAAATAAA
Source organism: Catenaria anguillulae PL171 (assembly GCA_002102555.1). NCBI lineage: Eukaryota > Fungi > Blastocladiomycota > Blastocladiomycetes > Blastocladiales > Catenariaceae > Catenaria > Catenaria anguillulae. The sequence continues at coordinate 178,979 of MCFL01000039.1, read as the reverse complement.
GGTCAGGATCTTATTGTCTGAAAGGCAAAGCACTGATGAATGAATCAGGCGTACGGATAGCCCAGCAAATTGCCAATAATGGCGGTGGTGGACGCCGAGATTGTCCTGGCATGACAACACACGTCGTTCAATAAGTGCGGTTGTCAATGACATTGGGATTTCAAAATGGCAAGCATACACTCGGTTGTCGTGGATAAAGTCGGCAACGGCTTGTCGTCGAGGGGAAATGGATCGGCGCCGGTGCGATTGGTGGTGGAGCGACTGCGTTGGCGTTGGTGTTGAGGGCGCCAGTGCCGACGATGGCGTAAGCGATGTTGGTAGTGGCGCTTGGGCCTGCGCTTGGGCTGTCGGTGCGGTATTGTCATGGTTGGGAACTGCCTTCACTGGCTGGCTTGAAGGAGCTGGAACGAATGTGTGTGTGTGTGTGTGTGTGTGTGTGTGTGTGTGCGTGTGGGTAGATGAGCGAGGGCGATCACGGCGGGAGGTACGAAGGAATGGGTTTCATGCAAGGAAAGAGTGCTGGCGGCGCCGGCGGCGGACAAGATGCATTGCCTCGACTGTGTATGGGATGGCTGGGAGGGAGTGATAATTCCGTTTGCTCGTCGTGATGATGATGTCAGGCTCAAAAGATTGTGGGCGAGGAGGTTGGCAAGATCGAGGACCCTCGTTCCCACTTCCGATCAAATGCCCAGCAATGAATGTTGGCCTCACTCACAAGGGCAGGGATTCGTGAGACATATGTCCCAATAAACCCAGGAATAGTGGCGAATGGCGCCGTGTCACATCTCGCAGGACCCACCGTCACCGGCATAACATACATGAGTCAGGACTTGTCTGTGGCTCTATGGTTCTTCACTGTTCTTGTACATGAAAACAAGGGAAAGTTGCGATTGCATTCAACAGCAACAAGGAGCTGCACACATATGCCAACATCTCAAACAACAACGCTCACCTCAATCCCATCGAGAATCTTGCCGTCGCTGTACTCGAGCACCGTCTCGTAATGCCTGCTCTTCAATCCGGGGTGCGAACGCACAAACTTGAGGTACTCTGGCGACCCGGGTGTAATGACATTGTCGGCAATCAAGGTGACCCCTTGACGAGCTTGCCCGACTCGAGCAGCCGCCGTGCGTCCGCTTCGTAAAGAAACTTGACGTGATCGATAAACACCAAATCAATGCGCGGAATGTCCTTGAACGCCCCCTTCAAGTGCTCCTCAAGCGGACCCTCATGCACCTTGACCACATCGCCTAGCCCGGCAAAGTCGGCGGCGGCTTGCGCGGCACGCACACGTTCCGGGTCGACTTCCACGGAAAGGTAGCGCACTTGGCCTTGCCAAACTTGTTGGCGAGGGCAGACGCAAAGTGCACGGCAGAGTAGCCCAGGAATGCGCCCAGCTCCACCATCACGACGGGATCCTGAGGCGATGGCACGTGCGATGGCACAAAGTTGCCGATAATGTCATTGACCACAATGGGACCCTTGTCGTCGCCAACGTGCATGAGGCCGCCGGCGTTGCGTGCAAACTCGTCCATGGCCTTGAGCACAGATGCTGGGTTGCCTTGCTCGGCGTGCGCCTGGACGTACTTGAGGTTGTCCGCGGCAGTGTGGTCGGCGCCGTCGTAGTGAGCCCAGGCAGAAGGGTCGGCGAGTTGAGGGGTCGTGGTCGTCATGGTACAGTAGTCGGGTGTGTACGAAGAGTCGTGGTCCAGTGAATGTGGGATGGGTTACATGGGGTGAACCAGCGATGGGTTGGAGGATTGGGGGCAGTACCCGGGTTTTTGTATGTCTCGCGGTCGTCCGCCTCGGGCAATCATAGCCATCGATCACAGAGTCGCCTTTCATTAGCCGAGTGGCGGTCTCCCCAATCCCAATTCCAATTTTACCGAGCCCGGTTCTCACGTGTCTGCACATGTGATGCTTAGCAATCGCAAACCGCATTGTTCGCATTGAGGCAAATGGGTCTGCAGTCCTTGTGTCGTTGTCTGATGGGGCGAAGACAGCGGGAGATATGTATGAAGGCGCCAGAAGGGAGCAGAAGGACCACCTCAGTCGCGAATCGAGTCAGTAGCGATGGCGAGCGCCCGGTGTCACATCCCATCAGTTAATCGCTGAATGGGATCGTTTTCCCGGGTGACTGCCAGTTGACATCTTGACATCATCGGTGATCCGACCAGTTCCCACCGTACATAGAGGGCAATCCATCGGAATGCTAGGGGGCACAAAATCAACAGCAATTCAAGTGTATTCAGTGCCATGTCGTGTGATTCTCAAAGTGCAATAGACAAATGATACAACGCCGACAAGTGAACAAATGAAAATCGTGGAGCCCAGGACTCGCCAAGTACGCACAACAAAAGTACAACAAACTGGTATGGGAAACGGGAAACAAGCAAGCAATCACTCAGACCACTGTGATACGAATGCAATCGTCCTGCGCACCGCGACGTGCAACGGCATGAGCACGGGCTGATGGCCACGGGTGCCCGTCATGGTGCAAATGCGGACAACACCAGGCTGGTCGAGCGACGCGCCGGGAATCGTGACAGTCAAGATGCCCGTGTTGTTGTCTTCCTGGTCCAAGCCCTTGAAGAAGGCCAAAGCCTCAGTGCGCGGGTCGGGCGGCGTTTGCGAGTTGCCAGGCGCTGCACGGTAACGTGTTGATGACCCTCAATGACGCCTTGGTTGTTCAGCGTTTGCGGCGAGGCATAGTACCGAGTGTTGGGATCTTCGAAGAAGCCCAGGTCCATGTTTTGGGTGCGGACAGTCACCTCAACGTCTTGGCCGCGGGGGATGCGTGCGCCGAATTCGGGAGTCACGATGATGGTCGAAACCATGCGATCAAAGGCGGGGATAGCACCTTGCACGGTAGCCGAGCAGGTTGAGGTCCGCTTTTGGGTGCCATCGGCAATGGCGCCAGCGAGACCTACAGCGTTACAGAAGCCCGCGCCGTTGTTGAGGCCAGGCGTCAGATTGTTGTTGTTGCCACCGTTGTTGGCCGCCGTTGTTGCCGCCTTGGTTACCTCCTTGGTTTCCGCCATTACCAGCACCCATTACCAGCACCGTTGCCAGCACCGTTACCAGCACCGTTGCCAGCACCATTCGCGGCAGCGTTGCACTGCGTCTGCTGCTGCTGGCACACCTGAATGTTGTTCAACCCCTGAGCCCTGCCGCGCCCAGCGTTGATGGCATCCGAGCACTGGTTGTTTTGGACCGCACATGAGCGCTCGAGGGCGCGGCAAGGTTGACGAAATCGCCATTGACTTGGCCATTGACAATGACCTGGAACGGACGCGCACCGCCAACGTTGCGGACTTGCGGGGCTTGGATACCGAGAAGCGCCCCAGTGAAGGTTTGCAAGTTACCTGCAGCACTGCCGCCGTTGCCGGCATTGTTGTTGCCACCATTGCCATTGCCGAGGTTGTTGGTCGGCTGGGCGCCTGCGGCAGCCGTCGAGGTCGACGCAGCGGCGCAGCCGACGAAGATGTCGTTCTGCGACCGCCACGTCCAGGACGCCGGCCGCCGCGGCCAGCGCCTTGCGTAGGTTGCGCGGCAGCGGTGGTCGACGCTGACGAGGTCGATGCACCAGCGGCACGGGACGTATTGTTGTTGTTGTTTCCACCACGGCCTGTGCCTGCAGATTGAGTGGGCTGGGGCGTGTCGCGCTGGCCACGACCGCGGCCGACAGTTTGCGTGGGACGGCAGCTGCAGCGCTGGACGACGACGAGCGGTTTTGTTGTTGTTGTTGTTGCGGCCAGTACCGGCGTTGGCGCCACGAGTAGGCGCGGCAGCAGCAGCACTGGACGTCGATGCGTTGAGGCGAAGTTGTTGCGTCGTCGACTTTGGCGCGGCCAAGTTGTTGGTCGGGACAGCTGCGGCGGCAGACGTGGTGGTCTGGACGGGCGGAGCAATCACGGGCTCAAGCGACTCGGAGCGCGGGATGGATGCGAGACACGATTGGTGGGCCGTGGTGCAAGCTTGAGTACCTTGGTTGACGAGCTTGGCTGCTGTTTCGCACCTGTATATGGATGAGGATTGAGAGTCAGCGACGCGTCTCACTTGTTCCCACCTCACAAAACATCAACGTACAATTGCTGGAACGTGTTGCAAGACGCAGTCAATGCCTGCCTGAGCTGCTCAAACTGGGCGCGCACCTGGGCATTGCCCGCAAGCTGTTGCTGGTCCTTGGGCGGGACCACGATCCGGTAGCGCAGTTCGTTTTGCTTGCGCACAACAGGCGGCGCCTCGCATCCATTGACGACCTGCTTCCACGTCTGCAAGTTGCGCGACTCGTCGGGAGCAGACCCGGGAACATTGGTGGCGCGGGCGAGCGCGGCGGCGGGAGCGCGTTGCGCTTGGGCTTGGGTCGAGGCCAGGAGAAGGGCCACGAGGACGACGTAGAGAGTGATGGATTGCATGTTGAATGAGGGAAAGGTTGGGGGAAGGGGAGTCGAAGCGATCTTGGAGCCAAGTATGTTGGGGAGTTGTAGAATGAAACGATCTAAGCGTTCAAAACGGTCTTGAGAGGGTGTAGTTGGCGGGTGGCGGGACCGAGTTGGAGCCAAGAATGCTACTGTGCTCGACCGGCGAGGGATGGATGGGACTGGAGAGATGGACTGAATGGGTGGTGGATGTGAGGCACAAAAGCGTCTACGCTTGAGGTCTTGAGCAATTAATGGAGGGTTGAAGGGATGCCGGCCCAGTGAAGGAAACGAAATGGAAAAAAAAATGGATGGTCGTCGCTCAGCGATGGACACTGCGATACAGAAACGAAGGAAATGGCCTTTGAATGTGAAGGGACGCAGGGGGAGGCGCCAAGTCTTTATACCCAATCATTTCCGATCGGCTGCCGGCGAAAGGTAGCCAAGGAAACGGTCGACGAGCTCCGACCATCAGCCCCAGCGGACCAGTCGCCCAGTGAACGTCTGAGGATGGATCCAAGTGTGCGGATTATGGAATGCTGGGATGTTTGGCACAGAATGAGGCGTCCGTGTCCGTCATCCATTGTGGACGCATAGAGAGGCGCTCCAATCCGAAAATGAGCTCTGCGCGGATCACATTCATGATTTTGGTGGGCGCAAATGAATGCGCCAGTGCTGGATGAAAGCTCTGCTGCGTTCTTGACCGTCTGACGTAACGGAGCTATTGTCCTGGCTGAGTTGGAGCACTAACACCTTCTCCAGCCGCGAACTCATGGATTTTTGTTGGAAGAACGCGTGGCGAGTCTGATCAATTCGCTGAACATGAGGGTTGTTTTGTGAGGCTCGGGCGGTGCAAAAGCCTTCCGCGAGTGACCGCCGACTATTCATTGCGTTGCTATTCGGGAAGCTTGCAGCTAATCATTGCAGTGCTTGTCCCTTGAGTCATGAATTCAGCCAATAACGTGAATGTGAGACATTTCTCTTCGCTTGAATCGAAGCCTGTCCAAGTCGCCTTCAAAGTCGATTTTGGCGACGACCGCCACAGATTGCTCTGGATCCAATGGGTGAACGGACATTGTAAGTTTGCACTTGCCAGCTTGACGGCAAGATTTACCAACAGTTCGACCTTGACTTATCCACCGGTCCATAAACATACTTGAAGTGTGACAAGCCATGGAAGTCGGGCTGGCCTGGCGCAGCGGCGCTTTATGTGAATCTTGTTAGAATGACTGCAGACGTCCCAAATACAGATTTGGTCAACTTGTGTCGATTATTCCTCCTCCGAAATATCACGAAGTCGATCCAAAATTATTCTCACCCTCGACAGCCCGGCCAGTGGCACGAGCCTCACCTTCCCACCCCAACCTCGTCCTCGCTCATTATTCTGCTGCACCAGCTCCTCCCACACACGCGCCAGCATCCGCTCGACATGCCCCCCAACTTGTCCATGCAACCACTCGACAATCTCGTCCACATCTCCCTCCACATCCGCAAGCAACCCCATGGCAAACACAACGGACGCCTCTACCTCTTGCTCTTCCGCCTGTACAGCCCACCATGCCGCCAGCTCACCCAATAGGTACGTGGCCGTGTCGTGAGAATCCAAGCCGAATGCCCGCAAGTACGGAAAGTAGCCGCGCACGGCGCCGTGATCCGCGAGCGGGTAGGTTGCTATCAGCACGTCGGCTGGGTGAATCGAGGCGGTCGGGGCAAGGTGGGTCATGAGCATGACGAGTGGGGCGAGTGACGACGAGGATGCAGGGATTTCGTAGTCATCGAGAAGGTGGAGGTATACTAAAGAGCCATGAAATGGTGAGCATTCGGAAGGAAATGGACAATGCGATGAATGAGAGGCAACTATACCATGTGTAAACAGCTTGAGCCGTTCCTCGCGATTTCGAAATCCTCGGCATACCATCTCCATGCGCGCTCGAGTCCAGCGTTGCCATGCCTGCGTGCTTTGGGCACTGCAACCCAGTTTCGCGCTTGTGGCGATAGCAAGCAACAGGTCTTGTCCACGATCCATACTTTGGCCGAGCAGCCGGCCAATCGCCTTGGCCACGCGAGCTGGAAGCGGGTGTGGCGCACAAGGATCGGTCAAGTAAGCCATGACTGGTGCCCACATAAGGTGGCAACCTGTGCTCGCCGACTTGAGTCGCGGGTAATCAAACGACAAAAACACGGACGATACAACATTTTCGTCGCCTTTGTCCATGCAAGTGAGGAAAAATGGATCGATGATAGAGTCGGGATCGACTTGGTTGTACGCCCATGCGACAACAGGAATCGTGTCTTGGGTGTGCATCGTGCTGCACCACCATTTGGCAAGCCATGGATCCGAGAGCAAGTAAACGGCGATAGGCAAGCGGTCCTCAGAAACAAGTGGCGCAAGTGTATCCAAGAGATCGAGGTGCCCCTGGCGTGCGGCAAGCAATGCCAACAGATGTGCCACCGACGGCGTATGAGGCAGCGGGCAAGGTGAGGAGGACGGAATCGGACGTGACGCCATTTTGGCCGATGAAATGGGTGTGGGCGGCTGAGTGAGATGAAGCAACTCGAGGAGTGGATGGGTGCGCCAGTGGTCCATTGGGGCCGCGAGCAGCTCTGGCCAGTGTCTGGCCAAGGTTGAGACTATTCGGCATACAGTTTTGGGCGTCGATTGAGATGTTGTGATGAGGGAAATGAGCAGATCAACGAGTCGAGAGGGCCACACTGCTGATGCGAGCGACGAATCGACCGGTCCCCGAACCAGCTGGTGGATGGGAAATTGATCCAACAGGGATTTTGTGCAATGGCCGTGAATGAGCTGAAAGATGGGAAAGGATGCAACAGATGTGATGGATTTGCCGTGATAGCGGATAGCGAGCCGCATGAGCTTGTCGGTGACGAGCGGCGAGGCAAGGATTGGCGACGTCGAGTGACTTGCGAGGTAATCGGACATGGGAGATGTCGTTGACGATGTCCTGTTTCCACTGCGACTGTGACCGTAGAAAGACAGGATCGTGGGAAGTTGTGCAAGGAACAGATGAGCCGTGTTGCTTGGGTCGTGGGTCAGGATGGCAGCAACTTGGCGCGTTGAAGATGCGCAGATAGCGAGCGATCGCGGGTGGACGAGGTTGAGGACATGGAGCACTGTTTCGATCGGGAGGTGAGACAGTATGGAAGACTGCGGTTTGGCTGTTGTTGTTCCTTGACGGGTGGAGATCGGAGCGCGGTTGCATAAAGCAATGGCGTCTGAATTCTTGATTCCATTCGTGGGAAAGCAGAAGATGTCGTGGAGATTACGAAGTTGGCAATCATGGTGAATCATTCAATAATGCATGCATAGGAAGCGTCGTTGCGCTATCAAAGAAACTGGGGCAGCTTGGGCATTTTGTATGCGGCCATTGAAGCTGCAGACCGTTACACCAACCCGGTGCCAGCGGTATGACAGTGCGGATAACCGCGTCCGATTATGGGCATAATTTTGTCACTGTTGGTAAAAGACTGATATTCCCAAGAAGGTCCAACGTTGTGATTCGAATGAGAGGCGGACAAGCGTTGAGACAATTTCGAGGCTCGTTCAGGGATCATTCTGGCAACCGCGTCGCGATTTGGTTGGCACACCGCACACGTACAGAAAAACGTCATGTGCGGGTGCGCAATGTCCAATGTGTATCTATCCTACTGGCGACCATGTATGGATGCCGACAGAGCAAGTCAAGATTGGTTCTGAAGTCTACAAGTTGCTGACGGGATGCACTGAAGAGGTGTACAACGGGCGACCCAGGTGGCCAATGTGAAGGAGTGCTATGGTGGATGCTCCAATTGCAAAACGCGGTCATGTGCATCAAACGAATGAATTTGGGGTAGTTGACAGGTGAGGCAAAGAAAACTGAGGTTGATGACAAGAGCAACACGGAGGGCCAAGTGTATACAGACGGTCAATCGAATGAGACGTTCACGCTCAGGCGGGAATCGCTTCAGGATTTTCGCGACGGTAGCTGTAAAGACGGGAGACGCGGAGTCAACAACAACAGGATCCAACACATGAAAATCAATCAATCTAGTAGACGACACATACTCCCAAATGCGATACAGTTGGTACAAGCCAGTGGCGGCAACAAAGACGTTGACCGACATGAGGTTGTAGTTGACGGGAATGATTTGCGTAGAGTAGCGTGCCCAGATGAGGCCCGTGGCGGCGAGCGACGACGACTGGGTCAAGGAGAGCTTTTCGGCGGGGCGCTTGATGTCGCGAATGCCGGCAATGACGAGGCCCACTTGGCCATGGGAGCCCAGAAGTGGATGGTCTTGGGCCCGGCGGGGTGGTTCCAGAAGCGACCAAACGTGCCAGCGGATGCCATGGTTCAAGTTGATATTGGGTTGATTCAAGAAGTTGGGGTATTCTACATGGTGGCGATCCACAGATAACGCAAAGGTCAGCAAACGGATGGTTCATGGGATAGGTCCGGGTCGCGTGGGTGGGCCAGGGGTCGAGGCAAGGCACAGGAGCAAGGAGCGCAAGCATCGTAGACGTGGGATGCATTGCACAGAGTAGCTGAACAATTTGTATGTACATTGGTTGGAATATAGGCCACGTTATACGCATTTGGAAGCCAACTTATAGATCCCAAACATCGTGTCTGGCCGAGCAACACGGATCACGTGTCGGCCGCCGATGGGGCTGTAGTGTGCGTCGTAGAACGTAGAACGTATCGGATCGTTAGTATCGTATTGCTGCATGAGCGTACATGTTAATACTATCAATGCATCATCATCCAACAAGTCAATATGTTTGAGAAATCGCTCAGCGACGTGATCCGCGGCATCCGCGCGTGCCCGACCCCCGACCAGGTCGACGAGTACATCCACGCGTGCATTGCCGAGTGCCGGCGCGAGGTGAGCGTGCCCTCGGACCCGCACGTCAACGCCGGCGCCGTTCTCAAGCTGGCCTACCTGCACATGATGGGCTACTCGGCAGACTGGGCGTCCTTCCACATCCTCAAGTGCATGTCGCTGGCGCCATTCCCGCTCAAGCTCGTCGGCTACCTCGCCGCACAGCTCATCTTCACGCCAAAGACGGATGTCCTCATGCTCACCACCAACCAGCTCAAGAAGGACCTGGCCGCAAACAACAACCTCGACTCGTCGCTCGCCGTCGCCACCCTCTCCGAGATTGTCACAAAGGATTTGGCCGGCGACCTCGCCCACGATCTCGTCGCAAAGGCGAACCACTTCAACCCGCATACGCGCCGCCGCGTGCTCCTCGCCCTCTACCGCACCGTCGTCGCTGCACCCGACTTGTCCGACCTGGTTGTCCCGCACCTCACGCAGCTCATTCAGGAGGCGGCCACCACTGACCCGGGCGTCGTGTCGTGCGCCGTCTCGGTTGTGTGCGAGCTCGCCTTGGCCGATCCAGCCGCTTACCTTCCGCTTGCACCGCACCTGTTTGGGCTCCTCACCTCCTCGGGCAACAACTGGATGCTCATCAAGCTCGTCAAGGTCTTTGCACAAATGTGCCACTTGGAACCGCGACTTGCGAAAAAGCTTGGCCCGCCACTTGCCGACCTGATTCGCGGCACGCGAGCCATGTCGCTGCAATACGAGTGCATCAACGCCGCACTGCTCGGTGGGCTCACGCGCCACCCGAGCGTCGGGCCAACACTGGCCCCGCTGTGTCGTGACACGCTCGTCACATTTCTGGTCCACCGCGACGCCAACCTGCGCTACGTGGGACTCGTGGCAACGGAAAAGCTCGTCACGTACCATGCAGACTTGGTCACAGAGCAGCTCGAGGATGCCGTGTTTGAGTGCCTCGAGGCAGTGGATCCGACATTCGCCATCAGGCCATGGACGTGCTTGCTGCGCTTGTAACGCCGGCCAATCTCATGGACGTGGTTGCGCATTTACTCAAGTCGGTCACTGCTGCTGCCGCTTCGCCTTTGTCTGCTTCTCCTGCCGACATGACCGACGACGGCTCTGTTGCGTCGCCTCCACCGCCGCCTACTCCAACCATGGACCGCAAAACCGCATCCGTCATTCTCGACATGCTCACGCGGTCGGGATTTGCCCTCGTCACCGACATTGAATGGCTCGTCGCGACCTTGATTCACCTGGCCACGGATCCGGCCGCCGGCACGCTTGTCGGTGCGCCGCTTGCCGCGCACCTCATGGACTTGGCATTGCGCGGCGGACCAAACTTGCCCATGCTCCGGCCCTTGCTTGTCACCTCCCTGCTGCCGCTGCTGACCTCAAACGGCCAGAGTACCAACAAGTTGGGCGCGTCCGTCGTGTGGGCGGCCGTGTGCTGGATCGTTGGTGAGTATGTGTCTGAGGGTGGGGTGGATCCCGGGTTGGTGCTCGAGTCGCTTGTGGCGACCAAAGTGCCCTCGGATGCTGTCAGGCATGTGTGGGTGCAGGCCGTGGCCAAAGTCGGCACGGTGGCCATGTGTCAGGCTGCACGCACGGGCGAGTTGATTGGAGAGGGAGGCGAGGCGCCAGCCGAAATGAATAAACAGGTCAACGCCCTCGTCAAGGATTTGTCGGCCATCATGGAGGATACGTTGCGAGTATCAGAAAACGCAGAGGCCGTTGAACGTGTACGTATTGTGCTGCGTCATCGAAACCACTTATCTTACTCACATTTCCATCAATTGCTAGGCTCAAACCTACCTCGCATTTTTATCCACTCTCACCACCTGCGCAACGGCCCCGACTCGGCTGCTCACCACCATGCTGCAAATCTACTTCGGCACCTCCCTTCCGGTCTCCTCACTTCTCACACCCTCTCCGCTCCCGCCACTGCCCGCCGCGCCGCCCGTTCCGCTTGATGACTGGCTGTCGCCTGCCGCCGAAGCATTCTTCAACGCACCGCCCGAGCCGGTGCTCCCGACACCCACGCCGGACCCGGACCCGGAACCTTTGACGGCGAAGACGGGCGCGCCATCGCAGCACGTCCCATCGACCGCATCGACCGTGCTCGTGGCACCACCCCAAAGATCCGCGTCTGCGCCTGGATCCAGATCCACGTCGCCCGTGCGGTCAGTGGGGCAACCGGTGGCCAAGGGAAAGGCCAGGAGTGTGTTGCGCAAGGGAGGCGCGGCAAATGCAGGCACAGAGCCCGTGTTGGCCGCCGCACATCGGTCAAGTCCGGGTCGTCGAGTGGTACGGGCATCAAGCATGGATCGCGTGCGGGATCCTCTGGCGGGGCGTCCACAAAGAGTATGGGAGTTGGCGGGGTGGATGCAGATGTGGTTGTTGACAATGAGGATATGCGACTGGTACATACCTTTTTTTTTTCGCTCATTCGGATTCGCATCATCCAATGGCCTCATTCACTCAACGCTTTGGATTGCTCACACAGTCTGTCACACTGGCCCCACCACGCGCGCCACCATCGTCCGCCCCAGCCGCATCCGCCGCACACTTTGCGTTTTTCCTTCCGCTCACCGTAACGTTCACACCGAAACACGCCCTGTGCCCGCCCGTGCACCTGCACTTGTCGCACCCACCTGCCATGGTTGCCACAGGCACGCGCGACGGCCTGCTGCTCTCTGCACCCACGGCCGAAAAGGTGACCAAGCTGGTGCTCATCAAGCTGCGCAAGGCCGCGGCTCAGGATACATTGGGCCACGAGCTTGTGGTGAGCGCCGTGTTGGCGGCGGGCGACCAAGCCCCGAGTGGCCAAGACGTGGTGTTGGCGGCACATGTCCCCGTGCACGTGCCGCACCTGATGACGGATCCCACTGGTACTTCGGCGGGCGACACCGAGTTGAGGCCGAGTCCCGACGCGTTCGAGGCAAAGTTGCTCGCGCCGGACGCAGCCGCGGCATTTGCACATACGGCCACGGGTGTGATTGCGGCGCCTGCGCACACTCAGTGGGTGCATGTGGCCAAGGCCGCCAGGATGTATCTTGTGGAGGTGGTGGGCGAGTCGGCAACCATGTGGGGTAACGTGGATTTAGGGCAGGAGGGCGGTGAGCCTGGGTGGATTGCGGCAATGGTCAAGATGGTCTCGGGAGAGGGAGGCGTGAGGGAGATTCGGATGCAGGTCAAGGCGGGCAGTGAGTGGGTTGCACGGGGGGTGGTGGAGGGAGTCAGGGCGAGGGTGGGTGCTATGGTGGAGGCGGGGATGAGTGCGGGTAAGGTGTGAGACATTGGTATGCGTTTGTCCTTGCGGAAAAACGTACCTAGTCATCAGGCGGCTGTTGTGAGAGACATGTTGGAGACACCTGAAAGCCATCAAGCATGCATGGCATGCGCTTGTGTGCTGACCGCCGATAGAACTGCATCGGCCACCCGTGATTGGATTTGAATACTAATGCACGAAAGCACATGGAATACTATACTTGCCATGGACATCCACTGCTTTACAAGGCGATCGATCCTGGGCAATTCATTTACCTGACCCATCTCCACGCCGCCATGTCGTTACCGCCGTCGCCCTCGGCAAACACTCGCTCCCGGTTCCAAGATCCCGCACCCATGGAGAAAGGTGTGTCAGACGACTGTGGCTCGCTGGCATCAACAAGTGAGACAAAACCCACCATCTCCATTCTCAATTGGAATGTCAACGGAATCAAGACCGTCTTTGGGCCTACTCCAAAGCCTTCTTCAAAGGCCTGGCAAGCGTCCTCCGACGGATCCAACTTCATCACAGCTGGCGGGCCCGACCTGGTCCCGATCCCGCATTTCCTCTCTTTGCACTCCACAACCCTCCTCTGCCTCCAAGAAACCAAACTCTCCGACCTCAAACTCACCACGTCTGCAGGCGGCACATGCCCGCCAGACCTCATTCACGTTCCCGGCTACGACTCGTATTTCGCGCTGTCGGAAGAAAAGAAGGGGTACTCGGGGACAGCCATCTTCGTCCCCGAAGGCGCGACTGTGAGTGCCAAAACAGGCAAAGAAACTCTGAACGACATCGAGGGACGGTGTGTAGAGGTGGATTTGGACGAGTTTGTGCTGATCAACTTGTATTGCCCAAATGGAGGGAGGGATCTGGACTATAAGTTTCGCTTTTACGAGCGGTTGGTTGAGCGAGTGACGCAGTTGGTGGTTGAGGACAAGCGAGAATTGGTCATGTGTGGTGATTTCAATATCGGTTCGCGCAACCTTTATCATTTCATGTCATCTTTTCTCAACAATGACTTCGCTCACTTGCTTGGTTGTGTACATACCAGCCCATCAAGCGTGTGACATTTGGAACCCCGACGTGCGCCCACCCAATCTCCTGATTTCGTTTGTCCCATCCTCAAACTCATCTCTTGACTGCTCACCTGTACTCCAGAAAAACAAGACTCAATTGGCTTTTCTCCCCGTGAACGTGCGCTCCTCGACACTCTTGCTTCTGCGCCCTCTCACTCGTCGATATTTACCGCCACCTGCACCCAAACAACCACACGGCCTATACTTTTTGGGACATGCGAACGGGCAAGCGCGCGACCAACCAAGGATGGCGCATCGACTACTTTTGGATCACGCCTGGGCTCTGCCCAAGGTCAAGCGCGCAGACATCTTGACAAGTGTCCAAGGATCGGATCATTGCCCCATTGTGCTTGAGCTCGAGGGCATCGAGTTGAGAACTGGATTGGCCACGTGCAAGGAGGCGGCAAATAAGAGGTATCCGAAACCTCGATCCATCACGTCATTTTTCGCGCCAAAGGGCAAGGCGCCAAGGCAGATGTCAAGAAGCCGGAGAAGCGGGATCGCAGTACACTGGATGATGATGCAAGGGACAGCAAGTTGGACGAAAATGCAGCCGCAACCGTGTGCAGGAAAGCACAAAGCGGGCTCGGGTATCAGAGAGCGAATCAGCGGAAAGAGATGGCTAAATATATTGTTACAATTTCCATCAATCCATCCTCCCAATCGGTAAATGCGCAAGCCAAGCAAGCACAAAGAAAAGCAAAAGGGTAGTTAGACTAAACGCAACCAAAGCAAGAGACCCTCCCGATAAATACTAGAGAAATACACGGTGTCAAAAAATGCTCGTGGAGAGGCGGTTGTCGTGACCGGAATTCCTATGCTCGAAGCGAGGGAGCTAGCCTTCTACACCCATTATCCATCTGCGATCCAATCAGCTTGCCTTTGAATTCCTTGCTGACGACTCCTCCTCTGTCAACTGCAACAGTCTTTGGGTGACCCCGTCTCCGCCGATGCTCTCATCGTGGGACTCGCGCCGTCCGCGATCCTCCGTCGCCGCTGATGGCGCTGACGCCGCCTCGACCACACGCGTCGCGTTTCCAACCACCTGAGCCTGTGTCTGGGTCTGTGCTGCGTTTGTGCCTGCGCAGTCTTCCAGTACTCAAAATTCGCCCTGAGCTGCCCGACCTGGACATGAATCGGCAACACTAAATGCAACGACTCGTACAAGGGACTAACGACCCAAGTCATGAACCCAACCTGCGACCCGGGCAAGTTGGGTTGCGTCGAGTCGCAGTAGGGCGAGATGGGCAGGCCAAGCCGGCGCTCCTCGTCGCCCTGGCGAAAGAATTCAGCCATGATGCGCTCGATCCACTCGCGGTAGATGCTCACTGTGCACAATCAAATAAGGCCAAAGCCGTGAGTCACCTGATCCCATTAGCGTCATCAATGCCCCGTAGAAGAGACGTACAATCTTTGGTTGGATTGGCCACATCGCTCGCCTTGATAATCATCTTGAGCAGCATGGCCCTGTCTGTCGGCAGCCGCACGTCAAAACAGTCGATGCGGGTTTTCCATTGACCCAGCAGCTCAGCTTGCATCTTGAGATCGGTTGCAAGAACAAGGTCAATCACCAAGTCACGGAACGAGCGACGCTGCGCCGGTTCCCAGTCGGCCAAAAAGTTGCACTCGGGTTGCGCGAGCACTGCAAATGCAGACGCGAGGTGATGCTGCTCGAGCACGCTGCGGTCGTTGTACAGAATGGCCTTTGGGTCGCCTTTAGCAATCAGAAACACGTTGGACACACCTGGGTGTTGATGGTCGTGGATGATGGCCGCAAAGTACAACTGCATGAAGCAATGCAATGAACGAGGTCAGCCTTCCACACATCCTATGCGCACGTAGGCATGGTTGACTCAAGGGAACATTTTCCAACATACCGCAGCCCGTTCCAGATCTGACATGGCGTCCTTGACTCGATCTGCAGCACTCAGCACATGGCACCCGTGCAACACATCGGCCGCATGGGCTGAATTGTGGTACGGAATCGTCGGAAAGTATCCACGTTCAATTACATGCACGCATCGCAAAAACTTGTCAACAGGAATCTTGAGCGCATCAAACAAGCGTTGGCGCGCAAACAAGTCGGCCGTCAGCGACAGCAGCGGCATGCCGTTGGTTGCGGCAGAAAACTCAAAAATGGGCCAGTTCCAGTCCATGACCGTGTCAAAGAACTTGCCGAGCTGTGAAAAGTCGAGCGTGAAGTTGGAAGTACGCAGAAACTTGACTTGGCCAGTGATTGGATCGAGGTCAGCGATGAGTGGCGGATGGTCTTCTGCGGTGTTTGCAGGGCAGGTGGACAGCGCGGAAGCAATTGAGGGAATCGATGGTGCTGGCTGCTGCTGCTTGGCGTTCCTACTGTTCCCATTCGCGACTCCAGCAGCTGTACTGCTGGCCGCCGCACCTGAGGATGGCAGCGGACGCACAACATCAGATGACTCGGATCCAGTTGTTGGCAGCCCAAACTGGGACATGGACAAAGATACAGCAATCACAGAGTTGTTGGTCGAACCAGCCGCTGCAGCAGCAGTTGCCGCACTTGCGCCAGAACTTGAAATGAGCTGTGCAATCGCTCGGCGAGCCGAGACTGATACTTTTCCCGAAGACGACGTCACTGATGGACTCTCATGGTTGCCATTGTTCTTGCCCAATGTCGTCTGAATGGGTGCCAAGGACTTGCTGGTCTCCCTCGCGTTCGCAAATGGCAACAGCATTTGCGACGCTCTAGGCATGACCTCGTTTTGGATCCATTTCTCTTGGTCAGAGTCTATGCCCTCGTTGATGGATTCTCCAGGTGGGCCGCTCATGAGAGACGAAGCGATGATGCCATGGGCACCTGGGCCGGTCATAGCCGTTGTCTGTGATGCAGACACACCAGGGGTAGGTACATTGGTGCCCAGGTTGTGCCTCGCAGCCGTGTCGGCCAGCTGGCCAAAATCGGGCAGGAGCGGGTTGTTGGATTGCATTAACTTGAGCACCAGCGACAAGCTTGTCACGGTCGACTGATCCAGCTTTGGGTCTGCGAGCAATTCTCGGACCAAATGCACTGCCTTTTCCAATGGACTTGACAAGTCTACCAGTGCGGAAGAATGGACCACGGGCGAGTTTTGCTTGACGGCCATGAGCTGTTGAAAGTACTTGACATTGCTGCGGACGTAAAACTGGGCGCGATAAAAGTCTTCGCGGGAACGGCGTTCCGTCTCGTACACGAATGCGGACACCGTCGAGTTGAGAATGCATGTCAGGGCCCCAACAAAGACATAGTCGATGACAGAGTAGGTTGGCCATGGGTACACTTGAGCCCCGGCAACCATAAATGTAATCCAAAGCAGGAGCGACGAGGCGGCGGCCAGTGTGAAGCGGAGACGCAAGAGCATGATGGTTGCTGCCATGGACACGCTGAATAGAAAGCCAGACTTGTACATGGACATTGACCCACTGGCAGAGAATGGTGCGGGAACTCCAGAGACGAGAAGCATGTCGTGGAGAATGACGCCAACGAGAACGTGCAAGCCGAGAACGCCGAGCGAGACGTATTGCATGTACACGGCTCGGCGGTTGTCGACGAGGAAAAAGGACCCGCCAATGGCGGCGAGATGGCAAGCAAGGATAAACAGCGGAATTCCGAGGCGAACAGGAACTGGTTGGACTGAAGCTGAGGTGGATTGCATGTCACGAAGGGCCGTCAGGGCAACTGAGGCAACGGCGGCAATGGTGACGTAGATTTGCCATCCACGGAGCATCTTGCTGACCGTTTCGCGCTGGTACTCTTGCTCCATGAGTGGATTCTGTCAAAACGTGAGAAATGCCGACATGAGTGACAGAGGAAGCACGACATGCCTTTGTCGGAGGAAGCGCACCTTGAACGTCAAAAAGACTTTTGACACCTGGCCATTGAATCCGTTTGGCCCGTCTGAACCAGAACCTGCGCCCCCACCAGCGACCGACTGGGTATCGTAACCGCCATTGGTGTCTGTCGTACTCTTGATCATGAACGACGAAGCTACCGACTTGCTGGGCTTGTCCAAATCGGACGGTGAAGGGTTCAGTGATCGTTGGGCAGCGGCGGCATTGTACACCGCATTCATGCTCGCAGTCGACAGAGGCACAACGGGCACGTTGGGCGAGAACTTGGCAATACTTCCACGACGCCCCGCTGTTTGGGCCACAGCAGCGGCTATCGATCCAGCAGGCATTGATCCACGCCGCGGCGGCGGCAAGCCGTACACACCGGGCGTGTGATGAAACCCCCCGACCGCATGTGCAACGGCAGACGCGTGCTGCACCGAGAAGTTGGTCCCAATGGCATTGCTTGCGTTGTTCCCACCGCTGGCGTTTCCGCCACTTGCATTTGATGACTGGATGGTTGAATTGGATGGTTGAATTGACGCATTAGACGAAGGAGCCGATGTTGTGGGCGCATTCGTGGCAAGTGGGGACGGTGTTGGCCGTTTTCGTGGAGGTCGAGGAGAAGGATCAGGTGCGCTTGGCATCCCTGGTGGCGTGGCAGTTGCAGGCACCATGGATGCGCCAGAGTTTGACACTGGAGACAGTGATCGTTGCTGGGCCGATGGTGGCCCAGGGGCAACGGACGGGGTTTGCGTCATGAGTTGAGGAGACACACGGGGTAAGGTAGAGGGAAGAGGTTTAATAGGCGGAGGCGACATGTTTGCTGCTGAACGGAAGAAGACAGCCTGAGGGTGGCAATGCCCAGCACACGACCGTAATTTTCCTTGACGGCTCTAACCGATATGTGATCCCGACTCGGATTGACCTGCAAAAGACATGCGGACACGAGGCGGATGGATGAAATCGGGTGGGATTTGACGGCTCTGCGGATGTAATTGGATTCTATTGTCGCAGCGGGACCTGGAACGCTTGTGTTGCGGCGAGTGAGATCCGGAGTTGCTTGAATCGAAAGGTCTGTTGGGCGCCCTGGGTGTTGCGACGATTCGTGAAGTCGATTGCGCGAGGCGCATGTTCCAAGTGGACAGTACTACGTGAACGAAGCAGGGTGTTGTCAGAACGTTTTCACTTTCTGGATGTCGCCCAAAACATTTCTGTTTACAGCAACGGAACAATGCCAGACGAGCGAACGTGACGGTGAGTTGTATGGTAGTGCGGACAGAAAGCGGTAATACTCCGACTTGAGACGAAGCTCAGTCAAGGTAATGGCTCCCTCGGATAATTCAAGTTGTGCCACTAGGTCGTTGTCTTCCTGCTTTGCATACGGCAACGAGGAATCAGATCAGAATGTACGATTGTCGCACTAGGCACTCTGGCAAGTCACCGTCGAGGAAAGCGAGAACATGGAATCGGCTGGAAGATCAGGTCTCCAAGGATGCCACGTCCGAAGAAAAGCTACGTAGTACAATATCGCAAAGCCAATTGATGAATCAGTGTTGCAAATACTGTAAGGCGAGACCAAACTTGGTTCGGTCTTCAGTCTTCATATGCATCGTCTGAGCTGGCCAACCGAGTCAACATAGCATTTCAGGAAGTCGAAACGGTTGACAGAAGAACGAATCAGAGCGTTCGTGACTCGCTGGCTCAAGGGTGGCATTCAGGAGAAGACGGGGTCCTGAAGGGGGAGATATATAGGTGCTCGTGCTATTTGCGTAGCCAGTTCTCCATGCAGTCTTGCCCGCCGAGGGGGAGAGCAGGTGCACAACCTGAACCAGCAGACTTGCCTCACTTCTTCTCCGAGCCAGCCAGTGGGGAAGGGGAAAAATGTGCACGCGAATACATGATAAAATGTGACAGTAATCTTTTCGTTGTCATAAGCTAAAACGCAGAGCGGGCACGTAAATCTTCGATACGCTTGGTCAAATCTTGGACCGACCGATCCATTTCAGTCCCAATGTCCTGCTTGCGCTCAGGTGCGAGCGAAAGGAATTGCTCACACAAGTCACCGTCAATGACATGCTGTGACAGGTGCAGGTTAGCCCAGCTGTCCACCACGTTTGGGAAAATCACGAGAACGTACCCGAACAGGCTTGAACATGCCTCGGAACCGCAAATGATCCCTCCCCACCACCGTTGCCACCTCGGTTCTCAACTGATTCTCCAACGCCGTGAAAAACTCGACATCGTCCTTGTTGGTGAGCGGGACCAAACATCCAATCATACCACCAAGCGTCGAGTACACCAGGACCTCCTTGCCGCCCGTGACGAGTGTCGTCTTGGTAATGCTGGTAATCATGTCGCCAACAAAGTACTCGCACACGTGCTCCAACTTGTGCGCAGCACCCTGCAACGCCTGTCGCTCGTACATGACACGATTTCCTGTCGGATCCTCGTCAATCTCGCGCGACAACTCCCCGGGCAACCGCAACACGCTCAGGTTGCCAAACTTGTCACCAACCACGGCCGTATCGTAATCCACAAGTGCCACTGCCGTCACCCACCGTGGAATCGTGTCGTCGGCAAACACAACGATCCGATTGTCCATGGGCCGGTACAGCGCCACGTGCATCGACTCTTGCTGATCGGCAATCCACATGCGCGCGCCTTGGACACCAATCCAGGTGATTTGCGTTGGGACTTGGCGATTCTCTGCCTTTTTCAACAGCCGCTTCTTGCCCAAATCATACAAGCGCAGCATGTTGCCCACACCAACGGCCACTTGGCCATGGAATGCGGCAATAGCTCTTGGTAATCCGTCCTCGGCCGCCAAATGCGTCACATGCACCAGCTCCAATCTTGTCGCGCCATCTGCAAAGCGGTATGTCCGGAGCGCAGCCTCACGAACCTTGTTCGGATACTCGAGCCCTGTAACGGTCCCCACAACCAAATGATACACTGCACTGGGATCCTGCTGGCCCTGCGAGCTGGCAAACTGCACCAAACACATGGACACTGGGCTCTCGTCCGGGTCAAGCGGGACAATGTTGGACACTGTCCCATCCACCGGATTCACCACCCTTAGCGCGCCCGCCCACTTGCCCTTCGCCGCCTTAATCAACCCGTACCGCTGCTCGGGGAACGTCTCGCGGTACTGTGCCACGCCCGCATCCTCCACCTCCAATGCACGATCTTCGAGCCGTTGCGCGAGCTCCTGCGGCGCATACGTGTTTGGATCGGCCTCGGCAACCACCATGTGCAGCGACGCCGGATGCAACACTGGCGCACACCGCGGCGTGTACCCGAGCTCGACGGGCGTGCCCGCCGTGAGCGGCTGCCCAAGCTTGTCCGGCAATACGACACGCAACGTGTTTCCCGAAACGGCCACACAGGCCTCTGGGTACATTTCGTTGGCAAACCCGGCGGCATAGTCGAGCGGCACAGAGTACTGCATGGGCGACATGTGCGCACGCCCTTGGTGCGTGTAGCTCAGCCAAGTGCGCGTGCTGAGTGCCAGCATGGCGCCGAGCGTGTTGACTGTTGTGCGAACGAGCTTTGGCGACCGCGGCCCAAGGAACCGCAAGCGTGCGTCGCTCAACTCGCCTGACGCTGGGTCGATGGTGGACCGGATCAGCACGCCGTTTTGCAGGCCAATGTGCAGGTATGTGATGATGGCGTCCTGGTCGTTGGGCTTGGTGGGATCGGGCATTTCGACGGTGCAAAGTGCTTCGGGGACAGAGTTTAGGGCTTGCATGCTCATTGGATCCAGGCACTCGTCTGGGTCAAGGGCAAGTACGCGCACCGTGCTGTCGGCGCAGCCAACGGCAGCATACCTGTTCCGGACGCGGCCGGGCGGCACGTGGCCCAGGTCCAAGCACGTGACAGGCGACGCCATCTCTGGGCGGGTCGGGAACTCGTTGAGCAGGCCTGTGGCCAGGTCCAGTTCAAAGTACACGAGCTCGTTGGATGCAAGCGACACCAAGACTTGGCGCGTGTTAGCCACCGCATGCGTCACGTGCGCACCGGGCGGCGCGCGCCACTCGTACACCCTGCCGGCGGCCGCTGCGCCGCGCGCCGCAGATGCGCCCTTGATGTGTCGAATCCCGCCGCGGTGCACTTGGACTAGGTCGTCAATGCCCATGCACGCAACGTGCAGCGTTTGCACGTCGGCCGCGAGCCCAGAGTCTGTGATTTCCTCGATGGATTCACCCACGGCCATGACGACAGTTGCATCGGCAAACGAAGTGACAATGTATGCGTCAAAAGCGTCGGCAACACGGGCTTTGGTCGTCCAGATGCCCGTGGGTGTGCCCGGGAGCTGAGTCACGGCAAGATCAGAGAGCTCGATACCTGGGCGAAGTGTGCGAAGCGTCGACGCGGCACCACGTCCACACAGGGCATAGATTTGCGGTGCTTCTTCACCCGACAGGTTGGCCACAATCGAGGACATGATTGGATTCAGACCCTCGGCTTCGCCCACGGCCGCCAGGTTGACGAAATCGCGTGGCGTAAAGTACACGAAATCGTCGGGATTCCCGCCTTGCGCCTCAATCTCGGCCGCCGAAAACTCTTGCGTGTCTTCATCTGCATCGCCCAAATCCTCGATCCGGTACAGCAGCTGCTGGCCAAACTCGGACACGACGACCAAGTAACCAGCACGCAAGATGACGAGCGACGAGGCCACGGGCACCGTGTCAAAGTACTTGATGCGCAAATCGGCCACCTGCGCGGTTTTTGGATCCACGACCATGGTCACACGATACAGGTCGCCCTCGTCCGACTGCACGAGCACAAAAAAGCGGTTCTTGAGCCGGTGCACAACGCTCGCCACCACCATGAGCCCACGCGTCACGTTTTCGATCGGGTTGGCCCGTCGCGGCAGCGGGCATCGGATTTCGGGCACACCGGGTTCCATGTGCCGCCAAGCGAGCACGTTTTCCGCGCACACGAGCACGCCCGAGGGGCCATCGGCTCCGCCTGGAATTGGGATCAAGTGGTGTGCCGACGCGTCGATCGGGTCGGATGATTTGCGCACAACATGGTTGAGGCCCAGATCGAGCTCGTAGAACGTCAAATGTTTATCGGCATAGGCGACTGAGGGATCGCCGGCCATGGCGGCTTGGTCGATTTCAGAGTAATCGACTTCGAGCGCGGCAAAGATTGGGTTATCAAAGTCAACGTCAATGCCAGTGAGCGCAAGCGTCAAGGTGTGTGATTTGTGTGCCTCGAGCGGCGAGGAGATGGTGAGGCGGGTCGCAGAGTCGCGGTTGAGGACGTAGACAAACTTTTGTTTTTCGAGTGCGCCTGCGAATCGAAGAGCAAGATAAGATGTACCCGCAAACTCTCGACTAGTCCAGACGCAACACATGGAAATGTCAACGCACCAATCATGACAGCACGACCCTTTGGATCCACGGCCAAATACTCGCCAGGCACAATGCGCCGGACCCCCGACTTGCCGAACACTTCGCAGTGGACCTTGACCAGCCGATGCTCTTCAGGCTTGTACTCGAGAATGGTGATTGCACCCGAGTCGGTCCCCAACAAGATGTAGTCCTTGTGGCCGCCCGTGACACGGAAGGCCGTCATTGACCGAATGTTGGCAAACACGGGTTGCTCAATGAGGGGAACCAGGCGGGCAACATCATCAGGCGAGACAACGAGGCGAGCAACAACGAGCGAGTTTGGTTTGGCGAGGACAATGTCTTGCGACTTTGGTGCGCCCGAAAAATTGCCCGCAATTGCATGGAGGATGGACGAGGAGGGCTGAAGGGTCAAGTTGTACAGATGCATGTTTGCTGATGGGATATACGGGTCGGATCACCACGATGTGTGGAGAGACTAGCGGGAAGTGGTTGTCGGCGAGGGAGGGCCGGTGTGGATTTGGGTGGCAATGTAGAACAAATTTTCATGGACCAGCGGCTGATCGGAGCAATTGCATCGAGTATGGCGTGGGTCTCTCCCTACTAGAACTTTGCACAGAGACGTTGATAGCGAAAACGCTCGACAAGAATGAATGTTGCATTTCCGCTGAGAGACGATGGATCGGCAGAAGCACAAGCGGTCTGCCGCCGATCCGACCACGCGATCAAGTTCCCACAGTTACAGTTGATACATGGCCCTCCTGACAAATTCACCTCTGGTAACCATGTCAGCATCTCTGTTGAATGAAATCGACAAGCATTAGCATCTTTTTCAGCGACAATCATCATGCCCGCCCAGAAAAGTACGACACGTCATCCATCCATTCGTATGCCGCCGACTGGCCGACTCATCTCCCCGGATGACGGGCGCATTGTCACCTTTACAGTCACCCGAGAACTGCTCCTTCGCCGTGCGGAGCACAATGAAGGCGAGCTGTCTACCTTGCGCGAAATCACCTTGCACCAGTTTGACATTGAAAAGATTGAGCTCCTCGACGTGTACTGTCGCAAGCTCCGCATCGTCTTTCTTCAAAACAACCAATCACCAAAATCGGTATGTTCCCATGATTCTCTCTCCTCATCATCATAAAGGGCAAGCATTCAGCACTCGAGTATCTCTGACATGCGGGGCCCGCCTAATTAGAAAACCTCAACAAGCTCAAAGACCTCGAGTACCTCAACCTCGCACTCAACAACATTTCCAAAATCGAAAACCTCGGTTCATGCGAATCGCTGCGCAAGCTCGACCTGACAGTCAACTTTATCGACGACCTCTTTTGCGTCGAATCCCTCATTCCATGCGCCAACCTGCGCGAACTCTACCTCACGGGCAACCCAGTCACGTCCAAACCAGGCTACCGCGAGTTTGTCATTTGCACGCTCCCTCAACTCGACATTCTCGATGGCCAGCCCGTCTCGGCTTCAGATAGGATCCGTGCCCGCCAAACCTACCTGGAAATCAAGCAGCATGCTGCCACACTTCCCGTCATGGTGCCGCCCGTCCCCACCGACGAAGACTTGGCGCACATTGACCAAGTTCCCGAAGAAAAGCTGTCGGACGAGTTCAACAACGTGCCGACCGAACACTCGCCCGCGCACGCATCTCTGCTGCCCGCCATCTTGCGCGAATGCGTGCGGCCAAGGACCCAGAGGAGCGCGCAAAGAAAGAGCGAGAGGAGAGGCGCAAGGCCAAGCAGGCGAGCAAACCCAAGCGTGTGACCGAGGACGGCCGTGTATTGCAGTGTAACGAGCCCAAGTTGGAGTACACGTTTGAAGCGGCCGACGAACTTGTTGTGTTTGAGCTGCATGTGAGCAAGTTTATCGACACGTCACTGCTCGACGTGCAAGTCAAGCCGGATCACGTACGGGTTCTTGTCAAGGATAAGTTGGTCCAGCTCAAGGTGCCCGTCGAGGTGGATCCAGAGCGGGTGGCTGTTGTTAGGAGTCTGGCGACGGGCGTGTTGTCCGTTTCCATGGTGGTGAGCCAAGTGGATCCAGATCGAAACGTGGAGGATGTGGTGGATGAGTGGAAGCGGAGCAAGAGGGAGCGCGAAAGGGAGTTACAGAGGGAGAAAGAGCTGGCAAAGAGGAAAGAAAAAGAAGACGCAGAGCGCAAGCTGGCGCAGCTGCGTGACAGGTCGGTTAGTGTTGAGGTCA
The DNA here is from genome assembly GCA_002102555.1 of Catenaria anguillulae PL171. Classification (NCBI taxonomy): domain Eukaryota; kingdom Fungi; phylum Blastocladiomycota; class Blastocladiomycetes; order Blastocladiales; family Catenariaceae; genus Catenaria; species Catenaria anguillulae. The sequence continues at coordinate 153,949 of MCFL01000039.1, read as the reverse complement.
TCATGGAGAAAAAGATGGAGAAGGTCAAACGCGCGCCAAACTCGGCGGGCGATGACGACAGTGATTTCGACGATGATGACGCTGAAGTCCCTCCGCTTGTTTGAGATATCGGCTCAGATTCACCATCTGTAAATACAATTCATGTCATCCAACGCAAGGAGCTGACTTGTCGCGGTCACCAGAGAGGTCACACACCGACGAGGATTTCGAGGAGTACGGTCCACGGAAAACACGTTGCGCATCGAACCATCGAGCAAGGCCACAAACCGTGTTTTCTCGCCAAACGACTCGGACTTCAGAGCTCTTGATGGACCTTTCCAGGCTCAAGCAATCCAATCACCATGATTCGCACCATTGGCGACGTTCTCGATGTAACTCATGCAACACTTTTGGGCGTGAGCATGTCCTACATGACATGGATGTGGTCCAACCGCGCGCAGTTCTTGAATAAATCTCTTGGCAGGTCAACTTTGCGAGCCTCATCCTGTTATCTATCCGGCTATTGACTTCAATTCGGATGGAATCCGACTCGGCATCTGCTTGCTACCCGTGGATCTTTTGCCGGGCAACAATCAGTCTGTTTGGCATTCCAGCGTTTATCTGTGGTATCAGAATGAACTCTTCATAAACTTGTACATTCGCAACAAGCCTGGGTATCGAGTCAAGATGTGGCGATGGTGGATTCATGGGTTCTGCCAAGGATTGAATGGGTGTAATGCAATCTAGTACGTGACTGAGACTGGCACTTGCGTCATCTTCAGCTCACCAACTCAATATCTAGCTACGTAACCCACATGCGGGCAGTTGGGCTCCTCTGGGTTTTGCGCCATTCTTTTCCCGCCAGCGGCAACATTGTCAACACCGGCATGGCCGTCATCACATCTCTGGAGCCCTTCTTTGTCAACATCATGCTGCTGCGAAAACGGACTGTGGTATCCGCTGCAGCTCCTGAGCTCGCCCACTTGTTTCGCACGTCGGCCACGTCGTGCATCTTGCTCATGGTGTGGGTTGCCTTGACACAGCTCGACTCTGCCTTTTTACCGTGGGCAGAGTGGAAGACAATATACTTTACAGCCACTTCGAGTACGGAACACGGTCATTCATTCATGTTCTCGCATGCTTCGTGCCAGCCAATCGTCGGCTCACCTGTCGTCTCGCCAGTTTGGATCACGTTCAACTCACTCTTGGCAATTGCCTACCTGCTCCATACGCACCGCCGCGCCAAGGAAGCAGCCAACGGGGTCATTTCACTTCCGACGCCTTCAGTGAGCGGCTTTTCGGCGAATGCCACACTCATTGTGCCAACAAACACAAAGGCAAGTGGAACGACGTCGTCACCCACAGCGTCCATCTTGGCCAGTAAACCATTGTCATCAGGCTCAAGGATGGATGATGTATAATGCGTCTGTTGAGAGATTGCGCGAGTATGTAATGTTGGTTTGGTCTAATGTCATCCAAGCTTCGCTTGATTGCCCGCTCCAGAACGTGTCCGAATGTGCGAACACCCACCGTGAGCAAAATCACCCAAGAACTGGGATCCTGACATATGTAACAATGACCCGAACTTATTGCATTTTCCTTTTTTGAACCACGTATATCGTCACATCTACTTGAGCGTCAACATGAGCGTGAGCCCAAGGTCGGTTGGTGACAGACTTGACATTGTTCACGGATGGCTTGTTGAAGCCACCCTTTCTTACATGGCGTGGCTGTGGACCCAGCGAGCAGCATACATGCGCGGGGACCTCGGAAAAATCAACCTTCTCGGAGCCATACTCCTACTCATTCGAGTTCTCTCGGCAATTCGACTGGACACGGCGTCTTTAGAACTTTGCTATATATGGATTTTGCGCGGAACGTGATTGGGTCAGTGGGGATTCCAGCAGTCAATCTCTGGTATTCAAACGAGTTATTCGTCCACTTGTTCCTAAAGACGCGGCGGGCTGCAAGTTTCGGGTTTGGAGGTGGTGGATGCATGGCACATGTGTCCTCGTGCTCGCGGCTCTTGCATGCTGGTACGAACCGGCATCGTATGTCCTGGCCGACCCGTTGTTTCTGACCGGCACAGTGCCTCACAATAGCTATACTGCATATCTCCAAGTCCAAATCCAACCTCCAGGCTGGTGTGCACTCAAACCAACACATCCAGTTCTAATCATGGCGACCCGTTGGCCAGCTTCACACCTGTTTTCCCAATCGTCACCAACGTCATTCTACTCTCAAAATCGACATTTATCACCATGGCTGCCCCAGAATTGGTCAAGCTGTTTCGAGTCTCTACAATATCGACACTGTTATTGGGAGCATGGCTTGTTCTCATTCGTATTGATACTCATGCAACATCATGGGAAGAATGGAAGGCATCGTTAGTTACTGTTGCGGCAGGTTCGTGCAATCCGTTCGTCACTGATGAACTCATCGTACTGTTGTGATCGCGGTTGACCATGCCCGCAACCCATCGTACAAGTATACTTAGTTTGGATGTCTGTCAATTCAGCAATTGTAAACGCATATCTGGTCCAACTCATCGGCGTTCCTCCAGCCAGGCTGCTGGAAATATTGTCATCACGCGACATTTCATTTCAACGTCGCCCTCAGTAAATCATTGTGTGGATTCATCTGTTGCTTCGCCAGATCTATCATTCAAGTCAAGCTCGGTTGACGCTTGAGATTCGAACATCGCACTTGCCGCGTACTGAAGTGGCGGGGAAAGCCAAGGTAAAGGGCAGAATGGGTTGGCAGTCGCGGTCCATGAGGTTCAATATGAGTTGAGTGTGCATGCGCTATGTCTCAGAAGTTTCATTTTTCTGAAATTGGAAGCCCTTGGCGAGGTCTGCTTTTGGATTTGACATTCCGCTTGGCGATATCATACCAGCGAAGATGTCCATTCCATGTCTTTCTGTCTGCTCACAATGAATCTCCAAGCCCTTCGCAAGAGCCGCCCGACTCTTTGCGGCCACTTAGGAACTCATCCTCGCAATCGCACCACATGCATCGTCGCCGATCAACCGGCCTCCTCTAACTGGCGAGGGTATTACCGCCAACCAAGGTCTCGCGCATACGCTTCCATTTTGCGTGCGGCCAACGAGTATCAAGCTGTGGAGCAACCCACGTTGTTTTTTGGCAAAGGCCTTGATGTTCTCGTGCTCGCGACCAATGACAGTCAGTTCATTGAAACTTGGCGCATGGAAATGTCGCTATCTGGATTGGCGGTCGCAAAAGGGCATCCAGTAATGCACATTCGAGTCGTCCTGTTGATTACGCGAGTCGGGCGGGAAATCGGATCGTGTTGGATTGGTGGCACAGCGAGTATGAAGGTCAGTTTTTCTAGTCTGAGGCGGCCATTCTCTGGGAGGCGGAGGCAAAATATGTCGAGGTTGTGGATGAGAGAAGTGGGTGAAGCTTGCCTGGGCAAAATGGGTTGATCTGTGATCGCAGGCTGTTCCGGTTTATGATATGGTATTATGAATTTTTAGGCAGTGCATTTGTGGCAAGTGGGGAAGCCAATGGTGTGCCTCGGCCGTGTCACGGAAGTGAGACCGATTGAATTAGCTGCATCTGAACCTACCCGCCCACTCACGCTACGGCGCAAGCACACCGTTTCGCATCCACCATCCACAACGTATCGAAAACATGGATCAAGACCCCTAGGCCGGCGCTCAGAACGTTGCCTTCATCGCAGCCACCCTCGCGCTCGGGCAAGCAGATGTTGGCCTCCACGAGGTTGCCCGGCTACAGATGCCGGCCCGCTCCTCCTGAGCATCCACATTGGCTCCGTGTCCAACACCCAGTACCGCGACCGTCGACGAGGCGTATGGACGGCACCGGTCGAGAGGGCAGCGGCTGCGGGACGGGGAGCCATTTTCACCGGCGGCTGCGGGACGTGGGCGTATCACAGTGAGTCTTAGCGCAAAGCGAAGAGAGAGGAACTCGTCAGACAAGTGGAGCTGGGACGGAGGTATCTCTGGAAATGCCCGCTATCTGTGATCAGGGTCCAAGTAATACACATTGGTCCAAGCAAAACCGGGCCGCAATGTTTGCCCCGATCTGGCTGTTCAGGCAACGCTTCCCAACGCCGGTATGAGCACACTCCCACATTCGAGCCGTTTGTCGTCAATTTGGTGCTTGTTCGTCGGTCAACTGTCATTTCCAATGCCGCCCCGAGCTCATCGGCTCTGTCAACCATCTTGCTGACTGTGGCCATTGTCTTTATTCAAGTGGACTCGGCGGTGCTGCCGTGGAGCGATTGGAAGACGATTTACTTCACAACCGCATCCGGTACAACTCCGGTTGAGTAAGCGGCTCTGCTGTGACTCATATCCTTCCAAACTTCCATGCAATTGCAACTAGTCTGGATGTCCATCAACTCGCTCATTGCCAATGGGTACCTGATCCGCCTACTCCGGCGAACAGCGCAAGAGGCAGCCGGAGTTATTACTGTCGCTTCAAGTATTAATATGTCTGGCGAGAGTGGGAATACATGCAAGGGCGAGCATGGAGCAGGGCCTTTAGTAACGAGTGGAAAGGCGAGCCTGGGAGATCGGATGTTGAGCATAAACGGTAAGGAGAAGGTGTAGAGCCCACATCATGTTAATGAGAATTGCAAGCACACCAGAAAACTGCTGTGGGAATCATGTCAATGTTAATGATTCAAATGTGTTGGTAGGACCTCGCTTTGTTGATGAATGGTTCGTCGAGGTCTCACACTACTGACAAGACCGCCACCGTCAAAACAAGACCACCACCGTCCGTGTGGATTGTAGTCGGAGCTGCTGTCGGCCCGTATGTACATATAACGCGACGGCCAAGATTTGACCATTCACCTGCACGAGTGGGAAACGATTAAGGCCGGAATGATTGCGGTTGGTGGATTGATGGCTGTGTTCCAGATCGTGCTTCGCGAATGACGATCAGTCGTCGAGAACAAGCATGTTTCACCATCCAAATGCGCAAAAGCCACGAAGGCCATGAAAGTGAAACGGCCAGTGGCAGATTCTACGCCGCCGATCGAGCTCCAGAACCCATCGCCAAGCGTCTCCCTGCATGACTGTTGCATGCAGTCGCAGCGACGGCGGTGCCAGACAGCCCAAGTTATTTACGTACATTTCATGCATGGGTCCAGCTCGTTTGGATCGGGTTCGATGGCTGCAGCTCTCAAAACAGCAAAATCAAGCAACTGCCCTCCACTGTTGACGATCCCAGCATTGAGCACTGACCATAGACCGTCGTGATACCTCCATAACTTGCATTCGTCCGCCATGCGCTGTATGTCCTACCCTGTTTCCGCTGGAGCCCGTCTTGTCCGTATTTCTGACCGAGCACGCCTGCACCATTTCCGCCTTAGCCGTTCCCATTGTCCTCCTCGGCCTCCTCGTCGCCCTGCTCTCGTCGGGAGGACGGGCCACTGCGCAATCCACCCGCCCACGCGCGCATCGATGCGACCGCGACGTGTGTGTGTTCCTTTCGGTTGCGCCATCGGACCCAGCTGCCCTGACCGTAGTGATCGAAGGCCCGCCCGACGCCAAATGGCTCGGCATTGGCTTCTCGACCTCGATGGCCTCGGGCGACTCGTACATTGGCATGATGTCTGCCACAAACACGCCCATTGTATCGCGTCGCCGGCTCGTTGGCCGCCGGTCACCAGAGACTCTGCCACAAGCCGACCAGCACGCTGTTCCGCCGCAGGGCAATTCCTTTGGTAAAGTGGATGCCGTCAACAAGTTTGTGGTGCAGTTTACGCGCCCGCGTACGGGCGTCGATCTGGCCCGCCCCGTCAATGTGATTTACGCCTACTCGAATCGGCCGGTTCCCAACCCAGGGCCGGCGGCGGCGATTCCCAAGCATGAAGAGTATGGCCGGTTGACGTTGGATTTGAACGATGAGGCGCAGCGGACCGCGTACGACACGGCGTTGCAGAGGAACAGGGATATGGTACAAAAGGCAAAGAACGGTGGGGCGGCAACGACGACACCAGGTTCCGGCGATGGCGGCCAAGTCAAGGCGGACGCAGAGCAGGGTAAGGGGGCGTTGATTCCCGCGGCGCCCGGTGGGTCGGGGCCGGCGGCGGGATCGGGTGTCAAAGTCGGTGTTTCGGTTGAGAGCCAAGTCATCATGGGTTGACGGTTGGGTCGGCGGCAATTGCATTGCTCCTCGCATGAAAGAGTCCTGCCCCTACACTCTTGTTGTCTGACGCTCTTGACTTATCCCAATCACTTCATACACTCAACACAAGCATTCCACACCTGTTCGACCCGAATGAAATTGATTTACATACACACGCCCCATTCCTACCTTAGGCAACTGGAGCATTGGCAATTGGCGCGCGCACCACGAGCTGGATGGATGATCCGAGTCCCGGTTGTTGAGCATGAAAAGAGCAAGATCAGCCGCCGTTGAAGATCGGCAGGTCCCAAGTGGAGAAATCTCCCCCCGTGAAAAATTCTAACGAGCCACAGAAGCAGGCAGGCGAGAGAGTGTTAGAGGGTGCAAATGTGAGAATAAAGGAGCATTTGTGTTGCTGCGTCAAAGACGACACGAGAGACGCTGATGAGGCTGGAGAGACAGCCATGATCTGTGGAGAGCGGAGGGAACCAAGTGTCGTCGATTGAGGACAGGCAGGATGGTGTGGACAGCGGATGAAAAAGGACCGAAATGCATTTGCTCAGCGTGCATTGTCTGCTCGCTTGAAGACACGTGCACCGTCGCCATGTGAGACAAGTTGTCAAGGTTTGTCACCATATCGTTTTCGCGCCGGCCACAATACACCATCCCTGCCTGCGTGTGCCAGATTACGAGGGCCGGCCATGCATCTCGGGTCCGCGGGCGAGCGGCGTGCCGAAGGCCGGGAAGGATGGAGTTGGTGTTTTCGGGTGCAGAGGAGTGGCAGGGTGACTGCGAAACCTTAAGCTTATGATTCGGCTCGGCTCGCATCGACATCCGCTACGTAGAAATGTAAATAAACATAAGCAGAAGACTGCCCGCCGGCGCTAATCCTCACACGTGCACACACTTCAGACTGCCGACGCATTGCAATCCTTTTACAATTGGTCGTGATCCCGTCCCCCCCACCCGATACCATGTATGCTCTAAAGCAACCACGTCCCTCGCGCGCGCGTGTGCCGGCACTGCTGCCCGCCGCGGACCCGCTGCCTCGACTCTGCGGGCCTCGGCACGCACGTTCGCCTCATCTTCCTCGCCGTCCTCGTCAACCGGCCCGCGCTCGCGCCTGGCCGCTGCGCTCGTCGCCGCCGCGGCCGCCACCTCCGCTGCGGTCGGCGTCCATTCCGCCATGACGGGCACGTCGCCCTTGTCCATGGACTCGTTCAATGCCATGGTACATGCCCTTCTCGTGCCCGTTTCATCTCGCTGGCTGGCAGGCGGTGCTGACACGATATTGATGTATTCTCCTCAGTTGCTTTCGGCATCGTCCATTGACTGCAAATCCTCTTCGACGCCGTCGTACGATGCCCCGACCCCGATCGACATGCAACCCTCATCGACCATGGACTTCCGTCACCGCGGGCCCGGATCGTTCAATGACCCGGCCATCCTCGACCAGTCGCTGCGCATGTCTGAGCGCATGGCTGCCTACACACGCGAACTGCAATCCGAAATCGTGTCTGCCCTCGAATCCATCGAGCGTGCCGCGGGCAATCCAAACCCAACCCCCTTCTTCCGTGACGGCTGGACCCGCGGCGACGGCCACGGCGGCGGCCAATCGTGCGTGCTGGCCAACGGCCGCGTCTTTGAGAAAGCCGGCGTCATGGTCACCAAAATGGACGGTATGTTGAGTCCCGCGGGCGTCAAGCAGATGCGTGCCCAAGGCCGCCAATGGGATTTGCCCGAGGGTACCGAGCGTGTTCCCTTCTTTGCGGCAGGCATCTCGATTGTCATTCATCCACACAATCCGCATGCACCCACGGCACACATGAACTACCGCTACTTTGAAATCAAGCATCCGCACACGGGCGAGCCCGTGGCCTGGTGGTTTGGCGGCGGTGCAGACTTGACGCCCATGGTTGTGGACGACGAGGACGCAATGCATTTCCATGCGCAGCTCAAGAACACGTGCGACCGCCACTTGGACGTGCAGCACGGCGGCTACCCGGGCCTCAAGAAATGGTGTGACGAGTACTTCACCTTGGCTCATCGCGGCGAAACACGCGGCGTGGGCGGCATCTTCTTTGACGATTTCGATTTCGGGTCAACATACACCAAGGGCATGTCCAAGGAAGACATTTTCGCGTTTGTGCGAGATGCCGGCCGCACTTTTGTCCCCGCATACGCCCCGCTTGTTGCCAAAGGGTACGCAAAGCCTTACACGCATGCAGAAAAGGAGTGGCAGCAATTGCGCCGTGGCCGCTATGTCGAGTTCAACCTCGTGTACGATCGCGGCACAAAGTTTGGCTTGCTCACGCCCGGCGCACGCATCGAGTCGATTCTTGTGTCGCTGCCATTGACGGCGAGGTGGGAGTACTGTCATGCACCCGTTCCGGGGTCGCCAGAGGCAAGGACCTTGGACATTTTGAAGCGGCCTAGGGATTGGATGGGCGTTGGCGTGGGTGTGCCCCTCGAAGAACAAGAGTTGAAGGTGCCCGAGGTCAAAAAGGTGTCCATCTCAAAAAGCAAGTCGTCTGCATGACTCGTGGCGGGCGGCGAGGCCGTGGGTGTGCGTCCGGCGCAGGCGCAGGCCGCGGCAACGGCAGCGGCGACAATGGCTGGGACCCAAGATGGGTCACAGATGCGTGCGCATCATTTGGATTGTTTGCTTTCTTTTCATTATGTGTAGTCGATTGCGATTCACAACTTGTATACCTATGCAATAGCTGTCTCCGCCAAACCATTGACTACTCGTTGATGGACTTGCATAATAATTCAATAAGCGCATACATAAATACACGACCAATAACGAAAGACAAGCAAAAAACGAATTCTTACACAATCACGCCAACCTTACTGAGACGACGACCCATTGTACTGATGCTGATATTGCTGGAACTGGGTCTGCGATGGAGACGGAGACGGCGATCCCGTCACCAACGACATTAGTGACGACCCTAGAGACCCAATGAAACTCGTCCTGCGGTCGGGTGTCTGGGCCGGTGGTGCTGCACCTGGTGCCAATGATCCAGATCCCGGTCGCGACACGGACGATGGTGGCTGCATGGAGGCCCCGCGATGAGGTCCGGTGAGGACGTGGCTGACGAGCGTCCTGGCGCCGGGCCGGTGATGGACGAGGCAAACTCGAGCAATAACTGTTCAGCAGTCAAATCGTCTGTGTGCGTCACCGTTGCCGATGAGGCAACACCAGTACTCGTGCCGGCAATGATGGCATCCAGGGTGGCTGAAGCGCTGCGCGGCGGCGACGAAAACGAGCCGGACGAGATGGACGGTGTTTGCACTTGTCGCAGCAGCCGGTCTGCCAACTGCAGGTCAGATGCAAGCGAAAAACCAGGTGAGGCTGGAAGCTGGTCGTCGCTGCTAATGTCGACCATGCTCGAGTCCACGTCCGTTTGCTGCATCTCGCGTCCGTCGCCGTCTTTGACGTCCTCCTCGTCGTCAGCGTCGACGTCCAACACTTCTACGTCACTGCTGCTATCGTCGGCAGCACCATCCTTCTCCGCCTCGCCCATTTGCACATCTTGGCCCTGTGCATCCCCGTTCGCCGTTGCCGCTTTTTCGTCACCTGCACCACCAGCCAACTCCTTGGGCACCACCAACCGCACGCCACTCGCCGGTGAAATCACAATCTCCTGATCCCGCACAAGCACGGCGGGGACTGCCGTCAACAAGACCAATACCGCGGCCCTGTCCTCATCTTCCTCGCCCGGGCCATCTTCCACCTCGAGCAACGTCTCGTGCATAAACTTCTCGGCCACAGGCGCACGTACACCCGTCGGATAAAACGTCACGATCCAATTGGGATCAATGGCAGGCACCATGAACCACAGCACGGCAAACCGACGGATCAACACGTCCAACCGCGCGCTCAGCGCGGCATCGTCGGCCAAATGCACGCCCACGCGCAGGTACGCGGCGTCCAAGACACGCCTGACGCGCGCAAAGAAGGCGGCCCATTCGCCATCCTCAACGACCTTGCCCAAATCCATCCTCTGCACGTGCTTTGGCGCGCCGGGCGCATTCAAGTCGGATGCGTGGTAGTACACCTCGGCCACCGCCAGTGCCGTCGTGGCCGCATTCGCACGCCACTCGGCAAATGACGTGTCGAGTGCGGCTACACCCGTGTCGCCAACCACGGCAAGCGTGCGTGCGAGCCGAGCCGCAGATTCGCGAAGGTTGTGATCGACGGGGTTGTCGGCAAACAGCGCGTACACGTGTGGAGCGTGATGGCTGTGAGCATGGACACGGCTTGGGAGATGCGGAACTCGAACGTGGACCACGGGCACGCATCGTCGCTGGCAAGATCCACATGAGCGTTGGTCGACACGGACACGCCAACGACGCGGTTGCCCATGGCTTCGAGCGCTTGTACTCCCTCTGGCGTCGCTGCAAACCACTTGAACCCATCCTCGGCGTCTGCCCCATTCGGTACATATCCAAGGCCGCCACTGCCACCTGCGACGGCCGCCTCCCGCAACACCTTGATCATCTTTGGATACACCTCCTTGGCCTGCCGACTTTTATTGGCCGGTGCTGCAAGCACGTTTCGCGCAAACCCACTAACAACTTGCTTGAGTGCCGACGCGGCGTTGCTGACCGTGACTGGACTCCTCTCAAACTCGTACGCGCCGCCACCCCGCGTCCGCTTGGCCAGCTGCGTCTCTGCCTGCGTCAGGCGCACGTCGTACTCGTCGCGTTGTTTTGTGACAGCGTCCAGATCCTTGTTGACGTCGGCCAGTGTTGCTTGCAATGCCAAGATCTGCGCTTGCAGCTCGCCCACTTCTTCCTGGAACCGCAATGACCGGCGGTGTTCGTGGTCGAAATCGGCCTGGATCGCGTGCAAGTCGGCACGTAATTCCTCGATTTCCTCGCGCTTGCCATCCAGGTCGGTCGTGAGCAAGGCGTGTTGGTTGGATGCCGAACGCAGCGCCGCGACTTCCTTGTGCACGTCAGCAAGCTGTGATTCAAGCGTGGCAATGCGCGCGGCGGATTCGGCAGATGAGGCCGTTGCTACGGCATCAGCGTCTGCGGCCGTCGTGGACGTCCTACGTGATGCACTGCGTGTTGAGCGGCGCGTCGAGGACCCAGAAGTGGCGGCCACGGGCGAAGTTGGCGCACTCGATTCGCGGATTTGCTTGTTGCGCGAGTGGCGCGAGCGCGCGGGTTCCATCTGTTTATGTCGGTGCTTTGTGAGCTGATACTTATAGCCGGGGACACATGATTGAGAAATGCAACATACCGGCCCCTGCACCGGCTGCAACGAGACTTTTTGCCTTGCCTCGTCCGAGTCCACCGACTTGGCATCCAGGTGCTCGTCATCATCCAAATCGCTCAGCTCGGACAACGTGTCGTCTCCAACAGCGAATGTGGCGGCTGGCATTGGCTGCGAATTAGGAAGCGCAGGAGCGGGCAAGGCATTGGCACCAGCAGTCGACATTGACGCCGTCGACAAAGCACGGCCCGACCTGCGAGCAGCTGTTCTAGTGGGCGGTAACCGCAGCTGATTGTCTACGCCAGCATTGGCAGCCGCAACCTCGAGGGCTGTCGCCGACGAGTTGATGCTGCGGCGCAGGCGCGGGCGCGGCGGCGAGCTTATAACGTCGACAATCGAGTCTTGCTCTTCGTCTTCGGTTTCAGGGTCCACGTACGAGGCGGCAAGTGACGCCGAGCGGCGGGTCGACCGCGTAGTCGCGGGCAGTGTGGCGGTGGAAGCGGAAGATCTGGCCTTGGGTTTGGAAGTGGGTCTGGATTTGGATTTGGTGGGGGCCGATTTCTTGGACATTTTGGATTTGGATTTGGACGCAGGCTGGGGAACAATCTCTTGATCGACATCCATGTCATCTGCGTCTCCCTCCTCATTGTTCTCTTCTTGTTCACCCTCGGCCTCGGTTTGGTCGCTGCTGGGCACCTCCAGGTCAGCGGGCTCGGCAGCCGCCTTGGCTTTCGACTTGCCCTTGGCCTTTCCCTTGCCCTTTGACGCGGCACTGGCGCGACTCTTGCGCGTCGCCTTCACGGGCTCCTCGACATTCTGGCCCTCAGAGTGCTCCTCGCCACCACCCTTTTCGTTCACCTTTGAAGCCCGTGCTTCCTTTTCCGCGGCTGCCCGTGCAGCTGCCTCCTTGGCGGCACTCAACTTGTTTTCGTTGTAGTTGAGGTTGGCAGCAGCCGAGCGGCGAGACCTGCGGTCCAGCGACAGATCCGGCTGCTGTTCAAAGAGGGGCACCGGAAGGGTCGAAGGGTCGACCCAGACTTCGCCGACGTGGAGTTTGGACGAGAACTTGGCCCGTTTGGGTTTGGGGGGTTGGTCGGGTGTGGAAGTGGACGTGGAGTCGGCGGCCGCAGCGGTGGTAGGCGAGATCGCGCGGCGTTTGCTTACCCGGCTTGTTTTCGCAGCGGGAGTTGTGGTGGCCGAGGTTGACTTTTTCGAAGCGGATCGCTTGCTGTTGCTGGTGCTATTGCGTGAAGACGGGGTCGTGTCCGACATGGACGAGGGATCCGCAGAGGCCAGGTTGGCCAAGGCAGCAGGGCCCAGGGCGTCCTGTGCGGATTGGAAAGGGTTGCCGTCCGAGCTCGGGTCCACGTCCATTTCGTCGCCGTTGAAGTTGTTCTGGCCGGGTGGCAGAGTGATGGGAGGCGTTGGGTTTGGCGAGGCTCCCGCTGAGACGGAAAAGAAAGTCGGATCGACTCTGGCACTTGCGCCGTTGCTATTGCCAGCCGACATAGCGGTGAACCACCCGTGATAGCTTGTATGAATATTGTATGTCGGATTTCAAGACGGTGATCGACGAGCTTGCGAGTGTCACAGGTTGGGATGGGAAACGGTGCGGAGCGGGACTCAAAGTGTCTGTCACGGGGTGCGGCTGATGACCGCAATGGGAATGCGGCGGGTGGCGAGTCGATCTGGCTGCGTTTCGGTTGTCAGTTGAATTTACTTACATATGTCAATGTTTGCCAACATACAGCTGTGAACTCAAGTGAGATCTGCGTGGAAAATTGTTGGTCAATACAGATCCAGACCGCCGATCCAACGCGTCTTTGTCTGCTGCACCAGCAGACAGACGCAAGCAATAACAACAAGCCCGCCCCAGTCGACCCCCTCCGGGGGGCCGACTTGTAGTAAGGTGTTGTGCCTATTTACCGGTGTTTGCGTTACAGGGTTGCTGTTGAAGGTGTTGATGCCATTTTGGAGTGTTGAGTGATAGGTCCATTCTCTGTTTTTGGACCATCAACACGTCGCGCAATTTGGATCACTGTACTTACCACCACGTCACGCAGACGGAAGGACACCAAGGCTTTTGAGACTGGTGTGGTCCTATGAAATGCTTTGCAGTTTGCAATCGCTTAGACGAGTGACAGTCATTTATACGTTTATTCTCAGTCCTATGGCACAGTGTTGAGTCCAGGTCGAGCATCTCAGGGCGACTGAATGTTGCAACGGGTCTTGTTTTGCTTTCTGTACTCAAGAGCTTTCCAAATCAGCACAGTCTTGCCGACAGAGCGTAAAGATTGAAGAGCGACGGAATAATGAATCTGAGGCTGTTGATGTGACAACGCAAAGCAAGCACGTTCTGTATTTCACATATCCCCATTTAATGTTCAACAAACAGACGACACCAGCAGTAACAACAGGCCAAGAATGACGGACCGATTATGGAAAAAAAAAGAGAGCCACGCCTACGCGCTCGCGTCTTCCTGCGCGGCACCCTCCCCTCGGTATTGTCGCCAGCATGGGTCGAAGGCGTGTTCTTTTCAGTTGGTTGGTGAGTGCGAAAGGCCCAATGAAAACACTGAACCATTACCTCCAAAGAGGCCATGCCATTGTACACGTGAATCCCGCCGACAATGCCGTCAGTTGACGCCCATTGCCCTTTTCTGAAGGGACTCAAATTGGTGGAGCAAGGCCTCGCTCCAGATAGTCAAGTTCACCCACGTTGTCTCGCGTTTGGAGCCATGGTGTATCGCCACCCGTGCAGGGCCGACTCGCACTTGGCGACCATTCACGGACACCTAAAATCGGAAATTATTTAGTCGAGTATGGTGTGCAGTGGCGTGGTAAGCCGGACCAGACGGACCATTTTCACGGACGCGTTGCTTCCTGAGACTCCGGTGAAAGCAAAAACGGCCATTTTCAGTGTGTATTGTGGGAATGGTTGGGATTGTGGCTCCGTAAATGGCCATGTGCGCAAATCAAGTGCGGCCTTGACAAGCGTGAGTGACTGCGATCGATTGCCTGTGACGGCATAGGCCAAGCGGACCGCAAACTGGAGGCTGTACACCTTGACGTTGAGGAAGGCGACGTCGATTTCGAACCAATGCCGAGGAATCGCCAATCTCTCGCCGGTCTTGAGCATTTCCACCAACAGCTTGTGGTGCGAGATCCGCAAGATGCGCATGGGCGAGTTGTTGAGCAGCTGCTTGTCGGGCAACATGTTGCGCATCATCTAGACATAGGCGCCCTCCTTAAGATACAGGTCATGAGGAGGGGCACCAGCATCCGCTTCGCCATCATCGTCATCGTCTTGGCCGTCCGTACTGGAACCCGAACCAACTGACGCTGCCGCACCCCCTGAACCACCCAAAGTGGATCCCGCCAAAGCACCCGCACTTGCTGCCGCTGCCGCTGCCGCTGCCACTGCCGCAGCTTCTCGACATTCCTTTGGCACGCCCGCATCCAGTTTAAACACCTTGAATCCAGGCGGGCACGCCTCAACCCGTTTGTTGACGATCAAACACAGCCCGCGGCACTCCTTTTCAACGTCCCGTCGTCGCGCATGTACACGTAGGCATTGTACGTTTTGAGGTGCGGATCGGGAGAGAGGTGGTGGAGCTGCTTGTACTCGCGCACGTATGGGTTGATGCGGTCCATGACCTCGACGAGCTTGGCCATGGTGTCTTGGCGGATAATCTTGCTCGGCGCGTTGTCGACGAGTAATACGCGCGGCAGCGAAAGTGAGCGGGCGGTGAGAAAGGTGCAGTTGCCCTTGAGGTACAAAAAGCAAAGGTCGCTCGAGCCCAGATACGGGCTTTTTGAGAGCACCGCGCTCCGTAATGAAGTGGCCCATTTGCAAAGCGCGATTGGCCGCCCGTGCCTTGTCCCGCAGCTCTGCGTCGCTCACATCGGCAAGGTTCCACAGGTCGTCCGGGCACTTCGGTAAAATGTTGAGCGCCGACAAAAACTCGAACACCATGCCGCTGTTGGCTGAGCGCTCGCCACAGCATGTGGTTGGCGGTTCCACATCGACGATACGGCCGGCTGCGTCTTGGATGCAAGCACGCGCATGAACGCACACGGGGCAGTAGGCATCCCATTGCAGGCGGTGAGGCCGGACTTCTGTGAGGTTGATGTTGGGAATGAGGGCCGCCGAGCCGACTGATGGAGCGGGCGCTGCGGTACAGGCACGCATGCGGAGATGAGGGCGCGGTTGCGGGTGCCCATGTACCAAGGGTTAGGTGGGGTAGTGTCTGTGTTGGAGTAGCTCGGGGGGTTTGCTGGGACTTGTGTGCCTGATGGGCGGCAGTCTTGTGCTAGTTTGGCGCGATGGCAATGGGTTGGAAGCGATCATGGCCCTGCTTGGCAGAAATGTGTTACGAGAATTCCGATAATAAAATTGAGAATCAATTGGAGCGTACGCTATGTGACTGTGAGAGCATCGCAGAACATGAGCGTGCAATGGAAGACGGAGGTAGCGGCCCCGTTGGTCAAAACCCTGGCGTCGCTGGGGGCGCAACAGGATCCAGGCCGTGACGCGAGCAGGTTGATTGGCGGCCATCGGGGCTGGTTCGGTTGACCGCAGGGTGGTCGGCAGACAAAGGTCGCACAGCCGAGGCGGGAGCACTCATTGGTTGTGCTGTCGAAAACGTGGGGATCGTGGTGCTATCGGGCCTTGCAGGAGCGATCCCGGGATAGCCATTGATGATCGGTTGCGATGCAAGAGGAGGCCGTTGCAGGTGGAGGGATGCTTGCTGGAGAAATGCAAGTTGCTGCTGGTATAGCAAGGACTGCTGGATTTGCCATTTGCGTTGGTGGGATAAATGGAGTGGGGGGTTCTTGTGGAATGAATTGCGGCGGCCAAATAGGTTGGGGACGGATTTGTTGCGAAGTCTGGTGTTGGTGGACCGTGGTATGTCGTGATAGCTTGTATTGTACGTTGGATTTCAAGTCGGTGATCGACGAGCTTGCGAGTGTCACAGGTTGGGATGGGAAACGGTGAGGAGCGGGATTCAAAGTGTCTGTCACGGGGTGCGGCTGATGACCGCAATGGGAATGCGGCCGGTGGCGAGTCGATTTGGCTGCGTCTCGGTTGTCAGTTGTATGTCATTATTTGCGTTGTTTTTTCCATCATAAAGCGGTTCAGTGAGATCTGGGTTTGTTGGTCTTTTTCTATCCCGACCGCCGATCCAACGCGTCTTTGTCTTGCACACCACCAGACAGACGAAAGCAAAAACTAAACAAGGTCCAGCGTCCAGTTGATTGCTTCCGTCAAGTACCTTGAATCGCAGGCCGAAATCAAGTTCGCATGGGCAGCAGTGAAGGTTTTTGATTGCAGACGCGGACGGCAGCGTCCACGGCCGCATCGGCGCGTAAAGATGATGAGACAGCACTGAGGAGGCTGCCGAGAAGGGGCAGGCGGCCGCGGTGTGGCTCGAGGAGCATTTGGTGCACTGTGCCTTGGCCGGTGAGCAGTCCATTACTGAATCGCACTCGCGCATGACCCTGGAACATGCCGCCCACGGCCGTCCGGTCAGCCGCCGAGATTCGGCACACGACCAAGGACGCGAAGTCATGCCCGATGTGGTCGCAGTTTCCGGGAACGCAGAAGCATACCAGCACCACATCACCAACATTGAAGGTCGACTCCGAGACCTCGAGTCGAGTCGCAAGCGGCCTCGACAAAGGCGCAAGACGGGCGCAATCCTGACGCAATCGCAAACTCTTCCGCCAACATGCTGATTCAACAACATGGTCTGTCATGTCGGCTACACGTTCAGTCACTCGGGGAATCGCACTGCGCAAATGTTCCAAGCCAGTGAAGTCATTATGCAGCTTCACATCATGTCGGTGTGGGTTTCGGTGAATGTCGTGATGGCCGTGACACATTTGACGTCCGCCCTTCCATGTTTTCGTCACCTTGCATGTTTTGTTTTCCTGGTTCAGTTGTGGACCTCTGTGCACATTCAACATTTCATTTTCACATTGTTAGCTTCGGAACCTCCCTCAGATCTTGGCACTGCTCTCCACCCTTCATCTGTGCTATGATTAGGGAATGACTGAAAAAAGGATGGGTTTTGAGCGTCCATTGCTCTGTCACGTTTGGACCCATTACCTCACGACCGTGGGAGTGGGAGGTGGGAATGCAAAGCGCAGGGCAATCCTTGCACCGCTCCCGTGTATTGTTCCACAGGACAAGAACCGCAGTCGCTCATTTCACGAGCCAAAAGTCATGAAAGCACTGCTCCAGTGTACTAAATTTGCTTGACAGATTGATACGAACCAAGTACGATCCAAAGTGCGGAAGGACGGTTTGCTTGGGGTAAGCTTGACGCACTGCAGCGGCTTCCAATGGACAAACGTGGCTCAGTGAATGTGATGCTTGTTTAGCGTTGGGCTTGCTGCTTGTAACGGCTCACGCAATCTCATTTCGCGACCGTCGCGTCGTCACTGTTCGCGCCTGAAGTGACTCGCCCTTGCCCTTGCGCGAGACAGTCAGTTTGGTGAACACAAGCTCGACAGTACAAAAGCGTCAAGACCGCCCTCATGCTTCAAGTCGGTTTCACCTCCATCGCACAGTGTGCCACTCACTCAACCTCACGTAGATCGTGCTTGACATCGTTGCAGCTAGACGCCGCATTTCTTCCACTTCATTCATACCCAATCTTTCTGTCGTAGATCGACCCCAACCACAATTCACACACGCGCATCACCCAACCATGGTTCAATTCAAGCTCCCCCACATCCTTATCATCTTGCTTGTCGCCGCGACGCTCGTTTCGACCCAAGCCGGGCCCAACTTCCAAACCTTCTCCGAGCGGGTATTTGGCCAACGTGTCCCTGACGTCGTACGTTCAGGCAACCGGTTCTCTGTCATGGTCTTCAACCAAATTCGTTCCTCGTCTTCGGATCTGCGCTCTGCTCTCCGCACATCCTGCGATACCTACCTCAACATTTGCTTCATCGGCGGCCGCCGCCTAACAAGCCGTGCCTGGAGCATGTGCTCATCGTCTGCTCAACGTTGCCGCAACTCAATTCCCGAGTCGGTTCGCCGCGCGGGATCACAATCGAACGCCGACGCGGCATCGTCGACTGGAACCTCTGCGACACCCACTACAACTGCTCGGCTTTCTTCCACGTCAGCAGCTACGGCTGGTATCACCACCACGCCTGCCGCGGGCTCTGCAACAGCGACAGCCACGACGTCAGCTGCAAACAACCTGGTTGACCCAACCCTGACTCGTACCACGAGCGCATCGACAAGCTCCTCGGCAAGCTCCGCGACTGCAACGCCCACCAGCGCCAATGCGGTTCCAGCACCCCCTGCTGCCTTGGTTGAAGTCGCCCCGCCCCCACTCGCCATCCCCAACATGTCTCAGTTCTGCGCCCAAGTTGGCCAGGCAGGCTCACTTGCTGATGGAACCCAAAAGCGTACCTCGACCTGCTCTCAAACTGCACAAGGCCAAATCCCCGCATTTGAGAAAATGGTGTCAACGCTCATCGTGCAACCCGAAAATGGCGCGACAATCCAACGCGGCGCCACGGTTCCATTTGCGTGCACTACGTCCAACATGGAAACTGGCTTCTTTGACGACCCGCAGCGTCTCTACTATGCCACGCCACAGACGCTCAATGCCGAGGGCGTGATCCAAGGTCACCAGCACATTTCGATCCAGCGCATCGCGTCCACGACCACGGCGCCTGATCCAAGGTCCGAGTCGCTGTCCTTCTTTGTCGGACTCAACACCAAGGCCGACGCGCAGGGCGTGCACACGGCGACGATTCCAGCGACCACGTTTACACAACCTGGCGTGTATCGCATTTGCACCATTACAGGAACCAGGGGTCATCAGCCAGTGATTATGCCCGTGGCCAGGAGGGGAAGTCAAGATGATTGCATTCGTGTGACGGTTGCTTGAGTTAAGTGCTGAACCGTTTCTTGTGAGTCTTGTGAAGTTTTATGAAAACCATGTTGAATTTCCTGTTTGAATTGTACATTTTTGCTGTGTTGTTAATGAATTGATTGCTGTTCAAAACGTTTTGGAGCGAACGAAAGCGGATGGGATTTGCTTTGGCCATGGAAGCCCAGTGCGTTGTGCTAATTCGCTTGAGACAATGGACCTCACCGAAGACTTGGACATGGCATGGACATGAAGGCAATCGAGGAATCGAGGATCGTGCACTGTGAAACTTCACAGAGGCATCCAAGAAAGAGCTGAGGTGTGGTGGCATTGGCAGGGATGGAAACGTGACCGGGCGTGACTCATCCCTGCCTGGTCTGTTCGCGGCGGTCCCAGAAAACGCGTGCTTCAACACGCGTCGTGGACTTCGCCTGTCACTTGAACGTGGGATGTTGGCAGGGACCCGTAAATGGGAAAAGGTGGCGGAAAGTTTTGGACACCAGCGCCAATGTGAGCATCATGGGGTCATAACAGGTCATTTTGTGTGACAATAACGATCGGCGGGCCTTACCGTAATAGGCATTCAAGGTCCTGCCTGGCTAGGGCAGATTGAGTTGCATGCCCATACGTCGCACGCACAGTCAAGACCAGCGGCCATGGACGACAGCAGAGGCGACGCAGTCGGCCGGAGGTACAAATAGCGTAGTCAGCCCCTCGACTGCTCGCCTCAATCCAGTCCCACATCAGCAACGCTACGCCCGCTTCCATCAGCAACAACCCTCAGTCCTCTCATCACAATGACCTTCCTTTCCTACTTCTCCCGGACCTTCCGCCAATACCCCGAGATTCTGCCTCTCGTCGGTGCCGTTACCATTGTCACCTCGTGTACGAATCCATTATCTTCACCCGACTGCCAACCTAAACAACCGAATGGCTGATCTTTGTCTCCATGCCTGTTCACAGTCGGCATTTACTCGTCCACGCACAAGATCCTTCAAGATCAAGACTTGCGCATCCGGCAAAACCAAGGCCACATCACTTGGGACGAGCGGTTGAGGCGGTGGGAGGATGCCAAGAAGCACTAAGCTGATCCCGTGCTCCTTTTCCAATCCAATCCTCAATACCAAGTCAACCCATTCTCCTTCTATTCCTCGTCGACGGTCGACCCTTCAGTGGACATAGACGAGTCATTCACCACTCGCTTGTGGTTGTACCTATCCAAAATTGTTGTTGTTTCCTTACCTGATCTGGTAGCTACCGTCTCCGTCGGTGACCGTGGTGTTATCGTTCACACTTTGTACATGTCTTTGATGAACCCCACTTGTTCTTTGCTTGATTTGTTTGCTTTCTTGCTTGATGAATGCCGAAATGTGGAATTGCCAAGCTTTTCTTGCCCAGGTTCATGAGAATTTGACTTGTGCATTGAGAGACATGATGGCATGGTAATGACATTAGCGCAAAACATGGCGAAAGAAAGAAAAAAAGTGATTAGTCAGACTCCAAACTACTCCCCGCTCCACCTTGACCCATACTACCAACTTCGAATGTCGCCTTGCCTCGCCCACCGATCTGTTGTTGTTGCTGCTGCTCGGCCACAATGTACTGCGGAATTGCCCTTGGTCGACTGGTTGATGGCGCAACCGCGGAAGCTTGTATAGTTGTGCTGCCACCCGTGCTACTGCTCTGCTCGGATGCAGACATGGACAAGTGTGAGGGGAGTGGGACTGGCGTCGCAAAGTGATGATGGGCGGGCGATGCGAGTGAATCCGAGGCAACACCGGACGGCGAGGTGGATGACGATAGATTGACGACATGAGCAGGTGGACGAGGATTGGTCGGTGTAGGTGACGTGGGCGTGACGGTACTTGCAGTGGCGGGGCTCGAGCCGGTAATCGGGAGCAAGCCATTCACGTTGCCGTGCAATGGCCGTGTGGGCAGTCGTCCAAGGCGAGATGGATCGGGTGACGAAGCGGCAGGGACAATGGCTGGGCCATTTGGAACGACCGCTGCTCGGGATGTTGCTGCGACGAGCCCGCCACAGCTCTTGACGATGACGGCAATGCGAGCGCATCAGGATACGGGAGATATCCATCGTCATCGCTCCCACTGTCCTCATCTTTTGCCTCGGCACCGAAAAAGAGGAGCAGCAACGGCAGCACAATCAAGCCGACCATGAGCCCGGCGACCAGGATGCACAAGTACAGGCCAAAGTAATACGTCCGGAAAATGCTCGACCTTGCAAACGCGAGCACGGCAACACCAACCAGCTTTGTCCAACCAATCCCAGCCAACACGGCCGCCCCTGCACCCACCAGCGCCTGCTTGACCCTCTGGGCCCTTGTCCTCGCCGGCGGACCCGCTAGCCTTTGCGCCCCATGACTCGCAGCGGTGTCACATACGCCCTGAGCACGTGGACGCAGAACTCGACGCCAAGCCCGGTGGCCATGACCAAATTGACGACCGACACTCCATTCAGTGGAACACCCGCGATGCCCAGCGATACGCCCGCAATCCAAACGAGCATGATGACCATACTAATCACGAGCAAGAGCGCATGCCGGATCGAAGCGAGCAGCACGACAGCTACACATCCAACGAGCAAGTGTGCCAGAATCAATAGCTTCCATGTCGCCACCTCGAGCCCATCGTATTGTGCGAAAAACGGGTGGAACACAGAATAGGCCGTGACTTGCCTGCCCGTGAGCACCGTGAGTTCCTTTGCAACCAGCTCGTGCGCGGCCTTGCCCGAATCAGTGCCGTCTGATTGCTGAGCACGACCGAGCTCGACCGGAACGCAAATGCCGAAGATCGCGGCCCACGGTATCCGCATACGCGGCGCCGGCCTGCGGGCAATCGGCCGAGGGTGTTGACGCAAGCCAATGCCGAAGGAGATCGGGCACTTGACCATGGACCGCATTGAGCGTTGACCGGATGCTGGTGGGCGACCACTTTCTCGCGGGCGAAATGCACGACACGCAGTCGCCAGCGGAATCCGAATTGGGGTCGCAAAACTCGGTCATGTTGGCTCGGCGGCGCGCGCAGCACGACGGCGGCCCGAAATCGTCATCGGCGTCGTCGTCCGGGTTGGGCTGCAACCAGTACACAAAGTCATCGAGCCAGGCCGTCGATGGGCTCGCCAGATAGCTGTCCCACGATCGCTTGCGTTCCTGCTCGAGCACGTTTGGAACAGACACATTGCGACAATCCGCAAACCGGCCGCACATGTTGACAAAATCGTCCATCGTGTCCATATCCACGTCCGGCACCATGTAGTACACTGGCGGCCCAACGGCAAAATGCCGGTCCAGCGCATCGAAATACCCGGCCAAATGCGACTCCTTGGGCAACGCATCCCTTTGATCCAGGCCCAGCTGCACATTGCCCAACAACAAGGCCGTGCCCGTTGTGACACCCGCGACCGTTGCCAAGAGTCCCCACCGGTTGCGAATCAACCACTTGACGAACCGCGACCACCAGGTCGCGCTGTGAACCACGGGCGGCACGTGAATCAGCGACAGCACCGCGACAAACATGGTGCATTGCAAAAAGAACAAGCAAGCCACCGTGGTGGCCGCATACAAGGCAAATGCCGACACGGCAGGAATGTCGATGAGTGCGGCCGCGAGAAACACGAGGACTTCGCAGGTGAACGAAAGGAGAAACCCGGGACCTTGCCGTGAGAGAGCAGTGGCGACCCTGGCCTTTGTGTTTGGGAATAGCGTCACGGCATGCAGCGCTTCGACGAGCAAAAAAACATTGTCGACGCCGATGGCGAGGGCCAGGAACGGAAGCACCTCGAGCAAGATAAAGGACGCAGGCACCTGGGCCCACGCCATGATGCCCATGGCCATGCCCACACTCAGTAGGACGAGCACCACCGCCGTGAATCCGACCGTGGGACTGCGCAATGTCGAGATGATGTAGGCCACCATGGCAACGTAGCTGACGGCCACGATCCATCCATCGGCCGATGTAGCGCGCGCAACTTCGGTTTCTATCGAGGATTCCGTCGAGTATGCGAGCGACAGTGGGGTTGCCGACGAAGAAGGCTTGGACCACGATTGGGATTCGCGCTCGAGGACACCGCGCGCCCATGCCTCCCACTTGAGCGCATTCGCGAGCAATGCGCGGCCAGCGGGCGTGGATGAGTCGGCGTTGCGATTGACAAATGTCACGACGAAGGCGGATGCAGTAGGAGGCGACGTTGACGCTTTAGCGGCGCGCTTAGCGGTCGGTGGGGTATCCAAATCCATGACCATTTCGGGCTTGATGGGTTGCCCAAATGCGGGCAAGCACTGCGTCTGTGCTGGGTTGGCCACACATGTGGCCAAATGCGTCCGCCAATCTGACTTGTTGAACACGGCGAGCGAGTTTTGCCAATATCCAGCCACAGACTGGACCACGCACCCACCAGGCACGGGCACGTTGGGAAGGGGGTGCAAGCACACGTCTGCAAGCGAAGTGCCATCAAATGTGCCCTCGAGCGTGAGCTGGGTCTGCAGAGCAAACACCTGGCGTAGCGCCGACTCGGTGACAACGTTGGGCGACGAGGTGTTGGCCGAAGTGATGATGAGTTGCTGGGTGCGGTAAAATGGACCGAAATGAGAATCAAACATGGCCTTGGCGGCGAGTGCGGGCGAGTTGGGCGGGACCCAGAGGCCAATCGGGTCCGTGACAATGCCAAGGCCGCGAAAGTACCAGCCAGAAAGACAACCGAGCACGACCAAGAGTGAAAGAAAGATTGTTGTTGAGGGTCGATTGGTTGCAAACTCGCCGAGACGCAAGAAGAGCGCTTCGGCGCCGGTCGGTGGATTGGTGCGCAAGACGTGAATGTGAACGCGGCCGCCCTCAACAGTCAGCGAGTACTCTGCGGCCGCATCGTGTCCGGGATCTTGGCACACAGAGTGCCGATTGTCCTCATCAGCCTCCTCACCCTCATCATCATCCTCTTCCGTATCCGAAAACAAGTGCCTTACCTCGGACACATCCCCCGCGACCGCCCTGGTTGACGACGGCGACAAGAGCCCCTGCCTCTCCTCCTCATCCTGCTGACGATTGGCCGCAATCGAAGCCGCCTGCAACAAGGCCCTCTTCCTTGCCGCGCGCCTGACCACGCGCCGGCCCCATCTTGTCAGCCCCACAACCACCCACCCGAGCACAATCACAAGCACCAGGACGGCCCCGGCAATCGCCCGACAGCTCCACGTGCCAAGCGTGCAGCCCGGGATCGGCGGCACGTCGGGCAAATGCGGACGGTGTGCGCCATCTGCCGCGTCGTCGGTCGGATTGTGGAGAGGCGGGAGTACGGGGCAAACTTGCTCGCAATCGACGCACGAGCAGGCCGTGCCAGGAATGGTCGAGTTGCATGGGATAGCTGGAGGCGAGTGTGGTGTGAATGTGGAGGGAACCGCGGCGCCCGTTGGGAAGCGGATGGGGAATGGTGATCCGCCGACTTCGGGTTTGGGCGCGCCCATAAAGTCGAGAAATTGTTGGGGAGATTTGGCGCCACCGCCGATAAAGTCCATGGCAAAGCGGTTGTCGGGGCCAAACTTGATGTCTTTACACTGATAATGGAAATGCGGCAACAAATTGTTACTAAACGGGAGGCTCTCGTGGGAATAAAGCGCAAGGAAGGAGAGCTGACGAACCGAATCATAGAATCCTCGCGAAAACGACTCGCCTACCACATAGTCCACACCCATGACGACATCCTTTCCAGATACCGTTTCGACAGCAGTGACATTCAAGAAGGACGCTTGGTCTGGGTGGCAAATGAAATCACACCAAAAGGCCTGCATGTTTTGCCAGCAGGCGGGACAAGCTGACACAAACCGCTCGGCAATGGTAATTGAGGATTCGAGCGTCGCGAGCTGCGCTGGGTCGCAGCACACGGCGCCCGATGCGTACCGGGCGCCACATTTGGCCGTGAGCCTCGCACGAAAGTCGGGGGACGGCTGTGAATCAGAAGAAGGCCATGGGTCCTCAAGGTAAGCAAACTTGCAACGGACGAAGAAGCAGTGAAAAAACATGGATCAAGCGGACCTCTACGGCCGGCATGAGATCAACGGGGCAATTGAGTGGCGGGGAAAAGAAGGATTTACGGCCGCACTGGCCGTACATGACACAGCGGCCGCCACGTTTGTTGGCAGCTGGGGCGGCAAAAAGGCTGAGGCCGCCACCGCTTTGGGTGGCGGACATGACAGGATGTTGAGGCATGGCAACGTGGCACACAAATAGATAGACTTGAATGGACTCGAAGGAATGGTGCCTTGATGCTTGCTGTTGCTGCAGCCACCGTTGGACTGGACGCGTCGTGAGGTGTAGAGTTTGCCGGCCGCGCAGTTGGGGGACAAGCCTTGTGTCGCGCAGTGGCCGACTTGGATCGGCCGAAGGGCAGGCAGGAGTACTGTGTAGTGAATGCGTAGTACTGAAAGAGGTAGAGCCGACTTAGACGCCGTTGCAGAGTGTTTGAACAAGGAATCACCGTTCTGACAAAGAGGATTTCCATGTAAGTATAACATGCTGCTTTTCTGTATTCATGTGTGATATTATGTGATAGGGCAAACGCTCCAAAGCACTCTCCCCCCAAAAAATCGGATCAGCGCAGGAGGATCGGCGAGCCGCGTCTCTTTCTTCTTTCGTCCTTGCATCCATCTACGTGACCAGACATGAGCGTCCATGTGCACGTTAATAAGACTCATTAATCTTTCTGGAAACTCTACTTGTCATCAGCGTCATTCCCCACAGACCTTGCGCAACATCCTTCAAGCGCTCTGTCTCTCAGTCTCTTTTCGTCCGGCGGCGCACCTCCCCGGGGTCCCATGCCTGTCGCACGCTGCTGATCGAGTTCATTGCTGCCCGATGCTGACCCCGTCATATCGGTGCGTGTACCCGTCTCCACTCACTACTCAGTAGCCTCACCGTTGGTGTCTCGGCGTGGATTCGCACCGCGAATCTGACGGCGTTGTCGGACGAGGAGCTTGAGTCGGCCATTGTGCGCCTGATCAAGGTCAACTCGCGCACAGAGGGCAAGCCGGTTGCGTCATCGACTCTGTCCCCGATCCGCCTGACCAGTCCTCTCGCCTCGCTCGCCCACACGTGTTCGTGTTTCCGTCGTGCCGCCTGCTCGCCAACCCACCGATGTTTTCCCCGCGCGTCGCGACCGTGCCGCGTCATGCTCTCATTCATCCGGTTTGCCTCGCGCAAGACGCGCCCGTGATTGTGGCCGCACATGAGCTGCGCTTGCGCCAACACCAGGGCGACGGTCCTTGTGGTTGTTTGCGTCGCTCTGGTCGCGTTTGTGGGTGCCGGTCGTCGCAGGCGCAAGATACCAAGCACGTGTGCACACCAAGGTCATCCGAGGCGCAGTGCAGCCGCGGTCGCGCTGGAGCCACCGGCCAGGCGCCAACCACTTGTCCCGCGCATGTTTGCGTTGCAAGTTTCGTGCGCCATGCTGGTTCGGATCTCGGCCAGTCCGCCACGACTGGGCTGCGATGCCCAACGCGACCTCCCATGCCGAGCGTGACGCGGCAATTGGCGACCGCGACATGGTGGCTGCCGAGCGCGACTTGGCCGCTGCCGACCGCGCCAAAGTCGTTGCCGAACTCGAGTTGCGCGCCGGCCGACTGGCCGCCTTGGAAGCCGAACGGGACGCTGCCTTGTTGGCCCGCGACGCGGCCATCGCCGCCAAGGACCAGGTCGCTGCCACTGCCCAAGTACAACTCGCTGGTGTCCTGCAAGATCTGGCTACCGTGAATGCCGAGCTTACCGCCACCCGCTCCGACCTCGACACGACCCAAGGCCAACTCGTTTCTGCCCGCGCCGACATTGCCGAGGCGGAAGCCAAGCTCGCTACGGTGTACGACCAGTACACCAGGGCTGAAGCCGACGCAGCCGTCGCCCGCACCCAAGTCTTCAAGGTCGAAGAGGCAGCGGCGCACCAGAAGAGCGCGTTTGCCACTGCCACGGCGTCCGTCAAGGTGCAGGAGCAGCAGATCGCTGAACTGCACCGCGTGCTCAAGGCCAGCCCCAGGTTCTGCCGCCTGTGCAAGGACTTCAGGTGCCAACGACAGGTCGCGGACGCCCCAGCCTGCTGCCCCCAAGTCGCCGTCATCGGCTTCCGCAACATCGCCCTCGCTGGCGCCCACCCCCAATTCCAGGTCCAGCTGGGCATGGACATGTCCGATCTGACAGAGGAATCCTTCTTGAAGTATGGGCTGTTTTTTCTTTCAATCTGCTCGGTTGCCGATTTCTCGTCTGACCCTGGCTTCATTTGACCTGCGCCTTCCAGGATCGCTCGTGGCTTTGCTGTTTCCCTGGCGGAAAAATCCGGCCTGAACGCTGGCAAGATTTTGGCGACATTGGCAGGAGATCTTGCTGTCAGTGTCGAGTGAGAACTATCTCGATTGGTGTAAAGACACCAAGGACCATGCGAAACTCTGCGATCTCACAAACACCATTGTTGCTGCCTTCCCACCCCCTGCGCCGACCGCGGAGGGTGCCCAACCTGCTGATGTCATCATCCCACCGCTCAGAAGAAAGCGATCATGTGCATTATATGAAATCGCATCTTTCGCGTGGGTTGAGGGACCTGCTTCGTGGTGTGGAAGATCCGAATGAGATTTGGATTCCCTATCGAACAACTTCGAGTTGACGCTAGCAAGCCAAAAGGTCAAGATCCGGAAGGATTGGGGCGAGTTTGGTATGGACCGTTGCGAGTCGTTGAATGAGTTTGAGGTGGGTCTGTACATACCGCCTCGAGAAACTCATGACTCTGCGGATACGTCGCCTTGGTCATAAGAAATCAAAGTTCGATCACCTTGGTCAATCACCTTTTGTGATTCTTCTCTTTGCAAGACAACATACATTCAACCTTTTCTAGTATCTTTCAGTCAATGCATTCGGCCTTGCCAACCAACCGCCTCGTCCCTTACAATAAGACGATCGAGACGCTTGGTACCAAATACGATACCTCCCATTGTGTGAGGAGGAGTGGAGACCTCGCCATTCATGGATGCATGGATGGATTCAATGTGAATGAGACTGATGAGTACACGGGTCGTGGCGATGAGCCTTGCTGAGGAGCCGTGGAGGCGGCAATGAGCCAATGGGAACACTACCTGCAGATGCTGAGGAGCAAACAGGTGCACACCAGAATTCAAATCTTTATGGGATAGGAAATTTGTACAAGCAGACCGCCGACATGCCATTACCATGCATGAATCAGCAAGTCAGTGCTTTACTTATCACACCAAGATTTCCCGAGTAGAGTGAGAGAAGACTCACCCAGAGAGGGTCAAACTGACTCCCCTCGAGACAAGTCAAGTCGTCCCAGACAGGTAGCAATACCGGACTGTCTCCCCATAAAGTTGGGACAACAACGATTGCTGTTTTCCATCACCTTCCCTGAATGTCGAAATCTAAAACACGTTCTTTTCATGGGAAGAATGGGGCATCTGTTGTTGCGCTCAAGATACACAAGTATGTCAGTAACCTCGGCAAAACTTCAAGTATTCGGGTGCACTTTTATTGTTTCGTGCATGTTGAATCACGGCATGCAGTCAGTTCCGGAAGCGGTAATATGTATGGCGTTCGTAGTGAGAGGGTTCTTCGAAAGAGACGTTCAAGTTTGCTGGTTGCAACAGCAGCTGCGTGTGCGGCTTGATGATGCTCCTTCGAGCTGCCATGTATGATAAATCCCGAAGCTCGAGCAATCTCCGCCATTGCCCACTTCCTTTACACATCATGTACATGCCTCGCGACCGCCGCCCACCGGCGCACAACCCGGCAACCCTCACCGAGGTCCAAGAAGCTGTCCGTCAGCTCACGCGTTTCCCGCCCACACTCGACAACTTCAACCGGCCCAACAAGGCCGGTGTGCTGGCGGGCCTGTTTCATTGCAAGAAGCGCGGGCTGACGCTCATCATGACGCAGCGGTCGTCCAAGTTACGGTCACATTGTATGTTGGCACGTCGTCGGAGCGAGCGAGCTCTGATCCGTCGCAAGAGAGACAGCTGAAACTTGCTGACAGCGCCGCCCGTGCCTTTCCGCTTTCAGCAGGAGAGGTTGCCTTTCCCGGTGGTACATATGTTGCGGCCGCCCTCAACTTTTTTTTGCCGCCCGATTCGCTGTGACGAACTGTGATGCTTTCCCTCTCCAGGAAAATGGGACTCGACGGACGATTCAATTATTGCCACTGCCATCCGTGAAGCCAACGAAGAAATTGGCCTCGACCCCGCCCACGTGCATTACCTGACGACTCTCCCGCCCAACGTCTCGCGCATCAACTCTCTCGTGTACCCGGTCGTTGCCCACCTGTACCCACACCTTGAAGGCACTATCGATGCCGAAACCTTTATCGTGCAATATCTCGAGCCCAATCCGGATGAGGTCGAGGCCATTTTTGCGGTCCCACTCATCATGCTTGTACGAGACGGGCCAGAGCATTCGAGTTTTGACATGCAATGGCTCGGGACAAAGTGGCGGTTCCACGAGTTCATGTATGCGTGGCCGAGCCAGGAGGCGGTCGAGGAGGGCAGCGCTCGGGATAAGGAGGGCGCAGGCACGTTTCGGGTGTGGGGTCTAACGGGCGGGTTTGCAATTTACTTGGTATGCTGCTGTCTTTTTTTTTTTTTTTTCATGGCTCCGTGCTCCATGCTGCGGCTGACTTGAGCATGCTATCCAGGCCATGATTGCGTTGGATTGTCGGCCGGATTTTGAGTGGATGGCTCCGGGGCAGGCAGACTCAGTGGCCATGGTAAGGCTATGGAAGGAATCGAATTTGAATGCACGGTTGTGAGGAGCGTTGTCGCTCCATCGGATTCATCTCTACGAGGCGGTTGGCCTCGTTGCATTTTGGCACGATCTATGTCATAGGATGGAAGAATATAATGCGATGCTCATTCATTGATCATTGGTTGGGCGGGACCGACACTTGATTCCACAAAATCATCAATCAATCATCCTGCGTGCGCCTTCTTGATCTTGCGATCCACCAACTCCTTGAAATCGCTCATAATCACGGCTTCCTTCTTTGTCTTTTCCTCTGCTTTCATCAACAGCAACTTGCGTCGCTCCTCTGCGGAAATGACCTGATTCTCCTTCCGCAACCGGACAGCATTCATGCGCTGATGCCTGGACCCACTCATGACGTAGCCGACCGCCTCATACTCTTCAATCTTTTCGCCCTTGAGACCAATCTCTCCGCGGCGCGGAATGCGCTTGCCCTCTTGAACAAACGCAGCCATGGCCGAGCCTTCACCTGCGAGCAGGGCCTTGCCGTAAGAACGCGTGTCGAGGGCCTTGGCGCCGGCCGAGGTCGGGAGTGTTGGGCCAATGACATCGTCGTCATTGTTGTCGCTTGATTCCGCAGCTGCGGACGAGCTTGACCTCGCACGCTCGGACCGGTCACGGTGGCGGCCGCGGGAACTCGATGACGAGTCTGCTGCAGCTGCGGCCGACTTTTCGCGAAACTCGAACCCATCGTCACTCGCATCGCTTTCCGACTCGGCATCGCTGTCGCTCCTTGCTCTCCGCCGACTGCTGCGCTTGTCCTTTTTACTCTTTTTACTCTTCTTGTCCCGCTTCCTCTCATCCCTATCTTTTTTCCTCTTCTTCCGACTCCTCCGACTTTCTTCCTCCTCACTGTCTGATCCGCCTCCCAACTTGGGCACCTTCTTGCGTTTCTTTTTCCCAAACGGATCGTCATCCGAATCCACTTCATCATGCAACTTGGGTGACGGCGGCCACAATGTGGGCGTCAAGGTGGTTTCGTTGCGATACCGCACGCGTGCATCGAGCTCGGTTTCGCCCGGACGCGGACGCACATGCACGGGCGACCGACTGCGGCCACGCAAGGGCGGCGCATTGTCAAATTCACGGCGAGTGTTCCAATCGTTGGCATCAACAGGCCGTTGTGGACGACGACCACCCAGAAAGTCTTGGAGAAACGAGTCGCGGTCCGAACGGGCAGAGGGACGCGGCGACGGCCGAGGAGAACGGGACCGCGACCGCGATCGCGATCGCGATCGTGACCTGCAAGTGCGCGGGCGTGAGCGGCCGAATTCGTCCGTGTACGTTTCACCGCGGTCACGGTCGCGGCCCCGATCCCGATCCCGATCTCGCGTGGAACGGTAGTTGTCGCGGTTGTAGCGGTCGCGGCGGTCGTGGGACGGTGAGCGCGAGCGGGACCGTGACCGTGACCGGGATTTGGAAGGGGACCGGTGGCGGCGGGTGCGGGTGCGGGTGCGGGTGCGTTCGAGAGGTTGGTCTGTCTTGGAAGGGCGTGGGCTGCGGCTGCGCCTGGAGGAACGGCGGTCGGAGCGCGGGCGAGGGCTTGGGCTGCGTGGCATTGTGGTAGTGGAGGAATGCGTCGAGTGAATTTGAATCAGAGACAGGCAATACATTGGCCATTTTGACAGGATGTTGGCCTGAAGCTTCGAAGAGCTTAGGCCCAAGCCAAGTTCAACACAAGTGGAGAGATCGGAAGTGGATCGGAAGCCCACGCCTCACCTGCAATGTGTCAACGGATCGGCACTTTCCAAAGAACCTTATAAGGTTGACGTTAACGTTAACATAAATCAAATGTGTCGCCGACGTTATTGGCCGACCCGTGCCATGTACGATAGCCACCACCCAGTGCAATCCAACGCCCATTCCGAACACCAACATGCCCCAAGTGATCAACCTCAAGAACCTGCCTCCGGACGAGCTGTCCATCTACAACAAGCTCTACCCGTGCAAGGTCGCGCTGCTCACCCTGAAAAAGGGCCAATCCTTCACCCTCGCCGAGCTCGCCGAAATCTCAGACAAGGTCTCGTCGCTCGCTGAGCAGCTCGCAGAACTCCGCGGCGTCTCGGACGACGAAATCGGCGCCATTGGCTCGGACCACGATGCCGAATCCCACTCGGTCGCATCCTCGGCGGGGTCCGCCACCGACCCGAACGGCAATTCCGCCAGCAACTCGCCCCGCAACGCACTCGATGCCCTCTTTGATACGACCCACCAGCTCGTGCTCGAGCTCTTTGCCCAGGCAGACAAAGTGGCCCCCTCCATGCTCCCGATTTACACGCAGCTGATTGCCATTCAAAACGCGCTCGAGGACATGAAGGTGGACGCTTGCTTTACCCTCGAAGACATTCACGTGTACCAGCGCAGATTGCGAGAGATTGAGCTGGCCCACGTTCGTGACGGCAAGTTTCTCATTCCGGGCCACCCGGGCATTCCCAAGGGCAGGGCATTCTGTTTGCCAAACTCAACTATGGCTACCGCCTCGCCAACACACTTGTTGTCCTCATTGACACGCTCGAGGACCAACTGCTGCCCATCCACGAGCAAGTCATTTCCATCCAAAAGGAACTTCATGCCCTCGCCGCACTCCCTGCACCCTCCACAACGCCATTCTCGCCGTCCAACAACGCCTTGTTGCCCTCGACCAACAACGTGTCAATGGCGAGTTCCGCGCTCCGGGCACAGACCGTGCCCTGCGCGGCCAGCAACTCGTCGTGGCTATCATGGAACACTGCTACGAGCTCATCACCGACTTGTGCAACAAAAAGGACAAGGTCGCCCCTGACTTGATCCCACTCTACGACCCCTAGCCACCATGTCTCGGCGCCTGGCCGATCTCGTCGAGCACAGGTGGGAGGTCCGCCCTCAGGATTTGTATCCGTACGAGAGAGCGCTCGCAAAGATCGAGGCAGCTTGGTCAACGGTGTGTTTTATCCCGTGCCCATACCGGGCGTCGTCCAGCTGTCGGGCGCACTGGCCGGCCTGCAACTGAGCCCGCCGAGCTCGAGCGAGGGCATGGCCACGTCCAGCGGGGGTGGCGCTGGTGCAGGCGGCGGATCAGCAACGGGAAGTGGGGCCACCAGTGCGGCCGCATCCCCCGCCTTGACTGCACAGCCAGCAAAGGCACCAACAACGCCGCCCGAGCTCGTAGATCCCAATACCATTTCGCACTTGCCGCCATCGGCAACCGCCAACGGGACCGTCCACGTACCACCCGCGCCCGGGTCGGCGGCTGCGTCACCAGCTCCCGTGTCTGCCCGTCCACCCCGGATATCGGGCCGCCACCGGCGGGACAGGCTTCGTTGCATTACTTGTTGCACAAGTGTCATTGCCACATCACGAAATTGCAAGCAACCATTGAGCCAGTGGACCCGGCTTTGATGCACATCCATCACCATTGTACGTTCAGTCCTTGGCCATGTTTTTGTTCGTTCAGTGTCGTTTCTGACCCTTGTTTGAAATCGTGCGCAGTGATCGCCGTCCGAAAATGCCTTGTCGAGCTCCGACGATTAGGCGGTCCGTTTGCACCGCAAGAGCTGTACCCGTTCCAGCTCAAGCTCAAGTCATTCGGTACGCTCACGGCCGTCCATGTTTCTTCCTCGCCATGATCTTGATCAAGCTCTCGCTTCCTCGTACATACAGACGACATGCGTGTTGACGGCAAGTTTGTGGTGGAGGGCGAGGCGGGAGTCCCCGCCGGACAGGGCGTGCTGCATTCCTTGTTGAGCGAGGTATGTCCTTGGTTCTTCCGACCACCAGCAAATGTCTTGTCTTCCCGCTGATCGTGCTCTTTTTGCCCATTTGTCTAGTGTTACGACATTCTCAATGAGCTCAAGGCAGAAGTCGAGTGGGATTGAGGATCTTGTTTTTTTTGCAAGTTTTTGTCTCATGTTTTGCATTGCCTTTTTTTTTGGCTCTTTCCGTGGTGTGTTCTGCTCTCTTCCCCATCCGCCCTTTGGTTCTCCGTTTGATCGCTTGTGATTTACACTCATCTTTCTTGGCCCTACCTAGTTCTCATCAATGCTTCAAGCGCAAATGTACCTCAGCTTCATTTTTGGCCTGGTCCCGCGCTTGCACACTTTTCCGTGTGAAGTCATGGATCGGCGAACCAGTCCACCGTCCGATCCACTTTTACAAACATACTCCGTCTGCGAAGTTGAAGCGTGTCCCATTTTTCTCACATTTTTCTCACGGGTCCTTTTGCCACTTTGAGCAATCACTCATATCTACCAATTCAGATACTCTGGAAACGTACGATTTCCACTCGTCTCTTGCCGCTCACCTTGCTCCCCTGCCCCCATGCTTCACTCGAATCGCCAATCTGGCCTGGTTATCGCTCACCAACGAACAGATCGCGACGCGCTCCCCTGTTCCCACAAACAACAGATCCATCCCTGCCTACCACAAACCATGGCCACCCACGCCCCACGCACCATCTTTTCAACCAACCCATACGATGCGCTGGCGTCGGTCGACGAAGCCGGCAGCGGCCTGCGCCGGCGCCATTCCTCGGGCGGCAAGGCGAAAAAGCCCGTGCAGCGGTTGGATTCTGGGCTGGATGCGCCTGCCGTCGCGGGCAAGCCCAAAAAGAAGGATGCTGCTGACAAATTGAAAAAGAAGCACGACGATGAGGACGAGAACCAAGAAGAGGATGCCGATGATGAACATGAGGACGAGGACGAGGAAGAACGGCCGTCGTCGTCGTCGGTGGTGGACGAGACGTTTGGTGTTGAGGCCTGGACTCACAAGATGATGGTGCGGTCGCCGAGGCCGAAGTTGCGTGGGACCGCCAGCTGGATGCTACGGTACGTTGATTCGGCCGCTTGTGCATTTTCTTTGCAAGCCTAACATATGCCCCTTTACCGCATGTCTCCAGATTCCCTCGGTTGAAATCGCCAAGAATTCCGCGCGGAACCCACGACTGCCGCCGAATCCACCGTTGACGCCTTTCTGACGGCCATGACCACGCCGACGACCCCGCCGCCCGTCATGCGCATCATGCACGTTGGGTTCGGCGTGCTTGTGCTGACGCTGCTGGCCCTGTCCATCTACACGTACGGCGAGCAAGGCAACCAGTACGTGTGGTTCCTGTTTGGCGTCAACTCGTTGCTGTGGATGGCCGTGACTAAGCTTGCGGCGGCCATTGGCGAGGACGAGTACATTTTGGGCGAGGATAAGGATGACATTGACGATGACGAGGGTAA
Organism: Catenaria anguillulae PL171; assembly: GCA_002102555.1. Classification (NCBI taxonomy): domain Eukaryota; kingdom Fungi; phylum Blastocladiomycota; class Blastocladiomycetes; order Blastocladiales; family Catenariaceae; genus Catenaria; species Catenaria anguillulae. The sequence goes on along the minus strand of MCFL01000039.1, from coordinate 118,727 downwards.
GGAGGACTGGGAAAGGTTTTTGGAGGAGCGTACGAGTCCTGAGAGTGAGCGCGAGACCTTGATGCGCATTGCGCAATTGGTCGCAAAGCAGGAGGCCGAGGCGGATGGTAGGGAGACGCCAGAGGAGGATCGCTCGGGCGTGGTCGAGTTTGAGGAGGGTGTCAGCGATGACGAGTCGGATGAGTGAGGAGGCGCTTCGGATTAGCGGCGCAGTGGCTTTTTGTTTCTGCGAATACCCGTTGGATGTAGTTCTCGCAATTTCGACTTTGTTGATGCATGTTGTTCAACGGTCCGTGAAACATTTTGCTTTCACGTTCTGTCATCGGCCTCCTTCTGCGTTGTCTCCGTTCACCAATACATGTTCCTAATTGAACCTTCAAGAACCTCTGTCTCGCAGTCAGAAGGATAATCCCTCCTGTGCGCATCTCCTGCGAGCAAACGTCTTTCAGAAAAGAACTGCCAACAAGTACAGATCAGTTTGCCGTGGAGTACTGGGTGAAGAATCTTCAAAGTAAGTGGCCTGCTAAGCCTTCCACTATTTGGCCCAAAATCCATCCTTCCCTTTCCTTTGCCTCGTTGTTCAATTCAAGATCCTCAATCAGCGTGTCGTGACTACCTACCGCAGCATTGTCACTCGCGGCATTTACTCCTATATTCAGCGAACAAGAATTGAATCCGAAATAGCTTGACCAACATGCCTCTGCCGAAAATCGATTGGGATGGACTTCTCAGCTACCAAACAGTGAAAGTCGTCCAGGTTCGCGACCGGCGCCTAGGCATGATCTACTACGCATGCTGTGTGGCCATTTGCGTCTACATTGTATATTCTGTCATCAAGGACCAGCTCTACCTGCAAAAGGAATATGTTACCAATGGTACATATGTTTGTTGCATGGATCGGACCACGCCGCATTTGTTCTCACTGTTTGCGGGAGCGCAGGTTCGGTGCGCGTCACATCCTGCCTCCATCAAGTATTGAAACGCCCGAGTATTGCGCGAGGTCATTCAGTGGTCAATGCTTGTACTACGATGCCTCGTCGGTTCTTCCCGCGGTCGCTGACCAGAATGCGGCCGCATTCATCACCACGCGCATGACCATCACCAATGCGACAGTTGCATCGGCCGATTCGGATGCTTGCGATGCCATGAACCCAACGTCTATCGGCTGTATGCCACTGGCGCCAAGGAGCGCCGGCAGGTTACATTACGTGGCAGACATTGAGCGATACACGGTATGTCTATGTGTGCGCCAGACAACCGTTCATATCAATCTATACCTACTTACCAATCCTCATCCCTGGACAGATAATGGTCGATCATACTGTCCGCGGCGAATCCAACTCGATGATTTCACGCACAGGAGACATGGTTGGTGTGCTTCGTGACACTGCCGGCACCGCCCAACGTGTGTATGTCCCCACATGGTTTGCCAATTCAACAACAGACGAGGTCGTCAAGGCCGATGTCCAGGGCGATACCGCGCGTTTGGTTCGCCGACCACCAACCGTTCCCGGGGACGTCATGACTGTGGGCGAGCTGCTGGGTGCGGCAAACATCTCGTCCTTGGACGTGCTTTCCTTCTCGCCAAGTGCCCGGCCAGACGAGTCGATTCGCGAAAGCGGGCTTGTGCTGCTTGTCACCATCCAGTATGGGAACCGGGCGGAAAACTCGACAGCGCTCGGGTACCACTACTCTGTTTCCTATATCCCTGGCGCTGAGGCCCGGATCCTTGAGCCCGTATTCAAGGGTGCCGCAGGTGGACCGAATCAACTGCAAATCCGCAACCGGCGCGGCATCCGTGTTGTGTTCGTGCAAAAGGGCCAGCTCGGCAGGTTCGACTTTATGGCGTTGCTCACCAATCTCGTGGCTTCGTTGGCACTCATGCGCTTTGCCGTCTTGATTCTCGAGTTTGCGTTGCTTTGGCTGCTTCCTGAGCGCGAACAGTACCGCGAGTTCAAGGTGCAAGAGACGGACGATTACAAGTCGATTCGACAGAGGGCGCTTTCAAAGAAGAAGTCGGGTGCTTTGAGTCGCAATACGAGCCAAAATCAGATGCCTTCGGCATCGGCTTCAGGTCACCATCTTCACCATGGATCTGGTGCCAAGCCAGATGTGTTGACGTCCAAGCTTGAAAAGGGGTTGGCGGTGCATTTGGAGCTCGAGGATAGCGGGAGGACAACAACCGTCGGGTCAGAGACTTTGAACCAATGCAAGACATGAGGTCGTAATCATTCGTGGCGGTCGAGGTAGAGAATGGACGCAAGCTTGCTGGAATACTTGCACACGTGTATTGGATGTGGCGGATGGTTCATGCCAGTGGACCAATCAATACAATGGAAACGTCGGGTCTACTTTCCAGTGCCACTCCTCCAATCCACCAATCACATCAACACACTCAATACCATGCTGCTGCTTCAAATCCCGGACCGCCAACTGGCTGTGGTTTCCTCGACGGCACAGCACAAGCAGCGGTCTAGATGGCTGGACGAGCTCGCGAATCTCGGCCACACGCTTGCCCAGCTGAGCGTATGGGATGTTGACACTTGATGGCAAGTGTGCAATGTCAAACTGGACCTTTTCGCGAACGTCGAGAATCACTGGCGCTGGAGAATCTGCCAGTGTCGGCGGCTCGTTGCCAGGTAACATGGATTCGCCCCCGACAACTGCTGAGGGCGTTCCAACTCGCTGAGCAAACGCATGCACATCGATACGCTCGTCGGCCGCAAGCACCTTGAGCGGCTTGGCCTTATCCAGGGCCCCCGATCCACAAAACTGCACGTAATCAATCAGTTCGGTCACGGTTGGCTTGTCTCCACACGCCGCACAAGTCTTTTGCTTTGGACGCAATCGGATCGTGCGAAACGTGCCCATCCAAGCGTCCATGAGCAACATGCGGCCAGAATAGGTTGGTGTTGGCGACTCAGAGTCGGCGGCGTCGCGCATGGCCAAGATTTTGATGGCTTCCATGGCCTGCATCGAGCCAATGGTGCCGGTGACGGGGCCCATGACGCCGCCGTCCGAGCAGTTGGTGACGGTTTCGGCAGGTGGGGGTGTTGGAAACAGGCAGCGATAACATGGGCCGTTGGCGTGATTGTACACGGTAAGCTATTGATAATGCCATGAATGACGAATCATCAGCATGCCTTGAGGTCGGAAGAGTGCACACATTACTGGGTCGTACCTGACCCTCGAGCCTCAACGCAGATCCGGAAACCAGTGGCTTCCCAAGCAGCACACACGCATCGTTGAGCAGGTAGCGCGTGGCCACGTTATCTGAGCAATCCAATACAATGTCGTACGGGGCAACAATCTCCAACGCATTCGATGCCGAAATCAAGCAATTGTGCTCGACATACTTGACGTGCGAATTGAGTCGCTGCAGCGACTGGCGTGCGCTCATCACTTTCGGCAAGTCCTGTGCCTCTTCAGCGTGAATCACTTGGCGATGCAGGTTGGTTTTGTCGACCACGTCGAAATCTACGAGGCCAAGCGTGCCGATACCGGCGGCGGCAAGGTACATGGACGATGGGGCGCCGAGGCCGCCTGTTCCCACAATCAGGGCGCTCGAGTTCTTGAGCTGCGTTTGACCGTGGATCCCGAGGTTGGGCAGGATGAGTTGGCGGCCGTAGCGCAGGATTTCGTCATTAGTCAGCTTGGCCGTCATTGCATTGACTTCCTTTTCCATTGATCTTTTCCAGAGATGGCGAGATGGGGGGATAGAAACCTTCCGATTGGCTCTGATGAGTTTGAGGGTGGTAACCAACCCATCACGTGACTGTGGATGATGAGAAAGGCATACGGTCACTCGCACTGCACCAGCCAGCCGATACGCATACGATGCCAGGGTCTATCCGCAACGTGACACCATCTTCAATGAACCGCATGGACACCCACTCGAGTCACCAACCATGAAAGTGAAAACCATTTCCCGCAACGCCACCGACCACACCCGCGAACGTGCGGGCGACGTCTTCAAGCTGTCGCGCAACCTCGACCCAACGCTGCACCCGTTTGCAAAGGGCCGCGAGTATGTGCGTGCCGTCAACTCGGCCAAAATCGAGCGCATGATGGCAAAGCCCTTTGTGGGCGCCCTCTCTGGCCACCACGACGGCGTCTACGCCATGGCCAAGCACCCGACCATTCTCGACCGCCTCTACTCTGGCGCTGCCGATGGCGAGGTCCGGATATGGAGCTTGTCGCAGCGCAAGTCGACACATGTGATTGCCGGCGCACACCGTGGTATTGTCAAGGGATTGGCCGCTGTGCCTGAGAGTAATATGGTGCTGTCGGTGGGCATGGACAGGGTCGTCAAGCTGTGGTCAACGGATTCGGCCAATTTGGCGAGTCCAGTATCGACCTGGCAAGGAAAGTATGCGTTCAACGCTGTGGACCATCATCGGACAGAAAAGAAGTTTGCGACGGCCGGCTTTGCTGTAGACCTGTTTGACCACGAGCGCGATTTCCCAATTCAAACCTTTTCCTGGGGCACCGACTCTGTGGGCAGCATCCGATTCAACCCAGCCGAGACCAACGTGTTTGCGAGTACGTCGACGGATCGGGCCGTCATTTTGTACGATACGCGCATGGCCAACCCATTGCGCAAGCTCGTCCTCAGTGTATGTTGCTTTGCTTTGGCTGGGATGAATCCACCTGCGTTCCTTCATTGCATAGCTTCCCATACTCACTCTCTTTTTTTTGTGATGATTTGATGCACAGCTTACCTCCAACAACCTCTGCTGGAACCCAATGGAACCCTTCCAATTCGCCGTCGCCAACGAAGATCACAACACATACATCTTCGACATGCGCCACATGGAGCGTGCGACCAACATCCTCAAGGACCACGTGTCTGCCGTTCTCGACGTCGACTACTCTCCCACGGGCAATGAAATCGTGACTGGTGCCTACGACAAGACACTGCGCGTGTACGACGTGCGCCAGGGCCACTCGCGCGACGTGTACCACACCAAGCGCATGCAGCGCCTGTGGTGTGTGCGGTTCTCCATGGACGCCAAGTATGTGCTTTCTGGATCGGACGACGGCAATATTCGGTTGTGGAAGTCGAATGCCTCCGACACCTCGGCCATCCGGTCGGCACGCGAAAAGGCCGCCGTGCAGGCCAACGAGGCAGTCAAGGAAAAGTACATGCACTTGCCTGGCGTGCGCAAGATTGCAAAGCATCGTTTGGTGCCCAAGGCCATCAAGAATGCCAGCAATCTCAAGAAGATCATGTTGGATGCGCGCAAGCAAAAGGACGAGAATGTGCGCAAGAACACAAAGAACCCGGATCAGGCGCGGCCACGGATTCCAGAGAGGGACAAGCATGTGCTTGGGTGGCAGGAGTAGTGCTTTGTGATGACGGCCTTGGTCGTTCACTTTTTTCACTTGACACAATACACCGCTGTACATACCACACCTTTTTCTCAGAGGCTTCCTTGACTCCCTGGCCTGGGGCGCAAGTTGCAGCTCGATCATTGCCGCGAACGCACGTGACCCACCAGCTTCGCAGCCTGAGCAAAGTATATATTTGCGTGTCTGTACAAATCAATGAACCAAGTCTGTACAGTAACGCTTCGTTAGGAAACTGAGTGTTTGTGTCCGCATGTCCAAACTCGGTCCAATCGTACCAACGAGCAAAATCCATTGGACAATCGTGGCAGTAGTGTACAGCTTGAGAAAGACCAAAGACACGGCATCGCCTGAGCAATGAGGAAGCATTTTGTCAATGCTGTCGTCATCACGGATCCCAATATACCGGCTTGCATCATACCAAACATGTCTTTCGAAAAGATGTACACGACCATTCCAACTATCGAAAACACGAGCATGGCTGCGATCGCCATCAGCACCGCCGCCGACTTCCGTTCAAAGCCAATCTTGTGTATCTCTTGCGCGGACATGTGGGTTGGCCTCCGCGTCGCAAGCGACGTCAAGCTCTTCATCGAGGCGCTCAACAGCGCCGTTGATCCGCGAATGGACGCTGCGAGAGGGGACAGTATCGATGCGTCCGAAGTGGCGCGATGATCCATTTGAGAGCCAAGACTGATGGGCGAGAGAGATTTGGAGCTTCGATTCGCATTTACTGGTACCGCCATATCAACGTGGGAATGGCTTACAGCTCGTTCGGCATCCGGACTGGACGCGGAAAATGGATGGTCAATGGGCGACGATGGGCATGACCGAACTGCGACTCGCATTGCATCCGCGTGGCCGCTCTTGAGACCATCGGACTTGGCATTCATTGACGCAACCTCCTCGGTTGCGTGTGAAAAAGTCTCGGCCACTTGAAAGATGGAAAGATTCGGCAGTGTGAGTGTGGCCACTTGATTGGCCCCATTCTCGCTGCTACCAGCTGTTCCGCTGCCAGCCTTCCTTGAGCGGGAAGACGATCGCTTCTTTCGAGTCCACTGTTTCTTCTTTTTCTTGGCCGGCGAGGTTGCCAGTTTCCGCTTGATGACTGCCTTCCTCATGCCCCAAACGATTTTGAACGTGGACAGTGCCATGAAAATGTCCACTATCATCGTCACGCCAAACATGATGAGCAGGGTCCACTTTCGAGCTGGATGTGTTCGAAAAGCAGAAAGATGCATTTGCTCAATGTAGGTCGCAATCAAGATAATGATGGTTGCCGTTCCGTGGAGGTAAATGCCTCCCGTGATGACCTTGAATACTCGTGGAGAGTACCAATTGGCCAGACCGGCGCATGAAAAGACACGAAATCGAATGCATGCCAGGCCACAAGTTTGCCAAGCACTCGTGAGTGGCATCAGCGTTCGAAACGGCTCATTTGCATTCTGCGAATCAGGCAAAGTTTCAGCGTATGAGCGCTTCAGTCGCGAAAGATATACAGTTTCGCGATATCATACGGCTGATATGGCTCCCAGAATCATCAAAAAGAATGTCACATCGCCCACCAACAATGGAAACACTGGTGCGACCATGACGAGATTGAACATGTTGCGGCACTTTATCCATCGAGCCACAACATAGGCGAAGAGACAAGTCGTCAGGATTGTCCCCAAAGTGTGGGTCAGGATAACCCGAGGTGCCGTGAAGAGGTCGACTGACACCTCGGGCGGATACCCGAACGGGTTATTGGCATCGGATGGTGTTGACATGTCTTGTTACGATGAACAGATTGCTCAAACTTCATAGGGTTGTGCTCTCTTTGCAATTATACGACGAGGCAAGTAACACCTCAACGCAGGTAGTGTAAACCATGGACTAGATTGAAGTCGAAGGTTTTCTCGTTCGTCCCACTGCGAACTGACACAGCCAACAATTCATTCAACTTTGTTGAGGCTCGAAACGTCTGCGGACACTGCGAACGTGTTGACGCTAAGTTGTTGTGGAGAAACAACCAATTCTTTTTGTATTCCTGCACAATCAATCCTGCACAGTGCGTCCAAGCCCATGATTACCCGCCAAAGCTGCTACTTGATAAGCTCTGTCAAGGTAAACAATCAGTCTCCACTTCTTGACCGTCGAGAAGCAAGTAGGACGACGCACCCAAGACCAAGCCCCATTGCAACATGGTCGCGCCCAAGTAAACTTTGAGAGCCAACAGTCCTACTGCATCCATAAACTTGTCCTTGGAAAAAAGAAAGATCACGATACCACCAATCGAAACTGTGATCATGAAGGCGATGAGCATGAGCATCTGTGCCGATTTTGCCAAAAACACTACATGGGCAGCAGGTTGCGACACGCCCGAACGCGACCGAAAGCGCTAGCGCATTGGATGCAATACTGCGCATGGAAGGAATGGACCGGGTGTTTCTCAATCCTGCTCCAATGCCTCCCGACGAGTGGCTGTGGCTCAAACTTGGTTTAGGCGGGATGAGTGGAGGTGATGAACCCGTTGCTTCAGTTCCACTTTGATTTCGGCACTGGAATCCATTGTTGTGGCGGGAATTGGAATGCGTTGCAGAATCGTGTGTGGTTTCGTCAAGGGAGCTCTCTCCGGCAGAAATGACCGGAATAGCACCGCGTACATCAGGGTGTTGGGATCCAACTGAGGAACTGAAGCCATGAGTGCTGGCGACAATGTCATTGTCATCACTTGCGCACCCTGCTCGGCGGATGAGCCTAGCATGTTTCCACTTGCCGCCTGCCGCTTGAGCACTGCTTGTCGCATGCCCCACACAATCTTGAACGTGCACACGGCCAGGATCAGGTCAACCAATGCGTTGACCCCGAATTGGACCAGCGATGTCATTTTGCGCCATGGACGCGTTTGAAAGGATGGGAGGTGGAGTTGTTGGACGTAGGACGCAATGAGAATGCACACGGATATGATTCCGTGAGTGTAGATGACAGCGATGGTCAGCCTGGAGATCAGGCCTGCCTCGGCAAAGACTAAATGAATGGGGCATGTGTCAGAACCTTTGGCGACAACATCAATAAATGTCTGCACATTTCTCGACCACAAGTACCTTGGAATCGAATGCAAGCCAGTCCACACGACAACCAAGTCGCGACCACTGGTCCGATTGTGCGAAAAGGCTCATTTGCATTCTGACAACGTCATGCTGTGAGTGTGATTCGTATTTGCGTGAGCAAAATCCAAGAATCGAGGTCGACGCACTGGCGTGATAATGTGACTAATGGCCAAAAAGTAAGCAGCGTCACCCAACAATAGTGCCATGACAGGTCCAAACTGACCCATATTGAACCATGATCGCTGTCGCAGCCAGTGACAGAGGGCAATGCTCAGCAGATTGAGCGACATGCACAAGTTGACAGTGTTGACAGCAACGACCCGCGGTGGGGTCAAGTCACCAAGAGTACTTTTGCAAAGGGTAACCCGACGACGGATCCATGAGGGCAAGGTAGTTTGCTCCCAGTGTTACGTGAAGAAGAAGCACCGAGTGACTCGTGATGATGATGATGATGGCGGTGGTGCGAACAGTCACACCATCAACTTGACACGCCAAATTTTCTTACAGTTGAGACAAACATCCGATAGAACTTCACAAAACTCGTTCGTTGCCAAGTACATCACAGAAAAGTCGTCACTTCAATAGCTCTGTGGTACATCAAGCGAACGGCAAGTATCAGTCACGGTGCATTGATCGAACGCAATGCAAACCTCTACGCACCCAAGACCAGTCCCCATTGTACCATTGTCACTCCCAAATACACTTTGAGTGCCATAAACGACAAGGCATCGGTAAACATTTCCTTTGAGAAAATGTACACTACAATACCAGAGACTGACACGGCAACCATGAACGCAATCAGCAGCAGCATCCTTGCCGAATTGGTCAGAACACGACATGCGGTTGCAAAGCGAGCGTCGACGACGACGCAGTCGAGCTTGCGCCGCGCGACCGGCGTTTCAACGGTTCGAGAGCCGTCGAGGCAATACTTCGCATGGATGGAATGGACCGCGAAGCTTTGAGGCCGCTGCCAACGCTACTCAAATGAAGTGTTGGGCTGGCTTTTGCGGAGAGCGCGCTCGCGTGGGTCGGTGACGGACTGATTCCATTGGAAGTGTTGAGCTGATTACGATGATCCAAAGTCACAGAGTCACTCTCGCCACGAGCATGTCCAGAATGATTCATGTGCGGAACGGATGCAATCACCACAGCGGGCACGGTCATGGTTGCCATTTGCGCGACCTGCACCGAGGGACTCATTCGCGTCCCACCCAAGTGTTCTACGCTCACACCCTTGCGCTTGAGGACCGCCTGGCGCATGCTCCAGACAATCTTGAAAGTGCACACGGCCAGGATGAGGTCCGTCAACGCGTTAACCCCAAACTGGATCAGTAGAGGAAGCTTGCGCCATGGATGCGTTTGAAAGGATGGGAGGTGGAGTTGCTGAATGTACGAGGTGATGAGGATGCAGACTGTGACAATGCCGTGAAGGTAGATGGCCGATATGAGGAGGCGCGAGAGCTGAGGCGAGTACCATTTGGCAAGCCCTGCTTCGGCGAACACTGAAGAGCATAGGTGAGGGATGTTTGGAAAAAAAGCAGTCAGTTCTAGTTCTTCCCATCGACCGCTGCGAGAGGCGAGCTACTTTGCTATTTACCTTGGAATCGTATACAGGCGAGACCACATGCAAGCCAAGTCGTGACAACGGGGACAATGGTGCGAAATGGCTCATTTGCATTCTACATGTTCGCAGCAATCCATGAGAACATATCACGAGACATGAAGTCCTGGTTATTGCCATTCTTACCGCAGAATTCCACATATGGCAAAGAAATACGCTGCATCGCCAATCAAGAGGGCCGTCACAGGTCCAAACTGGGCCGCGTTGAACCGAGTTCTTGACCTTGTCCAATGGCGAATTGCGATTCCCAGCAAGCCAAGCGATAATTGGCCAGATTGACAGTGTTGGCGGCAACAACTTTTGGTGGTGTCAAGTTGTCGATTGTGGTTTGGAGTGGGTATCCCGAAGATGGGTCCATTGTGAGTCAAAAGTCGGACATGTGCTCGTCATGCACTGCTGTGACAGTGATTATTGCATGTGTTGTTATTATCATAAAACTACATCGGTTTGTTTGTCCTACATCAATCATTTCCGCGTTGCGCGTTGGCGGCCTGCAGCCGTGGGGCCCCGCCCACATAAATATGTGCGGACGGTGAAAACAATCACCAACAACTCAGTTCTGCAGCTACTCCATTATTTACTGGAAACAAGACACAAAAGGCGCACTTGTGCATTGGTATGTCCAAACAAAAGTCAAATCAAACAGTAACTCGAGCCGGTCCACATTGAGCGGCAAAGAATAAGGACCGGCAAAGACGAAACATCAATAAAAGAGGGTCAAGGAATCAATAGATTCAACAGTCAGATCGGAAAGGTCAAGTGGGAGGGCGAGGGTTGCCGCAGACCGAAAAAAAAGTAATGAATGAAAGAGAAAAAGGGAAGCGAAATGGAATGATGCAATGAAGGGGACAAGTGAAAGCAACGGGTGGCGATATGCAAATCCTGGGATTGGGACAGCAACAAAGACAAAGAGGACGACAACAAAGACAAAGTGTGGCGAACGGAAATCGTCATCAACTGCATAACAGCAACCATCGAGGCCGGCTTGGTTTTTTAGGCGCTCCTGGCTTTTGCCGCCTGCCTCCGCGTCACAGGGCCCTTGCGCTCCTCCTCTTCCCTCCGCCTCCTCTCCATCTCGCCCCTCCGAATACTCACGCACGCATGCACCCCCAACCCACACACGGCCCACGTGGCCAATGCATCCTCTTCATACCGCATGACCAAGCCCATTTCGCCCACCACACTCTTTCTGCCCGACTCTCTGTCCGTGCTCGCCACATAGTCTGCCTGATCCACATCAAACACGCGTGCCTCGCCCGCCTTCATGGGCAAACACATCCACGACAAGGACCGAATGGGGCGACCCCCCTGTGGCTTTGGCGCCACCACCAGCGCGCGTGCAATGCCCGCCAAGTACGCATACGCGCCAAATGTCGACACCTTGTACGCCATCTTCTTTGCCAACTCGGGCGCCACACGCCTCGGGGGCGGGTCCAGCGGACTCGCTTGCAAGCACGGCGGCGCCAAGCCCAAGTGCACGTGTGCGACGCGCGCGTGCTTGCTCAGCGTGCTTAGGTGTGCAAGAGACTCGTCGATCGCCAGGCAGTACATGTGCAAGGTATCCAGCCCCGGGACGGCCGCACTCAACTGCACCCCGAGATCGCTCGGCAGCATCATGCCACCGGCCGTCCGGGCAAACCGCGCGTGCAACGACCGGTCGCGCCCCGCAAATGCCAAGACCGGCGCCAGTCCACCCCAGTTTGCACGCGGGTGTTGCGTGTATGGCGCACAGTCCAAGTGCGTCAGCGTGTCTGCACCCCACACGCGCGCAAGCGGCACGACGTGTTTGGCAATGGCGTGTGGCGAGTGTGGTAGCCAAAGCGTCAGCCGGTGGACGCCCGACGTGTGGCCAGAGGGCAGGCTCGCGAGCGAACGCGCAAAGTAGCTTGTTCGCGAGTATTCCGTTGCGGGATAGATTTCCAGGTGTCGGAATGTGGCCGTGGGAAAGCCCGCAAGGAAATCGGCGAGCCATAGGGCAAGTGAGGGGAGTGGCGAGATGGCGTCGTCCACGGGGACAATGTGAATGCGGCGCAGGTTGCACAGGCTCTCGCCAATGTCGCGCAGGGGCTCGAGCACGTGGACGCTGGCCGAGTTGAGCATGGTCAGCGACAAGGTGTGCAGCTCTTCGGCGTGGGCCTTGAGCACGCAGGCAAGTTGGCGCATGTGCTCGGGCTGGGTGCCGACGTGGAACGCCAGCGACAGGTCACGCAAGTGTGGCCAGATGGGTTGGCCGCCCGCTTGGGCAATGGCCGAGGCCATCACGGGAAACAGCGGCGTGGCGATTTCAACGTGGAGCGATGTGAGCGTAGTGGCGCGTGGCAGCAAGATTGAGGTCCAAAAAGTGTCGACGAGCCGGAGCCTGTGCTTTTCGGCAGTCAGATCGGCAATGATACCCGTTGCAGACGCCAAGTCGGCGCACAACCGTTCTGCTTTCTTTGGCAAGGCGCTGTCGAGGGTGAGCTGGAAGGTTGAGTTGGCACGTGTTTGCCTTGTCCAAGGTTGGCTTGCCGACTGCGAGGGAATGAATGCGACTTGCTGAGCATAGTAGCCGGTTTCTGCGTCTGTGGAAACGGGCGGTGTCAGCATTGATGTGTTGTCAACATGGCGACGGAAGAACAAAACATAAGTACTCTCGCCCGAATTGCCCTCGACCTCGACTCCCAAGGTCAAGCCATTGCGTACGGCCTGCAGCAGGGTGGGATCGTCTTGGTATCTGCCACCACCGAGCCGTGTCACTGGTGCCGCCTCAAAGTCCCATGGGTCGCGCCAGACCAAGGGGGCAATCTTGGAAAACAAGTTGCGGGATGTTGCGGCCAAGGCCAAGAGCGATGCAAGTTGTTGAATGTAGCGGCCGGCAATGTGTTTTGTGAGGAGAAGTGCAGGCAAGCGTTCGAGACGTGAGCGTGGAGGAAGCGGAGCCGGGGTGACCTGGCTGACTTGCGGAAGTGGCGTTGAGGGTGAGTTGTGCAAATTTGGGTAGAGGGCTGGGGATGAGAGGAGAAGGTCATCGGATTTGAGGGGTGAAGGAGGTGCGTAAGCATTTGCTGCTGCTGCCGCCGCAGTTGTTGAAGCTGTCGAGGCAGATGATGATTCGGGCTCGGGAGTTATGGGCGCGGTACGCAAGCGCTTTGTAGGTCGAGCAGATGACGAGTTTTCGGCGTCAGAGCAGGTGACCAGCGAAGACGCCGAACGGGAATGAGAATCCTCCGCTGAAGCATGGTGGCTGTGGTGATCAAGATCCTGGGAGCTGAACTCGGCATAGAAGCGGGTTGTCGGTGGGTTGCATTTGAGCGGGAGGTTGGCGTGGGATTGCACCATGAGGCCAGAGTCTGTCCTTGGCAAAGAGTTGGCAGCGATGGATTGATCGGGCAAAGGCAAAGGCAACGGCAACGGCAATGGAGACGAGTCGAGGTGGAGGACGACGTCGGGCTTTTGACTGTGATTGTAGGATTTTGCTTGTTGGAGTTGGAGCTGGTTGTGACTGCGCGGCCGGAGTGCTCTGGCTTGGGCAGCTGCGTGTCCACCACCCGCGAGCAAATGGTCGTGGCTGTGGTGGGCGAGGTCGTGGTCATGGCCCAGAGACGGAGAGTGGGGCTGTGCCTGTGCCTGAGCCTGTGCCTGAGGCGAGGTGACGGGAGGCGATGGTGGCAAGCTGGCCCCATTGGCGGACGTGATCACGGCAGATGTGCTGGTGGTGCCAATGGTCATGGTGCTCAGCTCGTGCGGGACAAGGAGACGGGGACAGGGATGTGATGGTGATCGAGGTCGGGCATTGTTGAGCGAGCAGATGAGGAGGGATGCCAACAGCTTATGTGATTATCTGTGTGTGAGAGTGCATTATGAATACATTCATCCATAACAAGCATTGAGTGCTGCAGACGAGACGAGACGAGACGTGATGAGGCCGTTTTTTTTTTTTTTTTTTTTTTTTTCTTCATTGTGACGCGTGCGGTGTGAGAGCGCGATCAATCAGCATCGGCATCATCCACGTGACGACACTGTGGTACCGCCGATCCGTCGCGTCTCTTGGGGTCTGGTCTGCAAAAGTCCGTCAGGAGTGTACATAGCATATGATGTTAATACATAGCAGCAGGCAACGCTGCTTACTGCAGTGCCGAAAATCCTAAACTTTGGACCCACCATATCAAATTTCGACGGTGAAATCGATTTTGATTCCTGCACCATATGCATCCACCCGGCTCGTCTTCAAGTCCTTGTCCTTGATATATTCAATATCACTCACTCCAGCACCAATCGCATCCTGTAATCCTGTAGCTAGCTCTGTTAGCCTGTTAGCGGACACCTGCCAGTGCCAGCCTTTCCATTCATAATCTCCCGATTGATTTCCACGTTCCACATTCTGCATCCACTTTTCACACCTTGGCCAGGGGTCTGATCACATATTCCCACTCCATTCAGTTCTGTTTCCTTGATCCAATCCACTGGCAAGCAAGTATGTCCATGTCCAATCCCAGCCAGCGCCCACAGACACCGTGGTTCCCCATGCCGCCAGCGAATTCGAACCGGTCCCTGCACAGCCGCATCTCCATCCAACCGGCAGCACTGATTCACACGCTGAGGCGTCCAGTGCCTCAACCGACTCCGATACGACTTCCTCTCAGAGTCAGAGCGATTCCTTTGTTGCTCCGCTCCAACCTCAGTCTTACTACACATCGTCATCCCTTCATCATCATCATCTTCATCAACAGCAACCGCAACAAGGCCCACCTCGCCCACGGCACTTTGCCTCTGCCCCCGCTCCAATCCTTGGCTTCCACCGCCACCATCATGCCCACCATGCCATTGCCTCTGAGGCCTTGGCTCCTCCAGAGCCCATCGCCACGGCCGCAGTCACTCCTTCACTCGAGCTCGGTAACCGCTGGTCTCACCATCCTCCGCCAGCCTCTCCACTGTCTCCCATCACCTTTTCTCATCATCAGCCATTATCCCCCGCGGGCATGTCAGTAGCTGCCACTCAGGCCGCGGCATCGTCGCCATCGATCGAGTTGGGACAGCAGCATGCGCGATCAGCAACTTCATGTCACCGCTCTCTGTCTCACGCACGCGTTCGTGGATTGTTCCTCGCCGCCAGCTCAGTCACGGCGCATTCGCAGCAGCACCTTTGTCGCCCTTGGTGACGACCACTCAGCCGCAAAGTCCACAGCAGCAGCATACTAGGCGACGAACGACGTCTTCGTCAGCGGCTGCGGCTGCGGCCAGAGTTGGATCATCCTCGCCAGAACCGGAATCCGAAGAGGATGACAATGTCGACCAAGCACCACGTCCATCTGAGACACTTGCCTCATCGCCCTCATCGCCCTCCTCCTACTGCTCCATCTCTCCACTCGTGTCCTCACTTGCTCTTTCCGCCGCCTCGCAACTGCTTGGTCCCGTCTCGCACGTGCTCGAGTCGCTTTCCACACTTGCCCAATCCCCTTCTGACGCTGACGCTGACGTTGCTGCAAACGCGTCGCTGGCCTTGTCGCAAGACCTTGTGGCAGCGGCAACCTCGTCCATTCGCACATGGCTCATGCGGGCAATGTACATGGCGCTGCTCGTGCTGGACGATACCGGATCCGCAACGAGTTGCCGCGCCCTGGCTCGAATCGCCCATGGTGGTGCCGGAGCAGATACCGAATTGGACGAGCCGCCCACATTGACGGCATTTGACTTGTGTGAGCTCATGGTCGTGCTGGTTGACCTGGTACGTCCGAACTTTTGGATCGTGAGGGTTTTCATTTGCAACTCGGTTCTCACTCACCACACCCGACATTTCGGATGTACCAGGTCCACATTTACGCAACGACTCATCACTCCACCTCCTTGACCCTCCTGTGCACCGCGCCCGCCACAACCGTCCACGGCGACGAATCCAACCTGCGCCAGCTCGTCCTTGCCGTGCTTTTTACACTCCTCAACGCATGCCCACCCCGCTCATCCATCTCGATTGCCGTCCACGCATGCCACATGTCCTGTGCAACCCACTCACCTCCTATTATTACCCAACGCGAATCCGCGAGCCCAGTAGCACTCTCGATGCAAGTCAAACTTCCCGTGTCTGGCTCGACCCACGATCTCGAGATTGACTGGTCGAGCGTCGAAAGCGCGTTGCGCCGGCTCGGTCGGCCAGATCTGGAAACCGTGGTTGTGGTTGATGGCCACGTGGCACTTGTGGTTGAGTTTGGACTGCCCGTGACACGCGTCCAGCCTTTGCCCGCCGCGCACGCGCACGAGCCCCTGGCCGCGACACCCGTGGTGCCAGTGCCGCCGGCGTTCGCGGGCCATCCCGATGCAGAAGCCATGGCGGGCGGATTGCAAGCGCCCATTCATATGCCGCCCGTGCCCACTAGCAGCAGCACTGAGACGTGTGGGGCAGCCGCAGGTGCTGCTCCAATGGCGACGGAAACGGCGGCCATGTTGCCGGACGCCACCGCTTTGCTTATACACGAGTTGTTCCAGTGGCTCGTGCAGCCCGTGTCGGTGGTCGATCCGCATCCCGTGCTTGGGTTGGTTGCGCGGACACGATCGCCCGTGGTCCCCGTGGGCGTGCTGGACAATGGCCGAGGTGCGTGGCAAGTGGCGTGGGGACCGGTGCCCGTAGCGCTGGCGAGCGGCGTGCATGACTTGGAAGCACAGGGGATGGAAAGGTGTAGGTTGATTGTGGTCGAGGATGGATTGCAGGAAGGCCTCGTGCGGTGGCTGGTTGCAAAGCGCACGCAGCAGCCCGCGGGAATGAGATCCAGTATGGGTGTGCTAGTGGCGTGTGCGACAATTGAGGATGCAAAACGGGCCGTCCATGATTTGGCCGCGGTGCAGCTGGTCACGGGTAAAGGGCACAGCTTGTTGGAATTGGCGGCAAATGTCGGCGTGGTTGTGCATGTGATGGCGGCGAAAGCAGCGGCCGTGCCACAAGACCAACTGGATCAGCAAATGGCGGCGGCCGAGGAGTTGGCGGTGCCGACGAGCAAGACCATGTATCACTTACTTGCACTGTACCAAGCAACCGTCGCGAGCGACGAGATGACGCTGATTGCTGGTGGTGGAATGGCGAGCGATGGGGAAGAGTACGATGAGGAGGTAGAGGAACACGGCGACGAGGTTATCCAAGCGACCGAGCCAACCGAGGAGTTTGTCCCGCTCGTGGCCCCGCCAACTCTGCTCGCGCCGCCAGTGTCGGCGCGCTTCCTGTCGTCGGCCGCGACTGCCATGGCGCTTGGAAACGTGGCCATGTCGCCCATGCTGTGCTCAACTTCGGGGTCGTTCAAAGCGGGATTTACCAAGGGGGCGCCAAGCTTGACGTGCTCTCCAAGGACCAGCAACTCAGACCCGCGTCTCACATTGGCGCCAATGGAACAACTTCCGATGCACCGGCCGCCGTCGTCGCCGGCATCCCCCAACCCGCCACGATTCCTGACGCGCAAGACGTCGACGCACGGCGGCGGCAGCACCATGCGAGGACACCCGATGCCTCCAACCACGCCCACTGCAGCCACATTTCCCCGCCCTCCGCCATCAACGCCGCATGCTCAAGAAATGCCCAAACCGCCGACGGCGTCGCATCCACACACATCGCTTGCCTCGGTCACCGACCAACCGTCCGACTTTCCCGTGATTACAACCCACGTCCGCGTGCTCATTGTCGAAGACAATCCCATCAACCTTCGCATCTTATCTGCATTTCTCACAAAGCGCAACATCCAGTGGGCCGCGGCAAAGGACGGCGCAGAGGCCGTGCGCAAATTTGCGTCGTGTCCACCCAGGACTGGTCTCGAGTTTCATTTGGTGCTCATGGACTTGCAATTACCCGTGATGGACGGGCTCGAAGCAACACGCAAGATCAGGCAAGTGGAAGACGCGTGGCCGCCCGCAGCGCTCATGGCACAGTCACAGCAGCAGCAGCTTCGGAGCGTGACGCCCGAGCTGCTTGTGGATGAGGGCGGCTTGTTGCATAGCGTGTGTGCGCAGACTGGGACCGAGGCGGATAAGGACAAGCAGGACAAGCCCGAGCAGGGGGCTCGCGAAACCAAGCTCGACGTGATTGGCGGCGTGCTTGTGGGTCCATCAATTGAATCGCTCGTGGATCGCGTCAACAAGAAGCGTGCTGCGCTTGGGCAACACCAGTTGATGGACCCGAGGACATCGTACCCTAACGACTCTCCGAGCAAGCACTCGTCCGCGACCTCAACTGCGGGGCGGCCAAGTTTGACGCGCCAGCATTCAACATCGGCCGAGTCGGCGATTCACCCCCTGGCGATCGCACAAAAGTCGGCGTTAGTGGCAGGCGATCCATTGATTGCGAGCAACACTTTTGGCGTAGATTTGCTGCCGTCAACGGAAATTTGCGTTCCAACCTTCGCGGGCCACAGCATCCTGACGAGCGGCGGTGGCGGCGGGAACAGTGCTGGAACGCGTTCGCGTGTATCGAGCGATCCTTTGGCGACGGCCAGTGGGAACACGTCCGGTTTCGTGGGTGGCCGTGGGTTGCTATTGACGGGTCCAGAGTGCCGCTATGTGCCGGGCATGCAGCCGCCAATGCCCGTTGTGGTTGGCGGCGGTGGCATGAGCGCGGCAGAACAGGACAGAGGCGTATCGTTGGCGAGGAGGCGGTCGTTGCGTGGTCCGCCCACTGCGGGCGAAGGCGCTGCAAGGTCAAGGTCTGAGTCGGCCGAGGATCAGAGTCGCAAAATGCGCAGGCAGCAGAGCACAACGGACACAATGACGTATTTCACGGCCCCTCACCTGTCTTCAACCAGCCGGGCCAGCGGGTCAGGTTCCTCTGGATCTTCTCACTCTTCGTCCTCTTCATTCAACACGGTCAAGTCCACACCACAATCGTCCACTGCCACAGCGACACACCTACCTCCTTCCGTCGCACCCGCCGTCGGCGTCCCGAGCGCGCACCAAGCCATTGCGCCATACCACGCTGACTTGGCGCCCTCGTTTCGCAGCATTGTGGTCGCACTCACTGCGAGCAACAGCAGTGATGATCGCAAGGCGGCCATGGCGGCCGGGTGCAACGACTTCATTTCGAAACCAATCAACTTGCGGTGGTTGCAGGCCAAGATCATGGAATGGGGCAGTATTCAGGCCCTGATTCGGTGCTTTGGCGACGACGGACATGCGGTTGGCGGCGAAGCCCAAAAGGTTGCCAGCGGAGTGCAGGAAGGTCCCGTTAAGGTCAATGTGCCTGGGACAGGCGCTGCGGGGAGGACGTCGACAAAAGGCGGTGGGGCACTGGCAGGTGGGAATCTTGGTCCTGGTCCTGGCCTGACTCCGTGACGACGACGATGACGCTTGACATTTGATTCACATGGATTGTTGGTGAACGAGCATTTGTACAAGACTATGAAGTCCCAGGGAATTATGTACTGCGAAAAAAGACGAATAAATATTGACGTACATTGAGGAAAGGATACCTCAAAAGTGTGAAAGTAAAACAGCAAATGATCTCTTGGGAGAAAAGAGAACAACACAGGCAAATAAATATCACCACACATAGCACACCAATCCGCTCGACGGCCTTTACCGTTGCCGCCCATTTGCGCCCACGGCCGCCGGCTCGTCCCCTTTGGCTGATGATTGTGATCGCAAGTTTGGAATCGGGAGCCCTGTTTCAAAAAAGTTGAGTGCCTTTTTGACCTTGTCCTGAGAATATAACCATGAGTGTGAGCACCGTTTCTCAAAGTCAAAAGCAGCCACGGTAGACGTACCGAAGGGTTTGGGATTCCAGGTGTCCCAGGCGGCATCAATTGGATGGGCGGCGCACCCGCTTTTTGCAAAATCCTGCGACGGATCAGTCCGCGCCGATCGCTCCCTGCAGCACCCGATGAGCCCGTTGACGAAGCAACACTCTCTGGCCCGTCACTCGATGGCAATTGCGGAACCGCCGACGACGCCGCGACCGCAGCGACAGCGCGTGATAAACTGGTCCCATTCAATGCATCTAGCATGGGATCGACAGAGTCTACCGAGTGCTCGTTTTCCTTGGTGGCTCGCGCCTTGGCCGTCGTTGCGTTCCGCGCGCGCTTGGCCGTCGTTTTCCTTGGTGAGGCTGCTCGTCCTGCTGCGGTCGTTGCTTCATCGACAGCCGAACCACCTGCGTCGGAGTCGTCGGTGGCCTTGCGCTTGGCGGCACGTGCGGCACGGGGCTTGGGGCCAGGCGCGGGAGGCACTGGCGCAGCCGGTTCGGGCTCACCATCGACATCCATAGCATCGGCGTCGTCCGCCGCGTTCACAACCTTGGCTGCCGCCCGCCGACGAGGCGCTGGAGGGCGTTTTGCCTTTATGGTCTCTGGCCGTGCCGCTTGATCGCCACCGTTCACATCCAAATGATCTGACCGGCGATTCGCCTCGGGCTCGCGCGACGCTGGCAGGCGAGAAGGGGTTTCAATGACAATGTCGAATTCGGCGGGAGTGAATGCGCTCGGATCGGCGGATCGGCTCGCTGCCGAGTTTCCGAGGACAGCAACAGCGTCAGAGGATGCGGCTTTGCGCGATCGGCTCGTCGCTGTGGTTGTGGGTCGACGGGACGGCGGCGGCATTTGCTGGTTGTTGGCCGATTCTGCATCCGAATCATCGTCCTCGCCCTCGTTGAAGTTGACCTTGCCAGCCGCGGCGCGGGCGCGACGCTCTGGGCGGCCGCTCGGCGAAGTCGATGCAGGAGCAGGCGCAGACGCAGTCGCTGGAGCAGTGGCGCCACCGCGTTTGGCACGCGGCAATGGCCCGACAGGCGGGACGACGGTCGTGTCTGAGCCGGTGCCGCTGTCTTCGCGATTCGCGGCCGCCTTGCTGTTGTTGTTGGGCTTGGTCGCCGTCTTGGCTTTGCCGGCTGCAGCCTTGCCACCCTTCTTTTGCACACCAGTTGCGTCCTGGGTCAAAGCTGGTAGCAGCATTTCTGCGGGCGACATGGGACTCGGCGCAGTCGTTGGCCGCGGGGCGGCACGCGATGATGACGCCGACGATGACAAGGACGACAGTTGCGCCTTCAGCATATCGCGCTCCTGCCCCAACGCCGTCGTCTTCTCGAGCGCGTCCAACAATTCTTGAGCAACTTGCTCCCTTTCGGCCTTGGCCTTTTCCCACTGAACCTGCAAGTGATCTGCCAATGCCGCGCGTTCCTTGGCCTTGTCAAAGTCTTGTGCCAACTGCTCTTGCTCGCCACGCACGCGCTCCAACTCTTGCTTGGCGCGGTCATGGTCTTTCCGCAGCCGATCGAGCGCAGCGCTCGAAATCTTGCCTGCCTGTGATGCGGCCGAATCGTTCTTGTTGAGCTCGTCGGTCAAGGTTTTGACTTGCTCTTCGAGCTCTCCCACACGCTTGGCCATGCGCTTGTTTTCGCGCTGCAATTTGCCGAGCTCAGCGGGGGTAATCAATGGCTGCTCGGGTGTTGCCGTGCGCAAAGACTCGACCTGCGCCTCCAGCTTACGTACGCGTAGATCGGCCTCACGCTTGACCCGTTCCAGATCCTTGACCTTGCCCTGCATATCAGCCACCTCGTTGGCCGCCTGCTCCTGGAGTCTTGCCAACTCGGCTTCCAATTTGGCCTTGTCGCGCGTCAACTTGTCCACATTGGCCTTGGTGCCCGATACGCCCTTTGACGCCGCCGCCTCGACGGCCTGTGCCTCGGCCTCGAGCTCGTGCACGCGGTCCGTAAGCCTTGCCGTCTCCTTTTTCGCATCGGCCACAGCCTTTTCGTAGGTGGTCCGTTCCTTGCGTGCAGCACGCTCGGCCCGGTCCGCGGCGGCGCGCGCCTCGCGCAGCTCCTTGGTGAGCTCTTCGATCTCGGCCTCGAGTTGAGCAATGCGCTCGTGGTCCACGTCGGCAATGGCGGATCCGTTGACACCTCCATTGCCCTCGGTCGCGGAAAGGCGCAGCTGGCGGATCTGGTCGGCGAGCTTGGATTCGCGGCCCTTGGCGTCGGCGCGATCGGCTTGCAACCGGGCGATCGCCTGGTTGAAATCGCGCTCGGTCCACTCGAGCTTGGCCTCGACATCGGCCAACTTGCTCTCGGCCTCTTGCAACGCCTGTGTAACTCTGTCACGCTCCTGCCCAGCCACTGCGGCCTGCCTTTCGGCCAAGCGCACGGCTTCCTTGAACCCTTGCTCCCTCGCCGCCAATTGCGCACCCAACTCTTGTTCCCTTGTGCGCAACGTGGTCCGTGCAACCTGACACTCGCCAGCGGCCTTTTCCGCCTCTGCCCTGGCCGACGTGAGCGCCGACTGCATGGTAGCAATGCGTTCGTACGCCTCCGACAGCTCGCGCTGCAACTTGCCGGCCGACTCGCCCATGCTCTTGATCACGTCGTCGGTGCGCGCGGCCTGCTTGTGCAACCTTTCGACCTCGGCCTGCAAGTTGCTCGCCTCGTACGCGAGCTGGCGCGCCTTTGTGCGAGACTCGGCGAGCGCGTCCATGAGCTCGGTCTCGCGCTGCAGCCACTGAGCATGGCGGGCACCGTACTCGGCGTTATCGGCGGCGGCCGGATCGTCCGCCATCCCCGCGCCGTCGTCGTCCGTGACCATTCCGGAAACTCGCCCGCCGACAATGGCGTCGCGACGGCGCTTGCCGACCTCGGCACGCACGCGCTGCGCCTCGTCCCTTGCGCGTTCGATTTCGGCGCGCAACTCTGCCTTGTCTGCCTGCAACCCTTGAACGGCCACCTCCAAGTCGGTAATGTCGCGCTGTAACTGGACGCGCTCCTTGCGCAGGTCGGAAATTTGCCTTGCCTGCTCCACCTCCTTGGACGCCTTGTTGCCGCGATACATGGCGACTTCGCGCTCCAAGTCGGCGTTGCAAAGTTCCAAAGCGTCGACTCTGTCGGTCAACCTCTTTTGTGTCTCCTCGGCACGCATCACATATTTGTGGTGCTCGGCCCGCAGATCCTTGTTCTCGATACGCAACAGCTCGTACTCGTCAAGCACCGGATATACATCGGCAGACACACGGTCTGCCTCTGCCTGAGCCTCTTTAGCCTCGCGAATCAACTGTGCACGCTCCTCTTCCCACGCGGCCACCCGTCGCGCAAGCTCGGCGCGGATCTCTTCAATCGCCTCCTCGGTCTGCCTCTTTTCCAAGTCCAACGCGTTTGCGTGCCTTGCCACTGGGCGAACCTTGTCATACTTGCCCGCCAAATGATTAAACCTAGCCGCCAACGCGCCATACTTTTCCTCTGCATCGCGGACTTGCACCATGGCCATCTTGTACTGCGCCACAAGCTCGTCACGCTGCACGCGCGCCACCTGTGCGTCCGCGGCCTCGCGCTCAGCCTCCGCGCGCAGCTTGTCGACCTCGGCCTGCATCATCATGGCCATGAGATTGGCCTTGTCTGCATCGGCTTGCGCATAAATGACTTGTGCGCGCAACGCACCCAGGGCAACGCCATGGTCCACGCGTGCCAAGTCAAATGATTTCTCGGCCAGCTGCGCGTCAATCACAGTCGACTGAATGGCTTCGCGCAGCTTGCGTTCGTTGGCGAGCGCTTGCTTTGCCTCGCGCAACTCGGCGTCCCTGGCGCGATCCCGGGCTTGCATTTGTGCGATATCCTCGGTCAACAAGGTGTTCTGGGCGTGTGCTTCTCGCAATTGCCGCTGGACCAGCGTGTGCAAGTATGTGAGCTGGTCGTACTGGACGCGCTGTTCTTGGAGCCGGTCGTGCAAGTCGACCAGGGCCGCGGACGATACGGATTGGTGGTTGCGCGTCAAAAGCACGCGCAGCCGGCGCACGCGATCAAGGAACGTGAGCCAGTGAGGCGTGTCGGCGTCGTCGAGCGCCAGTTTGTGCAACCAGAGCGTGCGCGAGGAGAACGCCAGGAATGCTAGACAGGTTGTGACAAGAATGTCAGTGCGAAAGCCGACAGACAGACAACGTGGATGCGAAAAAAAAGAGACGTACGCAGTAAAAGGGCAACGAGGCCGCCGTTCATCTTTTCCGGCTCAATCACGGCGCCCGTCGGGCGCGTCACCAAAGTACGCGAAAGATCATCGAGTTCCTTGAGCGAATTGACAAGTGCCGGCTGAATGGCGGCGGCGGGCGTGCCGAGGGGTGGCTTTGACCAAGCCAGATCCGCACACAAGAAGCGCGAGCTAAACTCTTGGCCGGCAATGGTGCCTTCAAGCTTGATGTGCAGTACGGTGGGCAAGTCAAACTGGCGGTCCGTGAGCGACTCGAGGATGGATTCAATGGTGGTCCCAGCATCGATGAGAAGCTTATCAAAGTGTGCTGGGTTGGCTAGGTGTGCAAGCGGAACAGTGCGCGACGAGGATGCGCTCGTCACATCCATGCACCGCGTGTCAGTGACGGCAAGCAACACATAGGATACGCGCACGTCCGAGTCGCTGGGGAGCTGGCCAAAGATGCCCTGCAGCTTGCGCAGGATCATGAGCAGCAGGCCGTTGGTTTTGGACGATGGGTCGCGCGTGTCGAGAGTGATGACGGCGGCGTTGAAGCCGGCAAAGAGGGAGGCGAGCTGCGAGTTGAGCTGGCATCGCTGGATGAGCAGGTCGATCGGGGCTTCCATGACCTGGACATGGTCGAGATATATCTTTTTGTGCTTGGAAGCATCGTCCGTGTTGCGCTTGGGCTTGCAAGTGACAAACTTGCCGTCGACCGAGTCGATGTCGCAGAGCAGGCTGCGGTCGCGATCGACGAGCAGGCCGACAAAGACCGGGTGGATCTCGAGGGCCATTGTCGCTTGGGTGTTGGGTGTTTGGGTGTTGATGATCGGTGACTTTGGGAGAATGGAGATTGGTTGGGGGACTTAGGCGACAATGATGAATGAGGTCATGGGTGCAGGGCGATGTTGTGGAGCAGCGAGAATGCCTAATGTGTCAATGTGTCTTGGGGTACTATTCATGGTGCAACCTTCATCGTACATACGATTTACATTTCCATTGGGCGCCACGAGCAGAGCCAACCAAATCGTTGTGAGAATCGCGGACCGCAAGCTTAAAGGGATCGACACAGGGATCGACATGAGGACGCCACTTCGTGGGCCGCCGATCTGACTCTTTCATTGTTCACCAACACTCTCACTCAAATCGATATTTATTAACAGTTCCCACGGCCAAGTACCATCGGAATAACCATGGAAATTTACAGGAAACATCAAGCAATCGAATCTTTCCCGAATCATGGATGCTCCTCCTCCGGTCCCGCCTCCCGGCCAGTCCGCATTTCCTTCCGCGCCTCTCAAATGCTCCTTGCCTGACGTGACTGGCGAGCTGCTCCACGAGCTCGACACGGACGTGATCCCGGCCATCACAAACACATCCTTTACCTTGGACCTGCGCAACACCACATCACTCTCAACCGGTACTGCCCTGCCCGCATCTGCCGGCCGGCTCTCGGTTGAAATCGCAGACGCCACTTACAACGGCAGCCCTTGCTACCAAGTCATGGCCTCACTGCTATTGCGCGCGGGCGGCTCGGTCCAGGATAAGACATCGGTCCAGGTGATTGCCAATGTCTCGACTCAGCTCGACACGCTGCGTGAGTCGCGGGTCGTGACCATTGGTGGCAAAGTCCGGCACACGCGCAATGTATGGGGCATGGGAATCACGGCGCCAGGATCCACGCGCGTGTCGAGTGCAGTCCCAGGGGCGTCGAGCAGGTCCATTGCCGGTGGGAGTGGAAGTGGAAGTGGGAGCAAGCCCGTGTCTGCTACTCAGCGTGCATCTGCTGAGCAACAGCAACAAGAATCGGCCAGTTTGGATGAGTACCTCAACACGGTCCCTGAAGACACAACGCCATCTCAAGAGTCCGAGGATGCTCAAGCGCATGCTGATGAGCTCGGCACGTCCACGGTCGCTCCTTTGCTTTCGGATCCAACCCAACCAGCAAGCACAGGTCTCTCCTCTCCTTCGCGCACCTCATCTGCCCGCCCGCGCTCGGCCCGCCCCGCATCTGGCTCCTCGCGCCCATCCACAGCTCCACCGCGCCCACACTATCTCGTCCAACATCAATCCGTCACACTTGCAGGCTCGCCTGACGACGCTGACGATCTCGTCACATTCTCATCCACCCACGTCATCGACCACGGATCGTGCCCCGGGCTGTTGTTTTCGGGCTCGCAACTCATCTTTCTTCTGCTCGTTGCCCTTCACGTGCAATCCACGGGCCTATCTGTCCCCGAAGTGTTTGTGACACACGCATATGCCGACAACCCGGACCAACCGACGGTCGTGACGCTCACATCGGATCCTGTCCGCCCGCAGGTCGTATGTGGTCTGGCACGCAAGTTGGCCGGCGTCCGCGTTGACAAGGCCGTGAGTGCCGCAAAGCCGCCGCCGCACGAGGCAGCCTATGATTTGGTTGGCCACGAGTCGCAGTGGTACTTTGCACCCTGGGTCGTGGATGACGAGCAGCGCCCGCGGTCTGCCGCGGATGCACTTGGTGACGGAGCAAGTGGCGGGCTCGAGTTGGTGGCCGTTTTGCGCGTTGCTGGCGCTCACGGGATCGTCACGGATCCGAAAGCTGTTGTGGGCGGTCATCCCGCAGATGATGGCGAGTTGGGCGGGGCGATTGAAGTACAGAGCATGTATTATGACCTCAAGGTACGTTTTTTTTTGAATACGTTGTTGCTTGCTCGTACACTTGGCATTGACAATTTGGTATGATGCAACAAACAGGCAGAAGAAGAACAAAACTTGGATTCAGTCTTGCACACTCGCCCGCAACTCACGGCCATGCTCAGCGACTTTATGCGCGCTGTCCTCGTCAAGAAACCCACCGATGTGTACGCATTTGCGCGCGACTACTTCTTGCTTCCACAGCAATAAACAAAGCAAAAGACGCAATATTAACATCAACTCAAATAAAAACACACTTGATGAATCTAAACTATTGCTCACTCACGGCCCGCTCAATACACTCACCAAACCTCCTGGCCGCCTCGCTCATCTCCTCATCCGTTGCTGTCGAATACGTTGCCCGCACATACTGGCAATCGCCACCCAAGGGCATAAACTCGAGCCCAGGCAGCAAGAGCACCTTGGCATCCCGCGCATACTTGTTAATCACCACACCCGTATCCTTGACTTTGGGCACCTTGAGCCACAAAAACATGCCTGCTTGCGGTACACTCACCTCGACAAGCCCACGGGCAACCAGGCCCTCGGCCTCAATGGCGCGCACCAGAGCGTCGCGCCGCGACTGGTAGAACGAAGCCACGCGTGCGGCGTGTGCGAGGAAGCGTGACGGGTTATGGCTCCAGAGCGAGTCGGCAAGCGCGTGGAAAATGGCTTGCGAGGGTCCCGTTGGCTGCAACGACGTGGATTGTACGTCCAGTGCGATGCGGTCAATGAGCGGTTGTGGGCCCGTCACCATGCCGAGCCGCAAGCCTGCAGACACCACCTTGGAGAAGGATTCGAACCGCAATACGCGCGCGTCCGTGTCGAGGGCGAGGTAGCTGGGAAGCAGCGTGGACCGGAACTGTTCGCCGAGCCGTGCGTCCGCATCCGCATCGACGGTCGACGGCGCATGGGTGAGCTCGTTGGCGAGTGCAGGCGAAGTGACGCCGCCGTTGGGGAATTGCAAGTAGTAGTACGGGTCGTCCTCGAGCAACATCAAGTCGTGCTTTTGCAACAGGCCGTACACGGCCACGCGTCGGTCGAGCGATGCCGTGTTGCCTGTTGGGTTGCCGCCCGTAGGCACCGTGTACATGAATTTGGGCCGCTTGACACTTGCATCCAAGGTGGACATGATGCGATCCAGCTCGCCTGGGATCACGCCCTGCGCATCCGTCGGGACACTGATGAGCTTGATGCCGAGAGCCTTGACCATGGGCTTGAGGATGGCCAGGGTGCCAACATAGCACGGGCTCTCGACCAGGAGCGAATCGCCTGGCTGTAGCACCATGGCCAGCGCCTTGGCAAGCAAGTCCTGCGACCCGTTGCCGACCATGACACCGCGACCAACCTGGTGGCCCTTTGCGGGAGGGCCATGAACGTGTTCTTGCAACTTGGTGAGAAAATTGACCAAGTCGGGAAGGCCAGGGGTCGGCCCGTATTGCAGGGCGGCACGCGTACGGTCTGGACCCAGCGACACTTGCTGGCCATTGGTGAAGGTGATGCTGAGGTCGGCAATCGGGAAGGTGGCCGGGTTGGGGAGGCCGCCCGCGAGCGAAATCATGCCGGGGAGTTGCGCGAGCGGGAGCAGGGCGCGGATGGCCGAGGGCTGGCGGGCGAGCGAGTGTGGCGTGAGCAAGGAAGGGTAGGCCGAGGCCTGAATGGGCCGCGGGGTAATGCGTGCGGCAGCGGCAGCGGCAGCGGTGGTAGACGTGGTGGACATGGTGTTGGCCTGAAGCAAGAGGGCACGGGAGCGAGTGCAGGGTGCGCTGCGAATGAGAGAGCGCGCGAGCAAGTGAGGGAGCATGGTTGGTACTTATTTATCGTCCCGGTGTACGTATTTTGTTGGCGCTCAGACAGATGGGCGATGATGGATGGATGGATGGATGAAAGGCAGAGCGGATGCGTCCCGTGATGTTGATTTTCTCGATTTTGCGATGAGATATTGTGAAAACATTAATATCCGGACGAATGGAAGCAGGAAACTGTGGGCCGATGGTTTCTTTATGCATGCATGCTACCATGTACAGGACTCACAATCATTGGAATTTCCACGCTGTGCATGTACAGATGATACATATGTACAGTCGTGGCCGTGGTCGATGGAGTCGGGCATGCAAGTGCCATTCAGCTCTCTCCGAGTCCCCAACAGGATTCGCGCCAGATCGACGGCCCAAACAGATTGATCAAGTCATCGTGTCGGCGTACTGGGATGCCAATTGGTTTGATGTCAGCGATTGTTATTTATTCGATTGGCGCTACCGTCGTGTGTGTCGCTGGTGCCCCGGTTGCCGAGTCCGATTTGTTTTCCGGGTCGACGAAGGTAGCACTGATGGCGAGAAGCGCGGCGGTGTGCAGGTCTTTGTTCTCGGTTCACTTTGTCTGGCCGTTTTGTTTTGCGTCTGCTTTGCTTTATGTGTCGTGCTTGCTCCTTGGACGTGCTTTTGTCTCGAGTTTTCTATGCATAGGAAGCACGATTTCATGTCTCCAGAACCTGGCAGGTCTGACATGGAGTTTCCTCCGTGATGAGACCATGACTGGCTAGTCGCGAACGATCGACAGCCCGGCATTTCTTCGCCCACAATCACCTATTTACAATGACAGTTACGCACACTCAAAGGTTGAACTTGCCTTGCACTTCCATTGAGGCAAAAAAAAGCACTCAACGCACCCATTTCCGGCCATGTCATCATTAAGCGCCATCCTACGACCCGTTCCTGCCGACCACGGGGCGCCGTCACCAGCAGCTTCTCCGCCGGCGTCCTCTGCTGCGCCTTCTGCACCAGCTCCATTGTTGGCAACCTCACTCCAATCTGACCTGGCCAAATGTAACACTCACGTCCAACACCTCCTGTCCCTACTCACGCAATCGGTCAACTCTCAGCCGCCACTCATCCAGTCGGACGCAGACTGGGTCGCCTACACGGGCAGTTTACGCACTGCTCTTGCTCGGTGGCAAGAAGAGCTCAACAATGCCGCTGACATGGCGGCGGATTGCCGCGGCGTAGAGAGGACTGCTCTGGAAAAGGTCATTTCAGACAGCCGAAAGCTCAAGTTCATGTACACACACACATTTTTTTTTTTTGATCCATCGTCCCCCACTTGATTCGTGGAAGCTGACGTGACGTGTCATGTTTTGCCTCCTGCAGCCATGAGGATTCGCTCCGAACTCTGTCGCAATCTGTCCGTCGGTCTCTCTCCTCACAAACGTCCTTGCGCCGCCGCCAACTCCTCTCGTCCACCTCTTCCTCTCCGTCGTCGCCATCCTCAAACGCGTCTTCAACAAAAGAGCGCACACAGCGCGCCGCAGCGCAAACGACCGCCACACTCCAGCGCATGTCGCAGCTCATGACGCAAGAACTCGAAAAGTCGACTGCCAACGTGACGGCCCTTGACTCGCAAACGCGCTTGCTCAAGCAAGTCAACCGCGAGTACAACACCATGACGGCCGTGATTCGAGGTGCAAGGTCACTCTTGACGGATTTGGAGCAGAGGGATCGCACTGACAAGCTTGTGATTGGGTTTGCATGTTTGGTCTTTGTGGCGGTGGTCTTGTACATTTTGAAGAAGAGGGTGTTTTGGTGGTTGTTTTAAATTTGCCTTTTTTGGTGTGCTTTTCCATTGAGACCGATACATACACTTTGGCTTCAATAAAGCTCCTTGCGCAATTCGAAACATGTTTGGTTTTGCATCGTTCAGCTTGCCCAACACCTACACAACCTTGTCCGGCTCATTGAAAAGGACGAATTCTTCGCCAGTCACTCGATAGCTTCCTTGACCCCTCAACGCATCGTGCTCACGCCGGAACGCTTCATATGGCCCAACCGACATCAAATCCATCATGTGCTAAGCACATTACGCTGAAAGAATCGAAACCATCTTTTTCACCGTGAATGCCGGCCTGGGGAGGAATCTCGTCCAGGCAAGGTCAATGCATAAGCGGCACACCAGTCTTCGAACGCTGTTCAACAGAAAATATAACGGTCAAATCCTGAATGACAGTGTCAAGGGCTCTGCTGATCCGGCTGCTGTCATCCAGCAGCCCGCACGGCGGTGCAAGGGAGAAACCGTCATGGTCGTCGATTTGACGCGCGTCATCAGGAAGGAAGATGCAATCACACCTCGTTCAGATCGACTTGGTTGTGAAGGACACCGTTCCCAAAATGTCTCAGTTGAGGCACGAGCCATGCAGAAATTCACCCAAAGCAATCACATGAGGAAAATCCAATGTTTCGAGGCTGGAATCCAGACCCGGCCTTGATTCGCACGTTCCTCCATCGCCTGGCACCAGGTTGAGCGTCCTCTACGCCAGCAATCCACTCTTGGATCACGCTGAGGAAAAGAAGCCCGAGTCGCTTTTGGCCGACGGGCGCATTTGCCTTGGCCGAGTCCGTCGAGTTGACGGCCGGAGCAGTCGCAGTCCGGACCGTGTGGATTTGCCGCCATGCCTGCGGTGTGGCGAGTGTCGAGGCACCCGTAATTACCGTTCCGTGTTCAGTGTTGAGTGAGACTGCACGTGCCGCGCGCAAGTCAAGTCAATGCGTTGAAAACCCGTCCGCATCCGTGGCATGTGTACGATGTGCCCGAGCAGGTGAGCCTGTACTGGCTCCGTGGCGAGCATGCCAGGACGTCCGTGCGCATGCAAGCCAAGTCGGTTGTGAGTGTTTGGGAGGAGGAACAAGTCGGTCGGCCTGAATAAGGCCTCCAAGCGGCCGATCCGCCATCGACGTGCCGCGGCCGAATGGCACGAGGAGGTCGATTGAAGTACATTTGCGTGTGCCCACAGCATGGGGAATGCATTTGCATCGGGTTGTGGGTGTCATGGCGATGGCTGTGGCATGAATGGTGGATGGATGGTATGGGATGATGCCGATGAGTTCACGTCAAAGTCTCACTGACTCTGACTTTCACAGGCACAGGAAATGGCTTTCACTGGCACTGGCACTGGCGCTGGCACTGGCACTGGCCTTGCACTTGCACAACGGGATTCGCTTTGGGCAGGCTCGACCGACACACCATGACGCATGCTGCCTGCTCAGTCGTCACTCGCTCGCTCACAACTCGTTCGTTCGTTCACTTTATCCACGTCATGCTTTTCCTTCAGTTGCGCTTTCTTCCAAGCTTGGCTCATCTGGCTCATCTGGCTCGTCCGAATCGCTTTTTCTTGGGTCTGCGCAGACGCGTCCTCGCCCGCCATTTAAATACGTCCGATTCCCACGCCCAAACCCGTTATAGCTCTTTCCCCAAGACTGCGTATCGCAATTCAATTGCCTCCGAAACGCCCAAAAGTCTCTGCAACCTGCTCCCAAAGCTACCTGCAACCACTCAAACCCCTTGTTCTCGCGGCATCATCATGTCTACCCCCAATTCTGCCCCTCGCGTCCCGATGGACTCGCGTGTCGCCGCGCCTCATGCACTCATCGCCGCATCTTCCGGCGCTCTGCGTCCGCATCCGTCCTCTTTTCGTTTGCGTTCCTGCTCTTCCTGTACGGATCCATCTCGTGTTGCGATTCGGCAGGTTTCATTGTTGGATCGGGCCGGCAATTGCCTGTTCGCACCCAGCTCTTCCTACCGCGCGCTCTGCCCTCACACTAACTCGTACCCACCCGTTCTGGCTCATTGTTGGCAACATTTAGGTTCTTGCCTGTGTTCTTTGTGTTGCCCGTCTCGGCGTCACCGTCTTTCGCCCTTTCGGACCTGTTTGCGCGCGGCGATGCGACTGGGCACTACATCGCTTCCCGCTTTGTCGATTTGATCCGGGTCATGGGCAACCGCATCGACTCGGAGATGCACTTGGCAAGCAACTTGGCTGGCAATTCAAGCGCCGTCACCAACGCCAACGCCAACACCAACACCAACGCCAACCCAATCGATATCACAAGCGCCAGCGACGGGGCCAGTTCAAGTGTCGCTCACGTCACGGCACACTGGGTGCCAACCTTTTCGGCCCCACCGGCAACAGCCGTCGTTAGGTCGCATGCGCCGTCGCCGACCGTCTTTGTCGAGGGCAGCAGCAACGGCAGCAACATCAACAACAGCAGCAACACGATGCGTGTCTCGGCGTGGATTCGCGTCGCCAATCTGACGGCGTTGTCGGACGAGGAACTTGAGTCAACCATTGTGCGCCTCATCAAGGCCAACAAGCCGGTTGCGTCGTCGACTCTGTGCCCGGTCCGCCTCGACCAGTGCGCTCGCCTCGCTCGCCCGCACGTATTTGTGTTTCCGTCGTGCCGCCCGTTCGTCAACCTGCCGATGTCCTCTGTGCGTGTCGTGAGCCGGCCGCCCCATCCGTTTATTGATCAGGTTTGCCTCGCGCAGGACGAGCCCCTGGTTGCCGCCGCACACGGGCTGCGACTTGCGCGTCATCAGTTTTCTTGGTGCCTTGTGGTCTCGTTTGCTGCTGCTCTGGTCGGGTTTGTGGGTGCCGCCGTCGTCGCTAGGCGCAAGATTGCCAAGCACGTCATGTACGCCAAGGCCATCCAACGGCAGGGCGCAGTCGCGGTCGCGGTCGCAGCCACCCGTGTCGAGGCTGCCAACGACTTGTCCCGCCGCACGTTTGACGCTCTGCAAGTTTCGTGCGCCTGCTTGGTTCGGATCTCGGCCAGCTTGCGCCACGAACTGGCTGGCGCGCTTGCCCCAACGCGACGCGGCTTTGTTGGACCGGGACGTGGCCACCGCCGCACGCGACGCACAAGCCGCGGCCGACGCGCTCGCCATGGCGGCCAAAGACCAGATCGCCGACGCTGCACGAGTCCAACTCGCAGCCACCCAACAAGACCTTGCGGCCGCAAACCTCAAGCTGGCCACGGCCCTTTCCGACCTCGCCAACAACCAGACCGACCGCGAAGCGTTGCAGGCCCAACTCGTGGCTGCCCTTGCCGACCTTGCCACCACCCAGGCCGACCGCGACGACACACGTGCCCAGCTCGCTTCCGTTCGCGCCGACCATACCGCCACAAAGGCTGACCGGGACGACGCACTTGACCAGCTTGCTTCCGTTCGCACCGACCTTGCCGCCACCCAAGCCGACCGCGACGCTGTTCAAGGGCAACTCGTTTCTGCCCTTGCCGACCTGGCCACGACCCTGGTCGACCGCGACGGCACCCAGGCCCACCTCACTGCTGCTCGCGCCGACATTGCCACCATCGAGGCTGCCCGTGACGACGTACAGGCCCAACTCGCCTCTGCCCGTGCCGAGCTTGCCACCATGGAAGACAAGCTCGTGGCCCAACATACACAATGCTTTATGGCTCAAGGCGACGCGGCCGTCGCCCGTGCCCAGGTCATCAAGGCCGACGAGGCAGCAGCGCATCAGACGGCGGCCTTCGAAAGGGCAACGGCGGCAGTCAAGGAGCAAGAGCGCCTTATTGGCGAGCTTCACCAGGTGCTCAAGGCCAGCCCCGGTTTCTGCCGCCTGTGCAAGGCCTTCAAGTGCCAAGCACAGTTTGCCAACGACCTGGCGCATCTTGGGCAACGGCTCGCCAACGGCTGTGACGCATTCGCGTCGCTTTTCCGCAAGGCATACAGCCTCGGCATTCCCACTTCCCATCTGCCCCTTGCCTTGGCCCGCCGAGACAACCAGCAGCGCCAACCAGCAGCCCACCACCAGCATTGGCAGCATTGGCAGCACCAGCATCAGTTCCAGCAGCAGCAGCAGTACTACCAACAGCAGCCGCACGTGTTTGTGCCGTATCCCGCGCACCCACCTGCGCTTACCCAACACCGTGCGTCGCCGCTCCCGCCTGCTCCGCGCGCCCGATTTGCGGAGCCCCGTCCGGATGCTGATTCGGCGATGGACTTGGGCTGCCAATAAGGGCGCCGCTGCCAACTTTGGGTGTGCCTTCCGCGTGGGCAATGTACACGACGGCGTTTTCGTTATTTCTTTTCAGCTCAAGTTCCATTTCACCGTATGTTTCTTCTCAGTTGAAGGCTTGCTCTCTGCGTTCAAATCTCACCCATGCCCAATTGCTTTGCAATTCAGATGGCCATTCGTTTCCCTCGGCCCTGCGGCTTTCTTTCTCTTGCCGCCTGTTTATCCAACAATCAGTGGCTTCATCCAAAAACAACTCAAAACCCTAGACTTCCAAAAACAATTGATTCACAACTTAGATTGACGGGAGGACGAGCAAGGGAAGCGAATGCGTGGCCCGTCAGCACGCATCAATCATCATCTTTATCCGTTGACCAGCGCGGGCATGACTGGCGGAGGGCGGTGGGCGGGCCTGGGACCCCGAATCAGTCTATCAGTTCAGCAATCAACCGCCGAGGGATTCACAGCAACTGGGCTGCCTCTCGAGGGACTCGGATCACAGCAGCTCAAAGATCACAACATTGACCAGCCCGCAGGGTGTAAGGCTGGCCGGAGGAGGGTGGTAGGCGGGCTCTGGATCATGCGTTTTTCACTTGGGGTCCAGGTTCAGCGGTAGAAGTCGCTCGCGTCGCTTCGGCTCAAGAATTGCCTCAAGGATGCTGCGTGATGGTTGGTGATTGGACAAGCATCGAGCCACGGAATTCCCCGAGTGGTTCCAAGTGTGCGTCGCAAGTACAACCAACCTGGCATTGCTGGCCGTGAACTCGAGAGCTCACTATGTCTATCACTCTACTTGCCGTGTAGTTTGCTTGAGCGGCACGCTGCGACTGGCCATTGATTTATTCGACTTTTCGTGCTCGCATTTCGCAAGACTTCACCTTGAAGCATACTTTCCCCATGCATTGTGAGCACAAGTCGGCCAATTGTTCAAGTTTCAGTGTATCCAGACACGCCAATGCGCGCCGTGGCGACGCAGCATCACTCCGTTGTCGCCTCTTGTCTCTGTCGCTGCCTATTTTGCAAGCTCGCTCGTTCTATTCCTCACGCAGTCTCAAAACTGCCACGACCACATCCACAAAAAGATCATGGGCGCGCTGCGCAATTTCTTGGCACGCAGCCGATATCACTTGAGTCTACTGTCACAGCGCCGCCGCAGTTTTGGCTACATTGTCTCGGCAAGCTTTTGAACGCGACACAATATCACTTTGTGCGAAGAGCGTCAGCCTTCCTTCAATGCCCTTTCGCCAATCAAGCAAAGGCGCAAGACAGACAGCTTTCTCGAGTACATCCAAATAATGCGGCTCGCTTCTCGACCCTGCGGAGTAGTAGTTCCCGCGGTCTGCGATTGTGTCACGGCAGGCGATCGTCATGTCTCTGACAAAAGGGCAAAAGATTGCCCATTCATTCAGTCACCAAACGTGCCCGCTTCGAACCAGCAGGCCATGTTGACAAGTCCACGTTGCATTGGAAACCGCCATCAAGTATTCGATTGCGGTGTCACCTGGGAGTTTCAACATCGACTTGATTCCCGCTGGTTCCTTTGAGTAATACTGCTGCGACGCAAATCCGGACGAGGGCTATCGATCATGTTGTCTTTGAATGGGTTCGCCATCCTGCACGCCTGCAACTGTCAACTGCGGCCCAAGTGGAACAGCTTCCAGTGCCGTGTCTCCTCACCTCTCTTCCATCAAGATTACGGAATCACTTTGCATCGACCTTCCCGCATTCCCCGGTTATGGCCACCAACACCAACGCTAGTTTTCGTTCCGTAGCGCAGGAAGAACCTTTTCAGTCCGGAAAGTGAGCCCTTCACGACGCCGTCACAGCGTTGTCTCACGTTCAGGCTTTCAAGTCTGCAAAAAAAGGGAAAGGCGCTTGCCGACGATTACGGGCAAACTTGGGCATTTAACAGTTGACCCACATGTTGCTCTTTCCTGATTCAAACCTCAGGCCAGCGTTGCGCCGAAAACGACGTTGAACATTCACTCTTGTCTCGCATCCTGATTTCTGGCTTTCATAATCCTACCCTTCAACTTGGGTCAACTTGCGTCATCCAATGTCGAATTCGCAGCCTTCATTGAATCGCCTGGCCGCGCCCTCCGCATCCGCCCTCCACATACGCCAAGCTTCTGATTTCTTCTCGAAGCTCACGAATGTCCATCCATTCTCCCAAGGCATCGCAACATATTCCAGCATTCACCATCAGATGCGTTTCGAGCCGGCCAGATTGTACATTAATGGGCTCAAAAGCGCGATATTGGGCATGGTTCCAGGTATTCACGCAGTCATTGGTCAAGGATGGATCAGAGTGCCAACCCCCGTGCGCCCAAGTATGACGAAGACTGCAGTCGAAATCAACTCGCTTGACATGTCTCGCTGGTCGGTCAGCGCGGCATAATACGATGCTATATGCGACCTTGCTGGATGAGCAAATCCGTAAAGGTAGACGGGTGAACGAGTGGGATGGGCGTCGGCGCATTTCGGGCGAAACTCGACCAACGGCAGATTGAAGCCGGCGTGCAGGCTCAAGAGGGGAAAGGGGTGTGGTCGGGTTGGAGGCAGCAGGTGGAGAGGTGCAGGTACGGACTCGGGTTCGCATGTCAAAGGGTCAGCCCGCGTTTCGCGAGTGCAGGGTGTCGTGGTCCAACGCCAAGAAGGATGGCGGGCCGTGCAAGTCAGTCCGACGGCGCAGCAAAGTCTGGGTGACTGGTGAGCACTCTGGTGCTCTCTGTGGACAGAGGTGAGAATTTGCCATTGTGCCCATGGATGGGAATGTGGTGGGCGGATTCAGGGTGCGGATGTACTGAGCGACGAGGGCGAGCATTTACGATTTGGTGATTGCGTGCATTTCAGGTCCAGCTGTATGCCTGGAGAAGCCATTTGGGGGTTGGCGGGACTCACAGTTGCGTTTTTGCGTCGACCAGGCTCAAACAGGTGATCCTCCTCTGTTCCGTGCTCCTTGACTCTCATCATTGTCTCGACGTGCCAACTGCTGTGGACTGTTTCAACAACTATGCCGCTCGAGATCATTGTGTTCCGTTTGTGTGCTTACCCATTGTCGCATTTCTCCTCTCCATCGCCCTCTCCATTGTTATCGCTGTAGGTCGATCGCCCCTCGTCGCCCGTCGCCCATCATCCGTCGCCACCCGCTCGCTGCCCGTTGCCCGCCGCTTGTCCGTCACAGCATTCAACCCACGTCGTCTCGCGCCGCTAGAGCAAATCGACAATCCAACGCGACCATACAAGACAAGTCAGTCCAACTCACGCCTCAGCTCGACAAGCATGCTCATGCATCAATTTTTGCATCGCCAACGTCGTACGCCCGCCATCAGCCCATCGCCGTCGCTCGTTCATCGCCCACGCACGTACCAAGCGTCTGCAACAGTCCAGCTCGACCCGCCGAATCTCAAGCCCAGCCATCAACCTCGACATGACCGACCGCTCCCTCTTCCCATTCCCCTATTCCCTGTTCCCATACCTATCTGGGCAGCACTTGGCACACAAATTGGCGACCAGATCTCTTGCGGTAACGTGGCTGTGATGAATCCGCCACATGCTTTCGAGCGGGATCACAGCGCACAATCACAGTCCTACACCACACAGCAATTTGTTGGTTTGAGCACCTTTCTGGATCACTCTGTCACTGAGCCGCCTCGATGCCCGCACTGCTTGAGCTTTTCTCGTCCAATCCTCGGTTTCCCGGCACCTGGATACCCACGCGCTTCGTTTGCTGTGCATACCGCTGGTATGCATGGCTGTACCACCAGTTGCATCGTCTTGCTCTTTGCCCTCTCGCTCAGGCACCGACATCCTGAATTCCGCTCCCACTTCTCATTCCGGCGGCACGAGCGCATTCCTCCTAAACCTCGACCTTGCGTAGGTTGTCGTTGGCTTGGCTTGTGCGTGCTCTCCTTTTTTTTTTTTTTGGTTGCGGACGCGGCATTCTATGCTGGCGAAGCGTGTGTGCTTGGCTCTTGGTGTGGGATTCGAGGCCGGCATCTGTTGCTTTTTCATCTTCAGCTTGCCTCTCGGCTGCGCTTTTTTGCTCTTGTAGGTCTGTGCTGAGGTGGATGTTTTGCAGTTGGTCGGACCAGCTCGGTGTGTCGCTTGTTTCTCGAGGCTAGCCAAGTAGTGGGAGGTGCACGGTTTGTGGGTTAGTGGCCTTGATCAAGCATGCTTCATGTGAAACCTGCAATCATCATTGGTAGCTGTCGTCAATACCTCACAATGCATCCTGATGTTAAATGAAATATACAATGAGGAATTTCGGAAACTGGATTCTTTACACATGGTCAGACGAGCCCCACGTCGCCTTTTTGCTCATGTGATACATGCTTCGATGGAAGTATGTAAGCTGGGCTGGCCTTGAGCACCTGGTGGAGCTCGCGAATATGGCGCTCTTGCTCCTTGACTGCCGCCGTTGCCCTTTCGAAGGCCGCCGCCTGATGCGCTGCTGCCTCGTCCGCCTTGCTGACCTGGGCGCGGGCGACGGCCGCGTCGCCTTGAGCCATAAAGCATTGTGCATGCAGGGCCACGAGCTTGTCTTCCATGGTGGCAAGCTCGGCACGGGCAGATCGAGTTGGGCATTGGCGCCGTCGCGGTCGGCTTGGGTGGCGACAAGGTCGGCAAGAACAGAATCGCGTTGGGCTTGGGCAGTGGCGCGCTCAGCCTGGTTGTTGGCGAGGTCGGAGAGGGCCGTGGCCAGCTTGAGGTTGGCGGCCGCAAGGTCTTGCTGGGTGGCTGCGAGTTGGACTCGTGCAGCGTCGGCGAGCAAAGCGGGGCACGTCCGCCTGTTGCCTTGATGGCAAGCCAGCGCCACGGACAGCAACAACTTCTTCCACATCGCTGTCATAGTTGCTGGATGGCGTCGATGTCATTGAATTCATTGCGGAGGCAAGGCTTGGTAGGAATTGCTTGATGTTTGTCGTCTGTCGCCTTGTCGTTACTGTCACGAACGATAGGCTCGACCTTGTCGCGGTGGCGTGTTGATGAATGGGGTTGGTCCTTGGCGGTCATGGCGAGCGCGTCGGCCGCGGCTTGTGCGTCGCGTGCGGCAGTGGCCACGTCCCGGTCCAACAAAGCCGCGTCGCGTTGGGCATCAGCGGTGGCAAGTCGCGCGGCGAGAAACTCGATTTCGCTGATAGCCCTGGCGCGCTCGACGGCGAGCTGTGAGTTGGCAGCATGACGCTCGGCAATCACCACGCCGTGCTCGTCAATTGCCGCGTCACGCTCGACATGGGCCAGGTCGCGTTGGGCATGCGCGTCAGCCAGATCGTGACGCAAGCTGGCCGAGATCCGAACAAAGCAGGCGCACGAAACTTGCAGAGCGTCAAACATGCGGCGGGAAAAGTTGTTGGCGGCCGCGACACGGGTGGTTGCGACCGCGACGGCGTGCGCGCCAGCATGGCGAATCCAAAAGTAGTACACAATAGACTTGGTTTCGATTCGAGTTTTGAAAAGGCGCCGGAAGTGCATCAACTGCTTGCGTGTTGCTCGGGGATGTTGGTGCAGGAGGTGCGGCCGACGACAGTCGTATGAGAGTACGCCGGGCACTGGATGAATGCATAAAACATTGCGGGATCAATTGCCCCGAGCTTGCTGAGCGAATGACATGGATTACGTCAAAAGTTCTGATTCCAAGTGCGTCATCAAACGCTCGGCCAGTCTTGGTCTCGCCAGTCATGATGGCTTCGGCAAGGTACTCGTACTCGTCTCGAGCAAATTTGACCATCGTTTTGACCAAATTTTCCGGCCTGGTAGTAATGGGCGGAGCCAACGGACGTTTCGAGTTCAGGTGCGTGATTATGTCGGCGCACAACTGCCTCCAAATGATGCGGCCCTGCGAGTGTTGGAGGTGGTGAAGAATCGCTTCAATCACGAGCTCAAATGCGGACTTCTGGTCACGCATGTCAATCGCACGCAGTAATTCGAGTCATGGCAAAGCAGAATTTGCATAGAGCTTCCTGGATATCGGACGTACAGACCGGGTTAGCCAGTGGCAGCAGATATGTTGGCATCGCTCATCAGAATCACATACGGCATTTCGAGCAACGAACCACATCACAAACGATTGATTACATGTACGAGATCATGTCAACAACCTTGAGTGCGCTCATCGTGCGACTGAGCTCGGTTTGCATTCGTTCCAAGTCTTGAAGCACGTTCCGCGAGATGGCGGGGTCCCTGCAAGTGTCATAGCAGAGATTATGAATCAAGGGCGATTGTCTCAATGGAATGGTTGAATGGGCGTGTACATGTGTGTCTGTTCAACGTCGTGGCGGCGTTTCCGAGCGAGCGGCAGCTGCGGGAGCACATGGTGATCTGAATTTCGATGTCCATGCTTGACACACTCGGCGACGACGACAAACGCCTGTTGCTTGATTTGGGAGACAGCATGAGGACATCTGAGCTGTCATCCGAATCATGCTGCCATCAGTGAGAGTGATGACGGCCCTTGCCTGCGACTGGTTGGGGATGGCACTTGTGAGAGCTGAAGAGGGTGCGGCAGTAATGGTGAATGCCGACTTTGATGGACGCTTCTGAATCTGGCGAAGTGGAGCAAGGCTTGTGGTTGTAAGATTGTGAGTGGGCGGTCGAGCGGCAGATGAGTAAATGAACGAATGACAAACCAGCTTGCAACTGGTCAAGGGGGATGAATCCTTTTTCCTGAGGCCGGCCGTATTCTGCATGACAGGGAGCGGGAGCAGAATCAGCAACGGCCATTTGAGACAGAATGCGAGTCATGGGCTTGACGTGCGCGCTTGTTCCGTTGTTCATGCGCTCGATCCATGTCAGAGCCAGAGGGTTAAGGCGTACTCATCTCAGACATTAGAAAACTCGCTGACTCGATCAGTGTCGATCTTGTGGCCGGCCGATGTTGAGTCGAGAGGAAAGAGATGCGTGTGATACTGATACATAGATCCCTCCATGTGGATGTGGATGCTCGGCGCGCAGGCTCGGGCCAGCGGAGGAGGAGGTGGAAGCAGGCTGTCATAGCGAGTTCTGGGAAATCGCGGTGACAGGGACTAGTAGATCTCTCCTTGGTGAAAATGCGGAGGGTTATGACTGTGCATGTGTTTTCATTTCATTTCATTTCATTCACGAGTAAGATGTAATGAGGGGGTCTGTCCCCTTAGTTCCTGCGTCGTTTTGTTTAAGACGCCCACCGATTGAGCTTTCCGATCAGATCCAAATGCGTGCTGATCCCCGATCCACACCATCACACGTCCACTCGTCACTGTGTACATACACAGTCCTGAACTTAATGAAAACACCGGTAAAGCATATCCATACAGTCTATGAAAATATGTAATAATCCATAAAGCATTTCCACCATTCCCTCTGCCAAAACGCCATGCCATCAAACACAAAGGGAAACAAGTCCAAGACGGCCGAAACGGTCTTGAATTATCTCGCATCATTGAATCAACGGAGTCCTTCCTCACTCGTTTCACCGGTCTATAACTCAACACCTATCCCCAACCATTTCCGCCCGTCAGCTTCCAGTCTTCCGCGGCCTGCACGCGATGGTGTGCGAGGTGCTGGATCTCCTTTGTCGCTCTCCTCCTTGGCTTGTGCATCGCCCACCTCTCGCGAAGTCCAAAACGATGGACCTGACTCCACAACACGGTGCTTACGCAACCAACGGTACTATGCATCTCACAAGGAGGACCAACTGAAGCGTGTGCAGACGCAGCGCATTGGGCAAACGGCCGCGGTTACAGAGCAAAGTAAGGCGTTCCAAACAAACCTTGATACAATTCGAGAATCCCACCTTCTCAAGCCGCTCGATGAGCAGGCCCAAGCTGCTCTGATTGCCGACGTCGAGTGTTCATACATACTTCAAAGGTACATACACACTTGATGCATTAAAATGCAACGCCGTTGCCAGTCAAGAAAGGACATGATCCAGCCCACAGAGGACGTGTCTCATCAGGAATTCTAGTCGTCGTGTGTGTCTTGCCAGAATTTACTATGACAAGCGTGGAGCTGAATCAAAGGGCATCCTCCTCCTCGATTGAATCATGAATGTCTCAGGTCATACCGCCTCCCGAACTTTATTGAGACATACATGAATTGTCTCACTTTACTTCGGAGAACGCCATTGAACAATGGGCAGTGGATGATCACAATTTCGCCACTTTTCCCACACAGCAGAAAACAAAAGCGAGTTTGACTGACCGAATCTGTCTTTATAACCGAGTCTGTGGAGAAAGAATGCCCGGTTGTGGGTTGGGTGTGGGAAAGTTACGTGCTTGGGCGTTACCAGGGTCTGTTAATGTTTTCTTGTGCACAGGACGGATCTGAACCGTGCGGATGCTTCGTGAAATATTACAATAGCAAAGAAGCAGAAAACTAGACCAAAGAGCGCAAAAAGGGTTCGGGTGCAATCCTTGACTCCATTGACACCATCGGCCGGACAGGCAGCCTGACTGACTGTCGACAAGTCTCCCCTACACCGATTTGGGTGTGATTACACCCATGGGTGTAGATTTTGGTCACACTGGCACTCGACAATGGCGAGTGTTGGCTCCAACATACGGCTCAACACTGGTCCAGTGTCAGTTGCTCCCATACCAGTGTCAGTGTAATTGTTAACTACATGTCGCCTTATGTTCTGATTAGAAATCGTAAGTATACGTGGCAATTGCAGGGTGCAACTCATCATTCTCGCCTCCATCGACTGAGACTACAAGCCTTTATAACTTTCCTTATCAAGGAATTGACATGATGCAACCCATGCACCCACCCAGACACTTGACGAAGCATACATCGTGTTCTTTCTATATCATTTGAGTTTGGGTGACGAGAGACCACCGATCCAGGAGATCCAGGACGACGCGCTGCTCTGTACCGAGGACACTTGCCATGGCATCGAAAAGGCAGAAGAGCGAAGGCAAAGGAAGTGGATCTTTGACGATATTTTTTTTTCTCAAGTGTGGAGATTCATTGCCAGCAATGAAATGGGAAAGAACAGGGATTGATTTGAATCAAAAGGATCGCGTGGGTGGTTGGGTGGGATGAAAGGGTGGAGGTTGCATTGAAAAAGCGCAGTGACAGAGCCCCGAGCAGTCTCAAGAAATGACAGCATAGGCAGAAAAAGAAGCGGTGGCTCAATGTCTGCTGGATGCAGGCGCAGAGAACAATGAGAAAGGATGCTTTGGATCAGAATGGTGAGCAAGGAACAAACTGAGAAGTTCAAACAATGTTGTCATGCAAAAGCAAGAAACGGTACAGATACAGCACAAAGAGAGAAAGAGAAAGAGAGAGAGACACGACGATTGTTTGTCCCGAACGTCACCTCATGTTTCCACCGCCCGAGTAATCAAACTCGCCCATCATCAACGTACTCGTCTTCCTTTCGCCCCTCAACCATGCCTCAAACCTCTCCCTATCCTCGCGATCCATGTCTGACGACCGCGTATACCGCCTCGACGCCCGCCACTGCTCGCGCGTCACGCTATCAAAGCTGCCCGACCGGCGATGCTTGAGCAAGTCACGCAAATGCCGCGTTGCGTCTGGATCATCGTCGCTGTTGTCCTCATATGACGGCATGTCGAGCGAAACGGACGACGAGCGCTGCCGGCCACGGGCAGTTGGCGGGCGGTTGGGAATGGACGAACGGATTGGGTGCAACATGGGCTGGGCTCCAGGGACATTGACGGGAAAGTACTCGCTGATTCGGTGGCTGTTGATGGAGTAGTTGTCGTCGTCGCCAGCGGCCATGTTGAACTCGTAGTCAGTGTCGAAGGTGGCCGTGGTTGCGCGATTGAGGCGACGGACAGTCAGGCGCGTCGAGTTGGTTCGTGAAGGGCGGAGGGGCTGTGAGGTTGAGGATGCACTGGTCGTGGGAATGACTTGGGTGACAACCACGCGCTGTGGCTTCAGTGTCGGCGGCTGAGGGGGAGGCGGGGTCTTTGGCAATTCACTCGGGTGGTCATGCACACGGGGCGGTGGGGACAGGTTTGGCACTTGGACAACTGGGATGGCCGTTCCCACAAGTGCTGGGACAGGTGGAATCCTTGCCTCGTTGGCAACATTAGGAGGCCGCTGTTGCGCCGCAGCCTGTGGAACAACGCCACCCGACGAGCTGACAGCAAACCTTGGCGCCGGCATTTGCGCGTCCGAGACGCTCACCCACACTTTGGCTGCCTCGTGCGCATGAGGAGGGGGCACGGTACGCGAGCCCGATGACACAAAACTGCTGTCGGGATCCGAGAAACCGTCGGGCGTGACAGCGGCATTCCATCTCATGATTATCACCACATACCCGAGCCCGTTGTCGCCCGCAAACGGAATCCCTTGCAAGCGACCAGACATGGCGTCCACCGTTATCCATGTTGGTGAATTCTGATCACGCCGAATGCCAAAGCGGAACATGGGAGCTGGTTGCTGTTGTGCATGCAAGTTGTTGCGACCGCCTCGACCAAACTGCTGCGGGGGCGGCGGTGGTTGCGCTGATTGC
The DNA here is from genome assembly GCA_002102555.1 of Catenaria anguillulae PL171. NCBI lineage: Eukaryota > Fungi > Blastocladiomycota > Blastocladiomycetes > Blastocladiales > Catenariaceae > Catenaria > Catenaria anguillulae. The sequence continues at coordinate 73,831 of MCFL01000039.1, read as the reverse complement.
GCAGCGAGGGCAGCCAGAGCAGGATGGTCGTACGTGAATGGCTGGCCAACGATTGCGACTGCATGGGGCATGTCGGGCGGCGGTTCCATAAATGATGAAGACGAGGTACCCGACGACCGGCCGGATGCCAACCGTGGCAGCGTGTTGCCCGGTGCGCCTGGTGCGCCCGATTCCGGCCGGTTCGAGTACATGGATGTAGTGCACACAGACACTGTTGGTGATTGGGCAATGTAATGGTCGGGGCAGAGCGCAAGCCAGGCATTTGCCAGCGAGAGGTCCGTGGCCGAGGGGTTGGGCGGCAAGTACGGCGCAGGCGCCGGATACGTTGGCGGGTGGCATGGAGGTGTTGTGGAAGTTGCCGGCGAGATGGGAGCTGGAGGTACAGAATGCGAGCTTGTTGCAGGCTGAGGGCGAGATTGCGCTTGAGGTGCGGCGTGATCTGAGCTGTCTTGGCGCACGGAGCTTGCTGTTGGCGCAACAGTCGGAGCTGTCGCCAATGGCGTCGACCCAACTTCTTCGGCTGACCTTGCGACCAGTCCCTCGCCGATTCGGCCTTCCTTTTGGTTGAGGCGCTGCAGCGTTCCGTCGGACGCCTCGACGGTGTCCGAAAAGCTGACGCGATTGAGCGACTTGCGATGTGCGTCCTGTTGTAGCTGCTGTTGCCGAAGTGGAGTAGCCGACGACGAAGACGACGACGACTTTGATGAGATAGGCACAGGAGCTGGACCAACTTGGCTCAAGGATCCACGGCTGCCGTTGGCGCTTGCCCCGGCATTGTAGAGGGACATCATGAGCCCGTTTCCGCTACCACGTCTTGCACCACCACCGCTTCCGCCGCTTCCGTTGCTCCTCATCCCCACGGACCGATCACTTGCCCCAGTACCTCCTCCTTTCCCTGATGCTGCGCCCAACACCTGTTGCGTTTGCACAGCAGTCCTTGCCCTCCGCCGCCTCCTGACGACAAGCAATAGGGCGACCATTGCCAGCATCAGTCCCAGAATGCATCCCGAGAGTATTTGCACGGCGGTATTCTTGGGCGCCGTCCTGAAAAACGCGGCAGGACTGCTCGTGTCCACCCCCGCAAACCACTTGTCAAACAAAAACTCGCCAACCGACTGCTGCCCGTTCGCGCCGGCATTTGCACCCGCCCCACTGCCCTCTCCGCCACCTCCTCCATTCATTGTGACATCCTCGCCTGCGCCCTCGCGCTTTGGAAATCGCACCGTCACAAGCCCGACTCCACCCTTTCTGTCCACAACGACCACATGTGCCACAATCTCGCGATTCCCACCAATCGGATCCGCAATCAATGCGCCGTCCTGATCCAGCGTGACTGGCGCATCGCTCGGCAAGATGCCCACAAACCCGTCCCACTCAAACACGCTCGATACATTTGTGACAAACAAGTCATTCAACCTGACCACGCCGCCTCCAGACCCATCGGGCGCAGGCGCAGGCACGTCATACACGGGCACCTTGGGTGTCGGCGGAACCCACTCATCCACCACAATATCTGCGCGCAGCCAATTACTCACAATGCCCAGCGGATCCACTGCCGCGATCCACATGCACGTGCTGAGCGACCAAGGTAGTGGCGGCATTGCCCCGCGTAGCGGCAGTGATACGTTTGCCCAATCAGTGACGAGCGCCGCATCCATGATGGTCGATGTCCGTGGCACCCGCCCGTTGAGCACGCCCTGTGACGCGTCCCACGTGGCCCATTTGGGCAGGCCGAGCGCGGATTGCACGGCAACCCACATGGTCGCATCTTGGTCCGGGTCCTGTGTCCAGCCCGCAGGCACAGACCATCGGATCGAGTTGCCACTGCGCACGGTCGCTGTCCATCCCGCACGATCGTCGTCGGGTCCTGTCGCGGCGTTGTTGCGACTCGGGTTTGCCAGTCGAGGTGCGCGATTCGGCTCGGCGGGAGCCACCACCACCACCTGTGTGGGTTTCGGCACTGGCACGTCTGCGCCCGTGGCCGTTGGTGGCGCATTGGCCGTGACTGTCAACTGAATGGCCCCGCGCTTAAAGTCCCTGGCCACGGGCATGGGCAGTGCCGTCCGGTGCGCTGCTGGAACCGTGCCCGAGAGCGCGCCGTTGCCTGCATCGTACGCGAGCCAGGTGGGCAACGCGCTGCCTGGTCCGGATTGCACTTGTTGCCAGCGGACGGTGCGCGAAGGTGTTGACCAAAAAACCAGTTGGCCGTACGTTGCGTTGAGTTTGGTCACGGCCAGTGTGTCGGATTCGGGTGGGACGAGTGCCGGGTCGGACAGGGTCACGTCGGTGACTTTGACAGTGGGAGAAAAGACTTGTGCGAGCTGGTTGATGAGTGCTGTGGGTGATTTGGGTGTGATGGTGGATGTGGGAAGTGGAATGGCAGTGAGAAAGTCGGGCGACAGGTTGGTGTTGGAACCCGAGGATGGCGACGAGGAGCGCGAGCGGCCGCCTTGAGGGCGTTTAATGATGGTGACCGACATTGGTTGGCGAATTGTGCGGTCTTGGACTTGACCAACAAGTTGGAAAGTGAGTCTGTTGACGGGAAAGTGAAGACAGGTTTACTGCTTGGAATGAGGTTCTTTCGCCATGACCACACACAAAGCGAGCAAGTGCAGGGGCGTACTGTGTGTCGGATGGCCCCTCGGCAGGGACCCAACCCGTCCATGAGCGATTTGACGAGTGAAACACGAGCCATGCTGGGTTTCCCTCGGATCTGTAGTAGTCATTTGGACCGGAAAGCGATGGGGCAGAGTTTTCATTGAGCGAAAGTACAAGGAATTCGCCACGCCATCCGATCGGATTGGCAGGAGCGCGCCGCGTCAAGTGCGCAGCGAGTGAACGAGGTGTAAGTGGACTTGTAGTTGGAGCAGTATGTACGAGCAGAGGAACGAGGGAGACAAGAGTAATTGCAACGCTCAGGAGCAACACGACTGCTGCTGATGCCACATCTTGAGGCCGTCTTCTTTCGAACGGCATGAGCTTGATAGCGAAGATCATGATGAGTCTAAGCAGCAGCCATAGTTTGTGATGATCCATCGCAGCAGCTGTAAGTGAGGAAATGTTGGCTGTTGCGCATGCGGGACGGTGACACGTACAAGTTCGACACATGGGGCACGGACGGAAGCAAACACGCGTACACGCCGACCAGCGGCAGGTGAATAGTGCAAAGGCTCCGAACCAGAGTGTGGGAAAGTGTGCCAAGCTTGCAGCGATGGGGGTGAAGAGTTGGCTTTCAATACGGGTTGCGGCAGATATGCCTATGTTGTTGAAGTGTTGGGAGCGGTGGTGGATGATCACGTCCCATGGACGGACGTGCTTGTTGCGAGCAACACGGGACCCGAGGGCTTGAACGGTAGAACACGCAAAGGGTAATGCAGCGCTTTCGGGTGTTTTGCATCGAGTGTAAGGCTGTCATTCAGCGCATTCGGTCATGGCTTGCGCTCTACATGATTGACGTCCCTTGTAAATACAAATGATTTGCTCGGTATCCAATTGCGGCCGTCAGCAGCAGCTGGATCGCACCGTTTCTCAGCGTGTCCGTCGATGCGCCGGTGCTTGTCGCTTTTCCCATGTTGTGTTGGTTGGCGGACAATGGCAGCAACAAGAATTCAAGGTTCAAGGCGATACGTTGATGGTCTGGCGGTGCGGTGGGAACGTGATCGCAGCCCGGCCCGTCAGTCAGTCAGTCAGCCAGTCATGAAGGTTCCAATTAAACACCTGGCGAGCTCGTGACGCACTGCACTTACCTAGTCAGTCATTTGCCGATTTCCGGACCGCAGAAGCGCTAGAAGCGCTGCTGCAGGAGGGCATGTGGGAAGCTTGCAGCTGGTTCACGGGAAGGCCTGCACGTTCGGCAGCTGTTCGACTCTGCATTCACGGTAAAATCTGCACACTGATCAGCGGCGGTATGATCAGTTGGTGCACTGTTTACGATCGACATGGGGCTTGTGAGCGATGTTGTCCATCGCCGTGTCGAAAACGGCCGAGGGAAGGCAGCCAGTTGCTTCTGCACGGCATATAACCTTGGCTTTCCCACTTTATGACTGAATGACTGAACGTTGCTGCACATGTAAGTCAATACACAACACAACTTGAATCATTGTCCCGTACCCGCTGCCCAAGACTGTACTGTACTGCATTCGTTTCACCACACCATCATGCCAACCCCTCGCCCATCGGCCCTCAGTGCCCTTCTCATGGGCGTCGCCGCCTCGATTGGCGCCACTTCCATCTCGTCTGCAACCGACGACCAGCTCGCAAATGACTCCACGTCGCCTGCCGTGGAACAAGATGCCGATGCCTCGGCCGATTCCACCGACTCGGCCGCTGCCGCCGCCGACAAGCCGTCGCACAGTGCGGCCGCAAGCGACGTCGGATGATGACGAACATGTTGAGGAGCCTCGCCTCTTGTCTCCCACCCTGTTTCCACTCGCTGCCCGACGACCATGACCTAGCCCTATCCGCCGCCGTCGAGTCGGACCCCAATGGACCTGTCTTTTGACCACCCAGCATCGCCGTCGACTTCCGCCTCGCTTGCGTTCCCTCCGCTGCCGCCCACAGGCTCAGCGACCGACTCATCCACGTCATCTCCGCTGCGCAAGCGCCGCCGCTGCGGCACCGTCGACCGCGATGTCAAGGCGCTGCTCGACCAATCCGCGTCGTCTCAATTCTCTGACGACGACACCGACTCTGCCCTTGCCCTGCACTCACGCTCTGCTTCGCGTAACTCGCCCCAAGTCCATCTCAGCTCTTCGGCACCTTCATCCTATGCGTCGTCCAAGCGCCGTGTCTACGGGCCCCTCCCACCCTTGTCATTTGACGTGTCGAGCATCCCGCCATACTGTCCAAAGCGCACAGTCTACTCTTGGCTCAACAAACCGACTCGCCACGTTGACCCTCCGTCCGAGTTTGGGTGTTTGCATCCTGGAGCCGTATTCCGTGGGTCGCAAAGGTCGGGCGCAAACGAGTACACGGTGCAAGTGCGCTTGGTCAATCTGGACCTGCCGAGATCGCATTTGTCGGCATTTTTGGACATCAATGGGTTGACTGCGGTCCAGCCCGACATTACCACCTACTTGGAAGCCGAAATCATTGGCCCGCACCATTCATTTTTGACAAAGCGGTGGGAGGCCGATGAGTCGGTCGACAGGGAGCATTGGGTACGCCTTTCTTTCGATTCTCCCACCCACCTGGTATTTATGGACATTTGCTGATCTCTCCACGTTTCCAACAGCGCAAATTCCCGGAGTTTCGCAACGAAGTCGGCGACCTCTTCAAGCAAGACGGATACGTGTACGACTCGCGGGCGACCGACATTGTCTTTATGCGGTGGAAGGAGCTCTTCTTGGTCCCCGACCACAGTCAGACTTCCATTGACGGCGCCAGTTTCTCAGGCTTTTACTACATTGCTTGCAATGTGCGCTCTGGCGCCATTGTCGGGTACTACTACTCCGGCCAACAGCGAATGGTTCCAGCGCCTGGATTTGGATTACGAGCCCGCGCAAGGGATTCCGTCGTTTGAGTTTCGTTAATGGGCTGCCCTATCCCCTTGCCGACACTATCTCCGACCTCTCTGAACCTGTACCTTTTCTCATCTACCTACCTCCACTCCTTGGTTCACCGCAATATCCTTTTCGATTCCTTCACCCATTTCCTTTTCCTCTCACGTCACGTCTCATTCTATTTCCCTGTTCCTTAGCTTCTTTTTCTGTGTGTCCATGTACTTTTCTTTCTTGTGCCCAACTCAGTCTTTTTCTTTTCCGGATCTACACATCTCAGACCCCACCATCTCGCCATTGCTCAAAAGTTCCCTCGTTGTATGAGGGAATGCACTCGCCATCCTTTCTCAAACCTGTTCCTTCATCCTTTTGTACATTATCATATTTACGTTACGAATAATCGATTTCTTGATTCATTCTCTCCCGACCATTGAAACAAGCTAGAAGTGCCCCTGCATTGAAGGCGGTACTGATCGTGCAGTTGAACGCTGCCGCGTGACATGGTCAACGTACAGACAATCAGTCGGACAGCCCAAACACAGGTGCTTGCGAATGAGCATGTATTTAAACTCGAGAAACAGTGCGAGAAGCAGGAGAAAAACATGAAGAGCACAATGGCTGCCAGTAAACGGGTTCTGGGTGGATCCAATACGCTGCAGAGCGTCTACATAGCTGGCTGGATCAGTTCAGTCCATCCATCAAACTGGATGGTGAACTCAACGTGTCTCACTTTTCGAGTATGCGCCGCCGACAATACCACAAGGTGGGAATTCGATGAATTAGATTGCTAGAGCATGGAGGGCGTCGAGAAGAGTGTGCGAGACGAGTTTGGGCCCACTGTTGCTACGTATTTGAGCAAAAGAGTGCGCAGGCGCGGGTTCGACATGATCTCCGGCATCAGCTTGGACAGCAGGCATGTGCTTTTAACACCGGCCAAAGCAGCCCAGGACATGTGCCGGCAGCGGTGCTATCAATTGAGCCCAAAAAAGATGGGTGGTCGAGTATCAAATTGGAGGTCGACGGGCCGCATATACGCCATGGATGACGATGGAGGAGCACCGAACCGCTCAGCTCAGGTCGGGTGGGACGCTTCCCACGGCCGGCAGCGATTTGCGGCAAGTTCGACAGCACTGGTGCGTCTGTGTCGGTGCGTACATGGCGGTCTACTGCGCAATTTTGGCCAAAGTCAAGCTGGTTGTTGCCTGCCCCGGCCAAAGTCGAAAGTTGAATGACCCCTGAACTTTTACCCCTGAAAAGCTCGCCTTCATCATCGGTCGATCTCACGCAAATTTTAGGCCCGCCCCCTTCTTTCTTGCGGATTCCCGACCCCTCTTGCCTCCTGGCAAGCTGTTTGCCTCACTCGCACATGGTTGACTTCGACGCCCGATACTCGCAAGCCGATTCCTGGATTAAGCCAACGCATTGCGTTTCCCGCCATTGCCGCTGCACAACAGCCCAATAGCCAGCGCACCAAAACTCCAAAACAAAACGATTTGTCTTCGCCGTTTCTTGTTGACGCAAGGAGACGCCGGCCAACTAACTCAAAGCCCGCACAGCGAGGAAGTGCTTCGCAGCTCGATTCATTCCGCCTTGGACTCGCGTTTTCATGCGTAACGGCCCAAAGTCTATACGGCGGCAGAGGGTGGATCCCGACGATGGTCATGGTGATGGTATGGGTGGGTTGCAGTCTGCCATGGATAATCAAGTACGAGGCGAAGCCGAGCCAGCAACGACGACGGATGTCACGACTATTTGGGCAGGCGATGAGGATGCCTTGAAAGAGCTCACCGACGAGGAGGCCTCACCCGCTCCTCAAGACCTCAACCAGTCGTCGCACCCATCATTGACCCTGCTTTGCCCAACTGTCTCCTGTCCAAGTCCTCATTCACAATCCCCCAAAGGGACGGGGCACTCGAGGGGTCCGATTGTTGCGTTTCCGTCCCCATACGAGAACACGGGTTCCCCAGGACTGCCGCATCATCTCCCACGCCTTACACATCAGTGCCCTGTCGACCACGTTTCCTTGCCTTGGTCCAGTGTTCAGCTCCAATCGCAATCACAAGAAACGCGCTCGCATTCATGCAACTCGGACACCTTTTGCTATTCCTCACAAGTGCATTCATCCACTGAGCCACTTCGCCCCTACTATACTCCTCGCCCTCCTCCACCTCCCTACCCTCAGTATCTTCCTCCAGCCTCCTCGTCCACCTTCTCCTCACGACTCGCAGCAGACACACAGCCATTTCTTCCTCCCTACGACCCCTCGTCACCCTTGCCCTTCCACACGACTTCGAGACTAGACCCCTCGAACTATTACACACTTGCGCCAATCACACGTGCCGTTGGCCCCGACACTTGCGTCGTGGAGCACTCGTACTGCCGGCCTGCAGCAGCAGGCTGCCTTTTCCATCAGCAAGATCACGAGCGGGACGGCAGCCAGACCGATCGCGGAGAGTATACCCCCTGGGCACGGGCGCGCCCTCCTCACTTGTATTTGTACAGGTATGTACCCGCACTCATCAGCTTGCTTTCTTTCCTTTGCGCTTCTGATACTGCGAACCTTTCCCAATTGCTTCACGCTCTGATCACTTGGTGGCCAAGACATGGCCTCTTGACCCAATCCCCGCCGCACTTGTGCGCATATACTCACTTATCTCCTTTGCATTCGCTTGCCTCGTTGTTGGTAGGCACAGCCACCACCCCTTTGAGGCTCCTGGATACCCGCCGCCAAACCACCCATTGGATTCACAAGCTTTTGGTCACCATCCGCCGCCGCCGCAACTCCAAACCCGTCGAAACCGGTTAGCACCGTCCTGGACCAGTCGCACTGGTGACTTCACCATGCAGCGGCAGCAGCAGTCTCCGACCGCGGGCTTCATTAACTCGGCCGCCGGTATGGTCAGAGTACGTCCGTTTTCGTTGCTGTCGGTGATCTGACACATTTTCCCACAAACGCGTCCCGAGTACCTGCGAACATGTTTATCATATTGACAACATGGCACACGCTTGTGTTTAGGATCAGCAACAACAGCATGAAGGTCAGTCGGACCTCGATTTCTCGACCGGTTTGTTTCCCGCCGACCCAACGGCCAACCTCGGCGCCTTTGATTCGATTGCCAAGGAGTACGAGCAGCAACAGCAGCACGAAACAGGATATGCGCCCAATCAGCAGTCTCTTCACGGGCCCGCGCCTTCTGGTCCATCGCGCAAAAGAGCCCGCACGGGTCCACAGCCCTTGACCCTGCCGCCGCCAGGCAAGTGGGTGCCGGCGCCGCCCGCGGCCGTTGCGCAATTTGCGATCCAGTCGGGGCTCAGTCCCATGCAGGTGCAAGGCATGATGATGATGACCATGCCCAATGGCCAACAAGCTTTTGTCGTCCCCGCACAGCCACAGCCCGGCGTCACCATGGATGCTGTCCCGACGGGCGGATCAGCAGCAACTCGGGCGGATGGTGCGACCGTGGCCAGGGCCGATTCGGGCATGTTGTTGCAGTCCTTGTCGCAGGCGCAGTTACTCCAGCAGCAGCAGCCGCTCATTGGCAAGGGTGGCAAGGGCAAAGAAGTAAGCGAGCACGGCCATGCCAGCAGCACGACGAAGAGGAAACGCCCACGATCATCGCAGCAAGATGATGATGATGATGATGTCTTCACTCAACCACCTGACGCATCGTTACCTGCCTCGGCCGCGTCCGCTCAACCCTCTGCAAACAATGCACGCAATAAATCCCATGACGCCCGCTCACGGTCATCGCGCAGGCCAGCCCGTGTCTCTTCCGAGCCAGCCGTCGTCGGTGTTGGTTCTTGTCACCATCACGACGACGACTCGGATAACCAAGATCTCAGCGATGCCGACGACGGCGACGAAGACGCAGCGTCATCCACGTCGTCAGGGTCTTCTGACGGCAGCCAATATGCCTCGGGCCAGCAGTCGACCTCGAGCGACGATGGCGATTCTGACGCGGAGGATGACGACGATCCCGAGTTCAACCCGTCGACGTCAGACTGTGCCGGTGGAATCCAGAGCGGCAGGCGTAGCTCGGGCCGCACATTGGCGGTGGCGAGCGGCGCAGCTGGTGGTGGTGCATCGCGAGGTCGCCCGCCTGCGAACCGTAAGCAGCAGCATCAGGAACGGCTACAGAAGCAACAGCACGAGGGACAGAACGTGTCGGCACGCATGGATCTTGCCTCGCCGGCGTCTCCGTCGTCGCTCAGTCATCCCAATGTGCTCATGGCGCCGTTGGCGGCAGCTGCAGCCGCGGCCGTAGCGTCGGGGGGATCGTCTGGTGGCATGCAGGGTGGTATGGTTGCTGCCGCGCCGAATGGTACAGTCGCGTCTGACGTTCGCCACCACTTTTGCATCCTTTCTTATACATTTTGAAATGTGTGTTCGATGTGTAGGTCAATACCCTTATCCGCCTCACTATCCTGCTCAAGGGATTACGCAGCATGCCCAACCCACGCCAGCTGCCACGGCCGGTATGCCTGCTTTCGCAGGTCCATTTCGCCCACAAGAAGCCACCCAAGTCATGCCACTCACTTCTTCTGCAACTTCACAACCGCCTGCGGCTGCAGCTGTGTCCGATCGGCCCAACCAACATCCGTCGCCCGCACACGCAACTCTCAACCCACCCCTCGTTCCTGGTCCAACATCTTACTCGGCCGACACACCCCCTGGCCCCAAGCTGCCAACGGGCAGACGTCGCGCCGCAAAGGCACCGGGAGCAAAGTCGCTTCACGAGCGCAAGTTTGTGTGCCCAGAGTGCAATGAGGCGTTCAAGCGCGGTGAACACTTGAAGCGGCACATGCGGATCCACTCGGGCGAGCGTCCTTTCCTATGCCCCGAGCCTCTGTGTGGCAAGCGGTTCTCGCGCACCGACAATCTTGCTCAGCATATCAAGATCCACGAGAAGCAGGCGCAGCGCCAGGAGCAAGCGATGGCTGCTGCAGCTGCCCAGGCTGCAGCCGCCGCTGCTGCGGCATCCACAACCTTTTTCATCCAGTCCGTGTCGCCCGTCGATGGGTCACCCATATTTGTCGCCGCTTCGCCAAGCGCTGTGCTGCCGGGCACCCATGCGCCGAATGGGATGGTGCTGCGGTGGGTACCCGTGTGCCAGGGCGAATTGGGCGACGGGAGTGGATATGCGCCGGGGTTGGAATCCGCGTCGAGTTCGGCTGGGCAGTAAGTCGCTCAAGCGGCGGCAAATCAAGCTTTTTTTTTTTTCTGGGCGTCGTTGCCGTGGATCGCGGGATGGCCAGTTTACGGGCGTGCGGGGTTGGTTCAAGTTTTGTCCCCCAACTTCTTGCAGTGCCCAAGTATTTATCTCTCTGACTTGCACATGACTCGATCCCCATGTATATACACATGTACATCGCTCTTCCTGACGTTCTCAAGTGTCTGGTTTGTCATTTGCGTGACCCAATTGCTTTTGCCCTTCCAAACCATGGCAATGCTGGACGAGATCCATAGTTGATGCTCTTAAGCCGGTTCGCGTCAAACCCAGAGGGTGGCCATGCGTCGAAAGCGGGAAAGGAAGAACTCCAAGAATGGACAAGACATACACGACGAGACGAAACATGTACAATGGGAGGCAGCAAATGGGTACAGACAAGGACATAAGTCAAGCAAACAACAAAGACCAACCAAGAGTCTGCAGGAAAAGGGTATTCTTGTGGCCAACATCTTGTTCTTTCTTTTTCATATCGAATCAGGACACACCTTGCTTAGTTGAAGAGCAAGGCAGCGCCTGCAGCCAAGACCGCGGGCACCATATCGACGACGGTGTTCCCAGCCGACGACTTGCCCGTGGCGCCAGCCGCCGTGGCGTTGGGAGCGGCACCGGCAGCGGGAGGGGCATCGGTGATGGAAACACCAGGCGCGGGGAACGGCATGGGCGAAGTGTCTTGCGGGTTGGTGCGGATTTGACCTGAAGCAAGGCAGATGATGAGTAAGTTGATAAGGAAATCGAGTGAATATATGACTGAAAACTGAGGCGTACTCCAAGAAGTCACGTTGCCACCAACACAAGTCTGGTTGACGGGGAACTGGATGCGCAACACGGCGTCAGGCGACTTCCACATCAACCCGAAATCAAAGTAATGCGCATCGGCAATTGCCGGCCCGCCCGCCCACGTCACGGTATCAACCGTCTCGTTGATGGTCTTGCCGTGGTTGGTGATGGGTGGGACCAGTGGGCGGTTCGTCATGGTGATAGTCCATCCAGGAACGGCTTCGGGCTTGACGTTGGTCACATTTTGCGGAATCGTCACCGTGACGGCCGATGTGGCGGCGCCTCCATCGCATCCGTGAGGCACGCGGACAGCAGTCACGACATAGGCGTTGCGAGGGACCGAGGAGGGGGACAGGGTCACGTGCGCGTGCGCAGAGGCAGCTGCGAGGAGCAGAACAAGGAGGAGCGATGAGTGCATCTTGAGGGTGGATAAAATGCTGGACGGAGTTGTGAAATGAAACGACGATTAAATGACACTTCCAAGTATGGAAAGAGATGGGGCGGTGGTTGCCTTTTGAGCGTTTGCGTCGGGGGCGATGCTGGGCGGGGACGATGTGGGAGTGCGAGCAGCAAGGGTTGCGTGGGGTGAGCACACACCGCGCACGAAAAAAGAAGAGGAAACAACCGATCTCGAGCGAAATGAAATGAGGACGGGCGGCTTGGTTGGGCCACTGCGCGGCTGGGCGACGGGAGACGACCCTTGAACAGAGCTCGCTCCGCTACACACACGGCGACGAGGCGGACTTGCTACGTGCATTGTCGACGTACCAACCAACCAACCACCAACCAACCAACAGGCATGGACGAAAGGTAGACTCGCGACAAATAGCAAGACTGGCAACCCAACAGTCGCCGATGCGCCGATGAGCGTATGGGTCATGCCGGCCGGAATGGTTGTCGTCGGGGGCTCTCCAACTGAAGACTGCCGCAGAGAGGGAATGAGGGCGAAATCCGAGTTGTACAAGGTGCGTGAGAAGCAGGCCCCCACTCGAGATGCAGCAGCGTCCATCATGAGCAACCGGGCAACTTCAAGTTTGGCAAGGCCCCGGCCGATACTGGGTCGTGATTGCTCTTGGTACTGGTTGTTTTGCTTCAAGATACTTATCAATAGCATCGTGGGAAAGTGAGGAGAGTGCATACTTACTGCATGGTCGTCAATGTGGAAACTTGATTCGGCTGCAACAGGAGAGGGGGTGTCTGCTCCTCTTTATACCCCGGTCGGCAATGCAGTGCGAAGAAAAAAAAAAAAAAAAGCGCTCATCTGCCAAGCGCCTTGGCGGGAAAATGCCGCACCCGCTCCAACACGCCCCCTCGACGCGATTCCATGAACACCATCAGCCAACCAGCACTTGGGCAAATGGACAGGGGTGAAATGCATAATTCCATACAGATACTCCTCCTACTTCACATCCCCTTTCACATGACCCCACTCACCGCCCCAACCACCTCCCTCCCCTTGCCCTGCCCCGGCGTCGCCACTCCACGCATCAACCTGGCGGGATCCCTGACCACGGCCACCACCACCGCAATATCGTCCGTCTTTCCACCCTGATAATACAGCCCCTCGCGCAGCGCACGGCTCTGGAATGGACTCGCTCCCCGCGTGTCCTCGCCCGCTCCTTGGCCATTTGCGCAATCGCCTCGGCAATGGCTTGTGGGTTGGCACGTGCGGCTGCGTGGATGGCGGCACGGCGCGCGCGGTGGATCGCGGGAAGCAAGAGTGGTGATAGGTCGTCGTCCATGTCGTCTGCGATCGGGTCAGGCAAAGAGCTTGTCGGGACGGCGGCGTCGGGTAGTGGTTGCGGTATTGAAGGCACTGATGAGGACGTGGATGCAGATGCAGATGCAGAACCGGCGGGAGGATCGGGTCCATCCAAGGACGTCCCCGACGCGCTCGTATCCACGCCCACAGCCGCTCGGACACTTTTCGACATCCACTCGATGGCTCCAACAACGGCCTCGCCCAATCCGCCCTTCCCCCCGCCCTTGCTATCCGCGCCCCCCTTCCACTTGTCTACCCAACTTGGGGGGCTTCCTCGTGGGTCCACGCCCGCAGGCCATTCGACTCCGCGCCACCCAACGTGTTCTCGAACAATCCGCAACACGTCCTCTTCAAACACATTGTCCCACACGCCATCACTCGCCATGACCAAGATATCGCCATGGTGAGCATGTAAGGCAAATGCATGTGCCAGTGCAGGCGTGTCCTGTGCGGCGGTGCCTAGCTGGTACGGGTAATTGAACGAGTGGACTTGTTCCTCGGTGCGAAATACAAACTCGCCTTGACGAATCACAACGAGGCCGCAGTCACCGAGGTTGGCGATGCGCAGTTCGTTGCCATTGGTGAGCAAGGCGAGCAGGGCCGTAGTTGAGCCGACAAATCCCTGCGAGTGCGTCAGTGTTGCGAGAGTGAGCTCCTGCAAATGGGACCGTCATTAAAAGCTGGGGTTGGTGACACATACTTCACGCTGTGCATCGTCCATGGTCTTGTGATACGCCCGCTCCAAAACCTCTTGTGGAAACACCCCACCCGTATTCCCACCGACCCCAAACCTCTCATTCCCGTTTCCCACTGCCGAAATTTTCCCCTTGGCCTGCTGGTCCAAGGCCGCATTCACCAAAAACGTGGCCCTAGGCCGCTCATCCAACTCGGCGCTGCAATAATGCATGAGCTTGCGCGCAAACAAGCCCGCATTGGCATTTTCCTGGCCCTGCCACCCTCCCACGCCATCGCACACGCCCAGGGCATTGAATCGCGAAAAGAAGGCATCTTCGCCTGCCGACGTGGCTTTCCATTGGTGGTCTGTCGGGACGGGCACGAGGCGCACGGGCGATCGTTTGGCGTACCCGAGGGCGTGGTGCGAAAACACCAGGGTTGGTGGAGGTGGAGGCGGGATGGGTGTTGGTGCCGCCGCGGGCAATGGTGGGGATGAGAGGGAGGGGGGTGGGGATGAGTGCGGGGTCAGAGCACCAGGGGGGCTTGGACGCGTGCCGCGCAGGCGGATCGAGGTGGGGAAGGCGGTTGGCCGCAGCACAAGCGGTTTGTGCGTTGGCTTGGGAGCAGAGGGTGCGGGTTGAGCCGAGGACAGGAATTGTGCGGGAGTCGACGTTGACGAGGAGGACCGCTGCGGCGGTGGGTGAGGTGGGTGAAGATGGTCGGCTCTTGGCGGGTTGGCACGCCGCGGGGTCGAGTGAAAGGTCCTCGCCATGTTGGCGTTGGCCGCCACGGCTTCTCGCGGGAAAAATTGCTGGACGTTGCCTTGCCGTGCTCTTGTACCTGATGACGAGAACGCCAATGATCGCGATACGGCCGCGGCCACGCGCAACCTGGCGGCGCCGGCGGCCAAGGTGCATGATGCTGCGGAGGCGCTGCCTCTTGCGACGGCGGCCACCGAGCGTGTGCTGGATGGCGCCATCATTGAAAATGATGTACTGATCACACGGCTGGCTGGGTGCGACGCGGGGACAGCACTGTTAGGATGATACGGAAGGGTCTGCTCGACAGAGAAGTTGCTGGCGGCGGGCGGGGCGGAGTGACTGGCCAACGCAAGGGCCTCTTGGCGGGTTGGGGGGACGGACAGTCACCAGGGCGGTCGGTCGGTTGGTCGGGCGGTAGTCGAGTCAGACGACGGAGAACAGGTAACTGGCGCTGTGAGTCAGTTCCTGGCAGTCAAGGCAAGGCAAGGCCAACTTGAATAGTGCTGCAGTCCCAGGATAAGTATTGCCTCGAGTCAAGGCAAGAGCTCATGGCATGTGGGATTTACTGTCGTAGCGCCCATATTGATATCAGGCTGGATTTGGCATGATAGAGTTTTTTCGGCGTGGTTGCGTATCGTGCCACTTCTGACACGTCCCAGCTTTCTGGGCC
Organism: Catenaria anguillulae PL171; assembly: GCA_002102555.1. NCBI lineage: Eukaryota > Fungi > Blastocladiomycota > Blastocladiomycetes > Blastocladiales > Catenariaceae > Catenaria > Catenaria anguillulae. The sequence continues at coordinate 58,457 of MCFL01000039.1, read as the reverse complement.
GTCGACCATGGACCGATGCCGATGCTGACGGATACTGACGACGAAGGGGTTCCTCGTGGGAGCCGAAAGGAGCACTTACATAGAGTCAACTTGATATGTAACTAAGAAATGCACCACAACAAAACAGCGCATATACACCACTCTTTGAACCGAATCCATGACCGGATTCACAACACACGACTGAAAAGTCAATCTTCACCTCAGAACCAGCCCAACATCTTGGCGGCACCATGAACCGTGATGCCCAACCACGCAATCATGGCCGGATACAAAAAGGGTGCGCCGCGGTACCTGCCGTCGGGGCCCTTGGTCATGTACCCACGCATGTACAACTCGCGGCCCAAAATGTACGACACGCAACCGGCCGCCGTGAACTTTGCCTGGAACAAGCCAGAGAAGAGCGCCAGCGGCAAGGCAATCGGGAGCTGCTCAAGGTAGTTGTAGTGCACGCGCTGGGCATTGTTGAATTCGATCCACTTCTTCTCGTCGAGCTTTTGAGCATAGATACCGTTGCCCATATCTGTTCCGGTGGAATTGATTGCCCGCCGTTGGTTGGGATGAGTCGGGTCGGTCTGGCGATATGCTCGATGCAAGGGAGAGAAGAGAAAACAAACGGACCAGGGTACTTGATGCCGTACTTTTTGCGCAGCGGCATAATGTACCGCGACGAAGTAAAGTAGTGCAAGGCAATGCCTGTGAGACGATACGGAAGAGGGTCAAGTTGGGTCAGTCCACGACGCAGTGGATGATAAAGGTGGATCAGTGATCACGTCGACCCGTTGCAGCTGCTGCCGTCTCGGCATCATAGCATATGGGGTGGAGGTCGGCGTCGAGAAGATACATAAGCAAACGACAATGACGAAGGGTCGGGCCGGGTCGGCCGTCACCGAGGCGAGCAGCAGCGGAGCGGATCATGACGCGGGCACGAGAGATTATATGTGCTGTGGCAAAACGGACCAGTGACGCCGAGGATGACGTAGGCAAAGTCCTTGTCGAGGGTGAGGGTGACGGACGACATGATGGCGATGAGTGGAGAGGGATGAGGTGCTTGACGTCAGTGCATTGAAGAGCTTGGAACCTGCTGAGTGCCTCGAGGCGAATGGAGCGAGGTTTGGGGGAGCCGCATGCTCTTTATACCTTTGGCCTTGGCCCCACAACGCCGTGATCTCGTCAAGCTTCCTCTCCTTTCTACTGTTCTCTCGTGGCACACTTGACGTGGGAGCGCTGCTGTTGTTGCGAGCGGGAGCGGGCACGTGGGATGCTGAGCAATCATGTATTCATGCCTAGGGACATATACTTACTAGTACAACTCTTTTGAAGTTGACACATGCTCGTGTCCAAACGAGACTCGCGGCGCGTTTCGAATGTGTGGGAACATTTGTCAGCATTCAGGGACGAGGTGCGTGCGTGCATGACAGCTTCAGCCTGATTTAGGGAAATACGCTTCTGGGACGAGGTGACGCCGGAGATCCAGCGTTTATCCAGCGTATAGTTTTTCCAGACATGGTTGGGCTGGCACTCGGGACTGCTATCACCGTGACGGCCTGCTGCAATTGTAGCGGCCCGCATGTCATGGCGACGACACTCTGGCCGTGGCCAGTCTGTCCGATCGGCACATGAATGATCCATCCGCTTTCACATCAGTATATGTATCCATGGACACACATGTCACGAATCATGTACGCCTGCGCCATTTCCCCTGCCCGTCATCGTCATTGGTCGTGACCTTTGGCGAGTCCTCATGTCTCACCGTTGCAGTAAATACTATGTAACGGACAACCAAGCGAAAGTCATCCAAGTCTTTACCTACACGGCTGCCAGGCTACATATGTATAACTCGGCACTCGCGACAAGGAATCGGTGCTAATCGAAAGGACGTCGTCCGGCCCGAAGCCGAGCCGGGTAAATGAGCGGGGGCCGCGCGGACATGGACATGCATGGAGATGCTTGTGTGCTGGGGCGGCGCCACACCACTAGCTCATCTCTGGCACTGCACTGCTGGAGTCTGAACCGTGCAATAAGTTGCCGGGTACCTGGTCCACCAAGGCACCACCACCACCCATGGCCACATGACACAGGCATGTGGTCCAACCAACTAATCCTGCCGCAACTGTTCGCCAGGTCCAGGCCAGCACATTGTTCACGCCAGCAATTGACCTTACCCAAGCCAACTCATTTGCATGCAACGCAGTCCCCGACCGAGACCCCCCGCAACGCACCACCCAAAGCAATCCTCCCGCGCAATGTATCCGTCACCCCGAGCCATCAGGGCACCGGCAAGGCGTCCTCGGCCCGCGCTGATGTGACTCCCCTTGCCCCAGCCAATCTCTACGCTTACGGCCCTGTAGACAACGACTCGGACAATGACGACAACGACATCGGCAACGTCCTCTTCAACGCCCATGGCCACATGCCAACCACTGTCACCGTCGCTGCTGCATCCGCCAAGGACATGCCCCCGCCCGACTACTATGGCACCATCTCCACGCCCGCCACCGCCACCCCCTCGGAAACCGCCGGGCTGGTGGTCAACCACCACCACTACCACCACTACCCGGCCCTCAACTCGCCCACATCCACCACCTTCTCCTCCCCATCCCCTTCACCCTCACCCGCCTCTTGTACAACTGCCCTCGCTTCATTTGCGAAGCGCACGCTCCTGTGCTTTACCCGTGCCGTGGCCATCTGCTGCTGCTTTGCCATCCTCACCATCTTGCTCGCCGCCCTGACTGCCGGATCCATGGTCCATTTCGCGCCCGGCCGGCTTCCGGGCTTGTCGGGCGATCCCGCCGCCACCGTCGTGGACGGCGTCGAATGGCCGTGCGGTGGGTCCACGGGCGTCGACCCGATTCACGCCCTCCGCCAGCAATGGATCGTGAGTGCGCCCGAGGCACTCAAGGTCAATGTTTCGGGCATCGCTAGTGGTGCCGTCCGGTATGCCGGATTTGATGTGGACCCGGACTTTGCCGTGGCGGGTAGTAAAGTCATTGTGGATGTCTCTGTGCACGTATCGCACGAACGGCTGATTCCGCTGGTGGCGGCACATGGTGACACAAGCACAGGCTCGGTCAAGGTCGAGACGCCGGAAAGTCACGACATGTCGCGCATCTTTCGCGAGTGCGTGATTGCCAGTGTCAATGTGTCCATGGTCCATTCCACATCGTCATCATCGTCACGCTCGTCCAATGCACTTGTTGCACTCAAGTCGCTCCAGGTGGACACGGTCAACCTCAACCATTACCTTTCCTCCATGGCCCTGCGCCGCCGATCGCCCGCATCGTCTTCAGCCCAGTCGTCGTCTTCTCGGTCCATTTCCACCAAGGCGACCTCGCAAACCAAGTGGACGGGCCTCGATTCGCTCGCCATCACTACAACCAACGGGCACATTCAACTGACCCCGTCGGGTCCCTGGTCCATCCACTCGTCCCTGTCGCTGACCACGACCAACGGCAACATTGACCTTGCCGGCCCGCTCAAGTTTGCCGGCCCTCGCCTGGACGCCCTCTCGACCAACGGCAACTTGCACTTGCGCGCCATGCTCGTGCACTCGCCCTTGGCATTGCCCTTGGCCACCTCCTTGACCTCCATCTCGGTCGTAACAACCAATGGTAACATTGACCTGGGCGTTGCAGATTTGGTTCCCGCAGCACGTGTCACTGCTTCGGCCACCAACGGCAACGTGCTTGTGACGGCCGGCCCAGATGCAGCCTTGGACAGTGTCAAGTTGCGCGCAGCTACGGCCTTGGGCAATGCACAAGTGGCGAGCCGTGCGGCCGGGTGGCCGCGTAAGGCGGTCAAGGGGAATGGGTGGATGGGTGGGGTGGCCGAGTTGGTGTTGCGCAAGGTCAATCAAGAGGAGGTTGGGGAGCAGCACAAGCAAGTGGTTGAGGTTGGTGCAGGCGAGGAAGTGACGGAGGAGGAGGGTGAGCTCGAGTTTGGTGTGGCGAGGCACAGCAATAAGCGGACAGACGACAACAAGGACGAGGAATCCGAGGATGCAAGGGCAGAAGTTCGGGCGTCGTCGACCACGGGCAACGCGGTCGTTGCCATGGACGATCTGTTGCTTGTGCGCGTGGACCGTCGTCGCCGGTGATGTTTGCCAAGCTGGGCTGACTTTTTGCATTTTCCGTTTCTCTCTTGCCTACCCACCTTCATCCTCCATCCATTCCTTCCTCTTTTGATACACGGCTGCTCATGGTAGCCACACACTCGCTGGCTCGCTCCGATCCATCCATCCATCCATCCGAACCTCCTCTTTTGATTCCAACCAAACTCCCGCACCACGATTTGTTTTGTATCCCGCCATTGGAGCCTGCATCATCCTCGCATCATCATGGAACCGTTTGTGTGTTTGAATGTAAGTTTCTATTTCGTCGATTGTTGATACATATACAATTCTTTGGATTTATCGCAAAACAGAACATCACATGCGCCTCTTCTCTTGCTTGACCGTCTTCTTTCCTGCCTCCTTTGCCGCCTGCGCGGCCTTTTGCTTTGCCAGCGCGGCCTTATCCCTGGCAACTTTAGCATCATGCTGAGCCTTCATTGCCGCCCGCTTTGCCTGCTCAGCACTCTGCTGCTTTTGCTTGTTGTCGTTGGGCATGGCAATCAACACATCGTAGCCGATGTTGGCACGCTTGCTCTTCTTTTTCGGCAGTTGCAGCTGGCCAGCCATGGCGGCAGCCTTGACGGGATCGGATAAGGCAATGTCGGCGTCGGATTCGGAGCCCTCGTATCCGTATTGCTGTAGGATGGCCCGCCGGCGTTTGAGCTCGTCTTTGGTCATGAGGCGTTTGCCGCCGGCGGCGCTGCCGCTGGTGGGGGAGGATAGGTCTTGGTTGTGGTGGTGGTCATCGCCATCATCCAATTCCGAGCCAGAGTCGGATCCGGATCCGGATCCGGAAGCGCTATCACCATCGTTGTCGGCTGCATGTGGTTGTGCCTCACATGAGGCAGTGGCAACGGCCACCAGATCCGAGTACTTTGTCATGGCATCCGACACGATTTGAGCGGCCAGGTCGGGCGACATGGCGGGCTCGTCGGCAAAGGTCATGGAGAGAAACTCGACCATGCCGTCGACCTTGTCGTCGTGGGAGATGAGGTCCTCTGTGAGGATGCCGACAAGGTAATCCTCGGTGCCCAAGTGAGCGTCGGCGGCCGGGTGGAGCGACAAGTGGTCGAGGTGCTCGGTGAGCCACGAGTGGAGGGCGAGGGCGGCGGCGAGTCCATTGGATGGATTGGATTGTGGTGCAGCAATTGTCAATGGATTCAAAGTACATTGATGAGCAGTGGCAGGAGACCAGGAATCCTCTTACTCAGTGTCACACAGCAGCGACACAGTGACAGGCGCACGCATTCGGGTGGCACTGGGTGGGGTGGAGACTCAGAGTGTGGGTGCAGTTTTCATATTTTGACTTGAATGTATTAATATTATAGTACTCAATGCAATCCACTTCAGTTGGTTGACGATGCACACACCATCTCATCCACCACGGCCTCTCCTTTGCCTCGGTCCAAGTCGGCCAGCAACGCTACCGCGTGTGTGCTGCCTCCTTGCCCACACCCTCCCCGCCAACCTCTCAGGCCTCGCCCACACCCACCCACACAAACCCTGCCCTTTTCTGCCACCATCCCCACCCAACACCCGCCCACTACCGCCACGTCATTGGCCCGCGCGGCTCCACCATCGCCTCCATCCGCACCCAATGCGGGCCAGGCATCGACATTCGTGTCCCTGGCCCAACCTCATCCGACCCGGCCATTCGCATTCGCGGCACGTCCAGAACCAAGTCGCCAATGCCAAGCTCTTGATCCAAACATTGCTCGACTCTGCCCTAGTCCGCGACTCGCCCTACACGCATTTTCTGGCCTTGCCCATTCCCGCAGCATCCCACGAACCGGAAGCTCACGCGCGGCTCCAAGCGCTACAGGCAAGCATCGTGGCCGATGCCTCACCAACACTGCCAGCGGGCGTGCGCTTGGCAAACATTGCACTCTCGGAAATGCACTTGACGCTGTGCATGTTGCGGTTGCCCACGCCCGACCTTGTGGCGCGCGCGGCCCGTGTGCTCAAGTCGTTGTCGCCCAGCGTGTATGATGCCGTGGGCACGCAAACGGTGTTGGCACGGTTGAGTGGATTGGGCACATTTGGCGATCGCAAGCGCTCGACACTGGTGTATGTGGGCGTGGATGAGGTCGAGGGCGATCGGCTTGCAAAGTTGACCAAGGTGTTGGTGGATGGGTTTGTGAAGGAGGGGTTGGTCCCAAAGGACGAGGCCAGAATGCCAAACGTATGATACGTTTGACATTTGCTTTCTTGCGTTCCAAGCTTGCCTGACCTGACGCAATGCATCTGCGATTCGTTTGTGTGTTGAACCAGTTGCACTTGACCTTGATTCGAGCAAAGTCAAACAACAACAACGCCGACCGGGACAATGTCCGCTCACGCGATGCCCGCCCCGTTTTCGATGCGACCCAAGTGCTTGAAAAGTACCGGGACACCTTGGTGGCGGCCAAACTACGCATCCCAAGCGTGCAGCTACTGAGGCGCGAAAAGGTGGATGGGCCGCAAGGGTCACACTATGCGTTGGAGGCGGAAATCGCATTGCCGTAAACGATAAATACATTTGCGAAAGCCAGAGCCAGGTCGGGCTCACCAAGCAATGAATTGTGCAGAGTTGTGCAACCCAAGCAAAACGGACAAGGGTTGCGAGATGTTCAAATCAAAGCCAAACAAAACAAAACGGATTCCCATATTCTTCCCTTCCGGCATTCATGCCCCATGCATCTACGCTGCCACCAGCGGCTCTGGTGCCTTTGCCTCCTCCACCACACTCTCCCCTTTGCTCTGCACCTTGCCGGCCTTTCTGGCGACCCGCTCCTTGATCCACTCAATGTACATGCCCACAACCTCCTCCCAAATGTCCACCTCGTTCGTCAACTCATGCAGGGCCCCCTCAAACACCTTGAGTGTGCGATCCTTAACATGCGTGATGCGCTCATAAAACCGCTTTGTTCCTTCGGGGCACGTGATCTGGTCGCCATCGCCATGCACCAGCAACACGGGCACATGTGCGGGCCATTGCGCGGCGCCTCGCGCAGAGTCAATGAGGGCGCCTTGGTCAATGATGCCGCGGCCGGTCGTGAACGAGATGGCAGAGTGGACAAGCGGGTCACACAGGTACTTTTCAATGCACTCTGGGTTGCGCGCTAGTTTGGTGGCGTCAACCGACGAGGTGATGGTGTTGCGTGGGAGGAATTTGGACACGGCGCGCAACAGGGTGATGACTGGGGCGGGCGGGCGCATCGAGGCAGGAGTGGCAATGGCGGGGGCTACATGTACACGTAGGGTACGTATGCGTGGTGAAGTGAGTAGTTGGATTCCGCAGGCGGTGCGTGGGTGAGACAAGGCATGCATGTGTGTCGTTGCGTGAGGTAGACGCGGTGGAGCAAGGTGGCGCCGCCTAGCTCAAACTCGAGGAGCGGAACGCAAGCGAATGTGGGAGGATGTGATTGATGAAAGTGCGTACAGGCAATAATCACCCCGTCAACATTAATCACATCGCCGAACTGGCGGACAAAGTCGGTCGCAATCAGCCCGCCCATCGACTGGCCAATCTATATTTCGACGAGAACGCAGACTCGGGTTAGTGAGTCTCACGGCGAATGCCAACACACCAAGGTCCAAGGTCGCAGGTGCGAGAAACATGTACCAAAAACCTCGGCTTGCCGGGCACCACATTCCGGTTCAAGGCATCCAAGACATCGTCCAAAACCTTATCCCATCCTTCATTGTGCCCCAAACTCGCGCCTGGCTGCAATCCGGTCCGCCCAAACCCGCGCTGGTCCCAAGCGTGCACTTGGATTCCGGACTTGGCAAATGAATCGAAAACGTGCTCGTAGCGGCCAATGTGCTCTCCGAGACCATGCACAAACGTGACGGTGGCAATGACGGGCGTCGAGTCCTACGATACATGAGCACAGTTGTTGGCCATCAAGAAACGGACCCGTTTGACAGGGATGCTGAGTCCAAGTCATGTCCAGGGTAGCGTACGGGAACAGTCCAGGTGCGCGAGTACACCTTGTAGCCGTCGCGGCACGCAACCCATTCGCCTTCTGAGGGGTTGAGAAGGTCTTTGATTTGGGCGGCAGAGAGGGACGGCATGTGCTTTTTCTTGGGTTTCGGGAAACGGCGAGGTGATTCAAGTTGATTTATGCATGTACATGGGAGCCAAGAGAGCGCTGGCTTGACGTCAGACCCTTGGCTATGAGGAGGGAAAGCAAGCCGGGACCAAGACTGTATTTGAATAACCGAGCGTGGGCACACCAAATTTTCATGCGGGCGGAGCCCTGCGGACACTTGAATGGTTTCCCTCAAGCTCCGCCCGGCTTAGCTCATCCTCCGACGCCGACTTGGTCATGGGTGCTCCACGTAACACGCCGCCCACACACATGTAATTCCACCGCCGCAACACCGACGGGCCGAACCACGAGGGAAACGACGATGAGCTTTTATTTTTTCAAACCGGGCGCGGACCTGCCGGCTGGCGCATTGTGCGCATGTTGCAGCAGCTGTGGCGTTGCAGTCTGGGGCCAATCTGGGGCCAGCGCTTGTGTTTTGTGTTGATCTGAAATCATCCGCCTTGAAACGACCACATGCAAATTGATATTTTTTTGTGTCGACAAAAGAGCGGACACAGGTACTTATTGCGGAGCAGTAAGCAAGTACTACGGGCAGACGTGGACATGCATACATGGGAATGGCTGTGCACTACTTGCCTTGAGCTCGCTTGGCATGGGATGACCATTTCCCACCTAATCTGTCTCAGAGGAGGGTCTTTCACATTTCATCCAACATTCCGCCTCAGCGACTCCGACACTTGCGGTAGCCACATTGGTGGCCGCTGACATCGTGTGTCCGCCCCGACTCCGTTGGGCCGGGCCAGCTGAGACTTTCGACACTACTTATTCGTTGTTTGCATTCACGAGCCCTGACGATTTGTCTCCCCGCGACTTGCGTGTCAGCCTTGATGGGCAAGTGAGACAACATTTTCGAGACCACTCCAACAGTCAAAGGTAGAACAAAAACTGAATTGAGATAGTACTGGTACAACACGAAATTGCGAGAGCCATCTACTTTATTGAAATGCTCAATTGGCACACCATGAACGAAATGATTACACAGTTCCAAAACACAAATGCTTGACCAACTCAACTTACAAGCTTGTGCCGGCAATGGCAGCCAAAGCAAGCACGAGAGCCGACATGGATGATGCAGCTGCAACCGAGGCACCCGACTTCTTGTCTTGGCCTTGCTGCTGGGCAGGGGCGGCGGCATTGGTCGTGGTGGTGTTGGGCTCAATAATCATGATGCCTGGTGCGGCATCCTCCATCTTCTTGCGCTCTTCGTCATTCTTGGGGAACTTGTCTGTTAACACAAGAGATGAGGAGTCCAGTGAGCGGAGATCCAGAGACTGTCAAGCCGTGAAGAGCGATTGCGACTCTGCCGTACCATAAGCATTCACAATCCCGCCCACGCAAGTCTGCACCACGGCAAACTCGACACGGCCGACCTTGTTGGGCGTGCGCCACATGAACGGGAAATCAAAGAAGCCTCGTCGGGAACAGGCTGGTTTCCGGGCAACAATGTCCATGTCACGGTATCAATGGTCGTGTTGATGGTCTTGCCGTGCGAGGTGACGGGCGGATCGAGCGGCCGCATGCCAAAGGTCATGTTCCATCCGGCAACGGGCGAGGGGCGAATCGACATCTTTTCAGGCACTTTGATCGAGACCTTTTCGGTGGGAGCGCCATTTTCGCATCCGTGGACGATGCGAGATTGGTCACGGTGGATTGGCCCTTGGGTGCCTCACGTGGTGTAAGGACAACGTGGGCGGTAGTCAGTTGAGGACAAGTGACAAGGTCACAAGCAGGGCGATGAGAGAGGCGTTCATTGTGGTGTTGAGTTGTGTCTCGAGTCGTTTAGCGGCAGCAGCAAGACTTACAATAGAACGAATGAATGTCGATTTGTCCACAGCCCTTCGGTGGGTAGCCAATCCTTCTTATAGTTGCCATTTCGGCGTGGTTGCTTGAGGAGGACGGCCTTGCTTGCAAGCTGCAGGGTGTTGCGCACACATGCGGTTACCAAGATGAGGAGCGCAGACAGGAACGTGCATGTCAGGCAGCAAGTTAGGAAATTCGCAGACAAGACGTCGAATGGACAGCTCAAGGATGCGAGTGCTCAGACGGCTGACGGCATGCAAGCGAGCATGCAAGTTGGCGATTTCTTTGCACTTCGTCGTGCAACGATCGCGAAATGGACACAAGTGAAACATTTGATCAGCTTCTGGACTACAAGTCCATGCCTAAAAACGGATCACTTGCGTTCCAGGAAAAACGTCCCAGGAATCGAAGTCGACAAGCGTGATTCGGGACCTCCTTACCATGTACGTACTTGTGCCATAGCAGGTGAATTTATCTCCGGGTCACACCAAGTCTTTCAATGGGCATACATGAGTAAATGCCTCCGAGATTTCACATACCCTTGACGTTGCCATCGACATGCGACCATGGCTCCTCGATCGCAGTCTCATGAAGCGCTCGTCAGCTTCATTCCACGCAGTGGGCAATGGACCGCCTGAACTGCGGTCCCGAGCGCACACGTGCTCCTTTAGACTGCCTACCCAGTCCGGAAAAACGTGGCGACCATGGATGCAAGCTTGGCCCTGGTTGGTTCTTTGCTGGAGAGGCACGGCGTATCCTGCAAACTTGCAACGGGTACGCTTCATACTTGCTTTTCCTCAATTTAATCTCGCTCTGCATCGTAATTCGATTGCATGCACGTGAGAGGCAAGCGAGGCACGACGGAGCTCTCTCGACTTCTGCTAGCAGCAGGCGAACTATTTGCCTACCGAGAATCGCTTTCCGACACTGATGGACAGTTCCGTTCTCCCTTGAGTTGCTGAAGGCCTGCTCCTGTGGCTTTGGCCCGCGCTTGGTCGTCGTATGTTTCCAAACAGCCCAGCTTGCCTTAGAGCCGGCAACCTGTCCACGGTGCTTGTGACCAGGAGTTCCTGCTGTGACGATGATGACGAAAGCCCGCAATCGAGGTGGATGCTAGTTGACATGCAAAACTCCGCGCCAAAGTTAATGACCTTCACTTGATTGCGTTTGCGTGCGCATGCGTCGTCTCAGGGTTGATGAACATGGCGGCAATTTCGTTGACGATAATGAAGGACATGTAGCGGGTGGCGAGCTGCTCGACGAAGTGAGACATGCCTCCAATGCATGTAAGTACAGCCTCCAAACGTTTTTTTTTCCATGCGTTGTTTGCGGCTCTAGCCCAGGCGGGCACCTGAAATGACTGACCCACGCTGCCCTCATGCATGTCCTGATACTTAGGTGTACGCTGTCTGAAATACAGAAAGTGGCGCTTTATGCGTTGGCAGCCCAGACTCCCAGTCAAAAGGAAAGCCAGCCCCCGATCTCATGCCCCTTTTCCGCGCACTTGTCGCCGACTGGATTGTTCCTCTTTCACCCACGCCTTCAAGACTGTACGCAGTTTCGTGTTTGTATGACGTGCGTTCCGACTGGCCATGAATGACTATGTACTCGCCCACATGACTTTTTTGCATGCTTATTTTCTCGCATCCGCTTGCTAGCCATTTCCGACTGTTCCTGATCCATTCCTGTTCCTTTACGGGCTATTCTCGAACCACTTGCTCCGATTGGAAGTAAAACACCGGTCTTGGCATTACCTCTTTTCTTTCCTCACCTGGTTTTTTTTTTTCCTTTGGTTTCAATTTTATCGGCCATGTTCCTTACGTTGTCTTTGCCGACGACCCAGAGTCTTTCGCCTCACCTTTTCCGTGTTTCGAGATCGGATATTGTCGGGCCAATTGCAACGGCTCCTGCCCCTCCATATCCTCGTTCAATTGTCTCGTTATTTCAAGGTAGTCCTGTTTGCCTCCCAGAGTTTAAATATCTCGATCACGGTTTCACTCCTTGGTCCTGAATATGGAGAGGTGTTGAGGCATGTGGCCTCCAGCGTGATCTCGATCAGGTGCACTTGGCCTTGCAAACGAAAGAGTCACCTTATTATTTACTTTTCTTTCAGACTCGGTAATCCCTGATTGGCCGTCTTCCAATTCAAGCATCCCTGCACATTTCCGCGATTGCTCATGAGCTGGCCCCACGACCCATTCTCACCTCGCCCTTTTGCGCGTATACTTATTGTGTTTATACTTTTCCGCCATGCAACTGCAGCCCGTTTGCTTCCGCCGCGTCGTGACAAGATTGCTGCCCTTGCTTTTCCGGTCCTTGTCCACTCCAGGCACGTATTTTGCCTCAAATGCGACCGAGTCCCTCTGCTCCCCTGAATTCCCTGTGCCTTGAATCTATCGGCCCTTCGCCCCTACTATTCAGCTTACTCTGAACCTCTTTCTCAGAGCCTGTATCCATCGCACACACATTGACCACCGTCGTCTCCAACGTCCGTCGCCGACACTCGTTCTACCTTTCCATCTCGGTTACACAGGTAGGCTGTCGAACACAAGGTTCCCCGTTCCCAACATGATCTGATGACGCTTTGCTGATATGCAGGATACGTACCTCGCCTACGGAACCATCATGTCTGCCTCCAATGTCGCCGCCGAGCGCACCGTCAAGTTGAAGGCGACCACGGTACTCTTGCCCACTATGAGCGTCAAGTCGACGAGTTTTTGGCCTCGCCCGTTTCTCGCAATGAACCCATGCTGATGGGATCGCCAGCGGCCCCGACCGTCACGGCCTACTCGCTCAAGTTTGAAAAGGTTTTCTGCGACGGTGTACTCGCCATCATGCAGATTGCTGCAAATAAGCTCTTCCGGTTTGCCGAGCCGCATTCATTCACTGGCCTTGAAGTACGTGTGCGCCTCTTCATTCCATTAGGCAGACCCGGCCTTCCCAGTTGCCCTCCACCTCCCACCCGCTTGCTCTCCCAACCTTAAAATTGGCCCCGCTCTACGTGTATATGTGCCGCATGACCATCGACCATCTACAAATCTCCCTGCCATTTCTCCTTTGGCGCCACGCCGCCTCCTGCGACCCGCCGTTTCACTGCATTTTCATCCTTTCGCACCCGTTTTTACTGCTGAAGACGAGCCGCCGATGTTGATCAAGAGGTTGGTGAGACACGCCGCTAGCAACACAACGGCGGATTACGAGCTTATTCCGATTAGGGTTTTGACGCACTTCATGCCATTAATCATTCAATCGTTCTGGGGATGTGATCCCATTGGAGCCACGCCATCTTTGCTCATACCATGCTCATTCCTTGTCCGTACCACTGCAACGCCTCGTTATTCTTCCCCACAGTATTTCGTTGCACATGTTTCATGTTTCTCATCACCTTGCCCATGCATGATGCATCCGCTACGTCTTCTTGGCGCCGAGAGAGAGTGCATTGAAGACAACGGGATGCGCGCATGCGCGGGGCCGTTCATCCAAATATTGTTTGCATCGTCTCTGATTCACAACCCAACTACTATACCTGCCTTGTCCCCTTTGTCCCGTCAACCGCCTCACACTCATCGCTAATCAATCAATCCACGGGGTGTTTATTGCTGCTCCGTAGCCATACTTCCGTACCCGTTTTTCGCTGTCTCGCGCCCAAGTGTACCGCTACCTCAACTGCGCTGCCGTCATTTCCGACCTCATCTGCGCACCTCAACACATGGCTTCGATGCTCCGACCGCTTCCACTTCGTCAACGAGTCGCCAAGGCGGTCAAGGACTTGGCGCCATGCAGCACCTCGCGGCAACAGCTATGGGCCGCCGTGCTTGCCCAACAGCCAGCCGGATTGGATATCACCTCGACCGACGTGCATCGTGTTGCTGCTCTCTTGGAGCAGCAAGCTAGTACGGATCGCAACAATCAACCGCAAGCACCTTTCGCCAAGTACAACTGCCATTTACTCCTGGGTTTGCTGATTCCACGGGCCACCTACGAGTGCCAGCTGCCGAGTACCCAAGTCCCCCTTCAGAGCCGTTCCATGACATGGAGGATGCAGACGATCACAGCGACTTTGAAATGTATGATCATTCTGGCACTGACCGGATGAAGGCATCTCGGTTGGGCTCCAGTGCCGACGGATCGCAAGAAACACAGCTGCTGTACCCGATTCCTCTCATGGCCACTCAGGTGGACGACAATACCATCCCGCTCGTGTATCCTTCGCCCGATATCTCGCATGCCTCCCGCCACACTTATCGTTTGGAGTCGTCTAATCTCAACTCCCGCTCTGACGAAATTGTCTCCCCCTTGCAATGTCTCGCCCAAGTCGCGTTGGATGACTCTGCCTATGACCATTCGTCCATGACGTCCGTTTCGTCGTCAGTGCCGCGATGTATTCACCGCCAGTGGCCAGCACGTCCAGCGAGACATTCGCTTTCCCATCGGCCGAGGTGTCCCACCCGACTCCACTCGCCCTCAACTCAGAATGGCCCGTCTCGCCCAACAAGTTGAATCGCTATTCCTCCACCCACGCGCGTATCTCTCATTTCCGGGAGCCAATTGTATCGCTCCTCCCAAGCGGCACATCGCGGACCAGCTCTGGGTGTCGTGTCGCCTGAGCTGCGTCCAAGGACGCTCCGCCCCGAGTCCCCATCGCTCGACCAAGCCTTTGCGTCGACTTTCGATTTCGACCGTGTCCCAGCTCGGAACAATCAATGGAACTGCCAACTGCCTCCAGTCCAGCAATTGATTGCTTTGGTTGACCAAGCAACCGACAAGCTTCAAGCGTCTTCCCCATTTCTTCGCTCAAGTTCATTGAACACTTGCGCGCTTTGGTAAGTAGCCGTCACAGTTGTGCCGTTCCACTTGTGTCAATCTTCTTCGCCTTTTCGACTTCGATACACCATCTCCAGCTGCTATTCGCAAGATCCAATTTTTTTTCTGCATTTCTCGTTTAACAGTTGATATTCCGTCTTGAATGTGGCGTTGCGTTTTCCATTGCCTTCTTCTTTTGTTTTCGCCCAAACGACGAAACCATTTCGAGTTCATTTCCCACTTGTCGCACTATCCTTTCCGCCTTTCTTTGGTTCTCAGCCGTTTCGTTCAGTTTGGGCGTGCTTTTCTTTTCGTTTCCCCAGCGTCAATGATGCCAATTTTCCCCGAGTGATTTCTCTTCAACTGATTTCCCACCGTGTTCATGCTTGTTTTTTTCACAATATGCTTTCCCCTGTCATTGAAGCTCAGTTCCCTCAAGACTTAAGTGTCCCAAATGTTTGTGTTTACCTCGTTTTGCCCGTGTCTCGTGCAGTCGTGAGACCAGGATGAATACTCTCGTGCCCGACGGATACGTGCGAGGTTGGGAACGGCAAGAGGTAAAGGACTAAAGAAACGTAGTGTGTATGTATGTAGCGACGACAGAAGGCAGGGGTCGATGGCAGAGGGGTTGAAAGGAAACAACAGCAAGGACGAGGTACGACCTTATGCTTTACGGCGACAAGAAGGTGTGAGCAAGATTGAGAGAGAAGCAGAGCAGCAAGGAGAACATTCACAGAGAGGAAGCTTGACAAATCAGTGAAAGATAATGGCTTATGCCAGTCCAAACGCAAGGCAAGGAACGCGATCCGTTATCACTAACATTTCCCGCAAGGCGCACAAACGACCAGGGTTTACAAACTGACGTTGGCCAAAAGCGACTCACACACGACCTTGTAATCGTTGGACGGCCCGGACAAACGCTTGAACTTGAGACCGTGCAAGTTCTTCAACCGCGGCAGCTTGCACACCTCAACCTCGAACCTGACAACATCCCGGGTCTGCGGAACAGCATACTGGCACTCAATCAAATACCTCGAAATCAGCTTGTGCGTCACGCCCAACTTGCCGCAAGCATCGACCACGAGGGCAACCACCTCATCGGGCGGCTTGCTCGACGTTGTGTTGGAGTTGAAGGTGAAGCGCAACGACCGTGGCCGGTTGACGTCATCAACGCCATCCTTGCCTGCCACGCCCGAGGAAGATCCTTGCACTGACCCGTTGACGCCGCCATTGTTGCCACCAGCGGTACCCGCACCACTCGTGGGCGCCTGGCCAATTGCCGAACTTCCTGTGGGCGTGCCGCCATTGTCTGCGGTTCTAGACCGCCCCATGGTGCTTCGCAAAATACCCACAATCGTGTTGTTGCGCTTGCGCGGGCCGTCGTCGTCGGGCATGGTGCCACCAAGCACACTGGTGTGCGGGCCCATGCCTGCGGCCGCCGCTGACGGCGACGTTGGGCTGGTTGGCGACACGGGCGCGGTTCCAGGCTTCATCATGTCGGTTGGGCTGGCCATGGGCGGGCCGTTTGCATCGGCACCGGATCCGTCAGCACCTGGTGCACCTGGCGCGCCGCCCGCACGTGCTTGCATTTCGCCTTCGGTGCCGACCGTGAACCGGCGGCGACGTGGCGTTGTCGACACGGAGCGTGCCGTGGACGAGGACGCAGAACCGGGCGCGTTGATGGTGTGGCGCGGCGGGCCCGTGGGCAAGCCCGGTGGAGGCATTGGGCCATGGCCCATGACCGCATCTTCGGCAATCGGCATCATCTTGTTACCCGAGGCGGTGGTCTCAGCGTCACGCGACGAGGTGCCACCAGAGGAAGCGGTACCCGAGTTTGAGCCCGAAGACGAGTTGGCCGACGATCCCACGCCAGAGTCCTTGCCCGACGACGACGAAGAGCTCGAGGACGATCCACCGGCAGGCATGCGCGGCAAAGTGATGGCGGCCATGGGCATGACTCCCGACATGGCCGATGTGCCATTGGGACCGAACGTGGACGACGAGTTGATGGAACTGGCACCGCTACCACCGACCGCTGGGTATCCGGGCAGGGTGGCGCCATTGATTACCTGGTTGACCCTCGAGTAATCGCCCGTGCGGTCACGCTCGTGGTACATGAGGTAGTAGAGCGCCGAAATGTCGTCATAGACATTGTCGCGAATGGACTTGAGAATCACGTCTCGCTCAATGTGGAACTTGTTCTCAATCATCTTGATGATGTTTTCGTCCTCTTCAATGCGCATGCTCAAGTCGTTGCAAATCGGCGGCTCGTTATACCCCTCGTTCAACCATGGGTCATCAGCAATGATGTCGAGCGAGGCACGCTTGGTAGGATCGCGCACCAGGAACTTGCGCAAGAGCTTCTCGCACGAATCCGACAGGTAGAAGGGGATACGATACTTTCCGCGGCACACGGATTCACGCATTTCCTGGAGATTCTTGCCGTCAAAGGGAAGGCAGCCCGTGGTGAGCACGTAGAGAATGACGCCAAGACCTATTGTTGGTTTGAAACCGATTCGGAAGATGAGTGACCTGTGACAGGTGAGACTTTGGCAAAGAGGACTCACGTACTCCACACGTCGACCTCGGGACCAACATAACGGCGACCTTGGAACAGTTCGGGGGCCGCGTACGGCGGCGAACCACAAAATGTATCGAGCTTGCCTCTGGATCGTACTGGTTTGAGAAACCAAAGTCGGCAATTTTGACGTCCAAGTTGGTATCAAGAAGCAATTCTCGGCCTAGAAAAGTGAGGGAAATCATGCGAGTGTGAGCTGGGAATGCAAATCAATGTCGCGACAAGATGGGAAGAAGAAAACGGACCTTCAAGTCACGGTGAATGACCCTCTTTTTGTGACAATACGACACGGCACTCAGAATCTGCCTAAACTTTGCGCGTGCTTCCTTTTCCTTCATGCGCCCGTGGACCACGAGGTAATCGTACAACTCACCGCCCGAAGAATACTCCATGACGAGAAACACGGTCGACTTGGTCTCAATCACTTCGTAGAGGCGCACAATGTTGGGATGGTGCAGCAGCTTCATGATGCGCACTTCACGGTACAGCTTTTGGAGCTTCTTGTCATCGAGTTGGGTCTTGTCAATGATTTTAATGGCAACCTACACGGCAATCACGGTGTGGGAATGAGTCAATACGCCGCAGTGTAGGGATCGGATAGTGGATTGGCAAACGTGTGCGAGCATACTTCTTGCCCAGTCATCTTGTGCTTGGCAAGCTTGACTTTGGCAAAGTTGCCCTCGCCAAGCGTCTTGACAAATGCATAGTTGCCAATGCCTGGGAGTTGAACGTCCGGGTTGGTTTCCTCGGCAATCTTTTTGGGCGACTTTGGTTTGGCCGACATATTAAAAGGGTCCGTATGGTGGAGTACGCTGGATCGGAAGCGCAAGTACGACTGAAGGTGCGATAATCGCAGATGCGCCGAGAAATCCCACGGATGGCCGACTTGCGTTTGTCCTCAGCAGTGGATCGGGTTTCGAAGCGCTGGATGGTATGTTGGAAGGGGATCGCGTGACGAGTCTATTCGCGGAGGGTTGTTCGCCCGCTCGAAAAATTGACGGCTGGTAGAGGAGGACTTGCGACTCCCAGGCGGATGCACCTCAGGACTGGTTCGGGGGTATGAGATCTGAATGAAGCGCGTCTGGATCGATTGAAGATGCTGTGGTCGTGACGACACAGGCGACCAATCGGGTGGGAAGCGACAGGATCCAGAGATGTCAAGAATGCAGTGAATCTAATGCAATGCGAGGAGTTTGTAGGAGAACAGGGGCGCCGTTCATCAATGGTTACGATGCATCTATCAAGTGCAGACAGGACGACCAGAAGGAAAGAAACAAACAGGTTTGAGGTTGACGTGTTTTCGACGATCTGACTGGATGTGCAATCGAGCTGCTCAAAGCTGGCGACAGACTTCGGCTCGACAAGTATAGAGAAACGGTAGATTGCTCAACTTTATGTGACCAAGGGCGAGGAAGGAGCTTGGTGATAAAAATGCTGTCTTGAAACTTTTGGGAAAAGATTACAGGGAGAAAAAGATGCAATGCTGAGCAAGCACAACTTGAAGGTGAGTGAAAGCACAAGACTGTCATCCCAAAGCCTACCCCCTCTCCAATCGCTTGGCCGGCAGAGTCAGTCAGTTTGTTCCGTTTTCACGTCGCGCGATCCAAATGTGACATTTTAATCGATCCCAACCTGCGGGCGGTGCCTTTTTGCGGCCGTCCGTTCCCACGCCCATGCACGTGGGAGACAGGCCAGAAGCACACGGAGTGACCACCGATGGGACGCCGATCACCACATGATGATGCAGTCTGAACGGTTAACTGTCAACGCAGTCGTCGACTTCCCGCGGCAACCCATATTGCGGCGACACCAGCCTTTCACGAATGACCAAGGCTCATCAATTTCATGCAATGCACCAGCAATAAGACCGAATTCCTTCTCAGTATTGCCCACTCGCTTGCCCAATACGACTACCGCTTACACAAGCGCACTGGCCCAATCCATCCACCATTCCACCATGAACTCACAACAGCAACCTGCATGGAACTCTGCGTACGACATTTCGTCGCTCCTTGAAATTTGTCGCTTGACTGCTCTAACTTCCTCCTCGAAAACAGAGCCGCTGCCGCCTATTACGCTTACGCGACGCAAGCAGCCGCCAGCGCTCCTCCAACGACAGCACCCGCCGTTTCCGCCACCAATCCGTCGACTCTGCAACCGCTCAGTTTGTTGGCAAAATTGGCCAATACTGGGACGCTTTGCCCGAAACTCAACGTGCATACTTTCTTGCCGCAGTTCAAAACTACCAACCGCCGCCAGCCACCGAATCAGATCGGCTCGGCCTTGCAAAACTCATGGCGTTCCAGTACTATGAACAGTATCTAGCCCAGTCGGCCAAGAATCCTGCTGCCGATGCCGCTACAGCAATGGCCATGTACCAGCAGCAAGTACAGCAGCCAACAACCAGCAGCAGCAGCATCTGGTGTACCAGACAACCCAAATACAAGGTGGGCTCAACCGGTCAATTCTCCATTTGTAGCCTATCAGCAACAGCAGCAACAACCGCCGCCTAACCCGTATCAAATTTCCATGCACCCAACGGCAAGCACCACCTCTAAGCGCTCAAAGTCACCCTTTCGCACATCCAAGGGTTCGCTGACAATGCATCGGCAGAGGCGCCGTGGCGATCATCGTCTGCCAACAGTTCCCCCAACTTCAATCAATCCTCCACACCGTCCCATCCAGCATCCATGGTGTACCAAGCGACAGCAAGGTCGATCGAAAGAAGCAAATGGGGTCTGTATCATTTCATGATGATGCTGATTGATTGCGCTGACGTTCCCCATATCGTCCTCATTCGAACAGAGACTTTGTCCGCGAAATGCTCACCCTTCTCAAAGCTTCACCGCCTGCTTGTGCTGATTATGTCAAGGAGAAACTCAAACCTCTTGGCCACGCCTTCCTCCATGACGCCAACCCTGTCCCACTCCCAAGCGTCCGCGCTTTCGTAACTGGTGCGATTGCCGAGTACAAGCGACAGCACTTGCTTACTAACCCTACCCTTAGCAACCACCCATTGCATGGAGATGCATCTTCGCACGCATCCACCATGTACGGGCCGACCCGACCCATGACTCTCAAACCTTCCAAATCCTCGTCGTCATCGACATCAAAGTTGGATTTCACGTCACGTACGTCCAGCCAACCGTCATCCCCAACCTTCACAAAATCAAAGCACACGAACCACTTCCTATGCCGCTGCCGGCCGCCACACCCCTACCAACGACCACGCTGGCTCGCTCACTACCAAAAAGCGCAAGAACGCCCCACCTTTCAACCCCGAAGGGACCCACTCGTCGACCAGTCTATCGGGTTCGGCCGCATCCACATATTCATTCACCAGCACCGCCGGCCCACTCGACGCCGAAGAACTCAAGAAGCGCGAGCGCGAGCAACGCTTTCGTTCTGCCGAGCAGCGGCTTGCCGCAGAACGTGCGGCCGCTCAAGCCATGGCGCGCGCTAATCTGGCCATTACCAAGAAGTGCATCGTGCTGCGCGCAATTCAGCGACCAATAGCCAGGGAGGTGGTGGTGGCGGCGACGATGGCGGGTTTGGCGACGATCCCGAGAATGAGCATGGCGATTTGGATGATGTGGTTGTCGGCACGTCACAGGCACTCGAAAAGCCGTTTTTGCGGCTCACATCGGCGCCCGACCCGACAGAGGTGCGACCGTTGCCTGTGTTGGAGAAGGCGCTCGTGCATTTGATGAATCGGTGGCGCGAGTCGCGGGATTATCGGTTCATGTGCGATCAACTCAAAAGCGTCCGTCAGGATCTGCTGGTACAGCGCATTCAGAACGAGTTGACAGTTAAAGTTTACGAGCTGCATGCACGGATTGCGCTCGAGATGGGCGACATGTCCGAGTTTAATCAGTGTCAGACCAGTTGAAGATTTTGTATGAGCGAGGAGTTGCTGGGTG
The DNA here is from genome assembly GCA_002102555.1 of Catenaria anguillulae PL171. Classification (NCBI taxonomy): domain Eukaryota; kingdom Fungi; phylum Blastocladiomycota; class Blastocladiomycetes; order Blastocladiales; family Catenariaceae; genus Catenaria; species Catenaria anguillulae. The sequence continues at coordinate 37,154 of MCFL01000039.1, read as the reverse complement.
TCACGCCGAGTTTTTAGGTTCGTTTTGCGGCTTCACCCCCTCTCAATCTAGCTCAACGCGGGCAACTGACTCCATATCATTTGGGTGCACACGCTTAGCATATCGCATTCTATACTTTTTGTACACGAAATCTCGCCGCGACATGAAGCTGCTCCTCTCAACACTGACGCCATCGGACCGTGCCAACCACTACGTCGCGCAAGCGCTCGCCGTGCGAGCTGCCGCGCAACGCGGTGATTACCTGACCTTTTTTGATCTGTATCGCAATGCCGACCTGCTCATGGGCACGTATTTGCTTGACCCGATGATGGACCGCGAGCGTGCCAAGGGCCTGTGGACCATGACAAAGTCTCACATGACGGTTCGCATGGACCGGATTGTAAGGCAGTTGGCGTGGGACGATGCGGCACAAGCTACAGTGTTTATCAACCGAGTTGTCGATCAGGTGTGCGATGCACGGTGCGTGCAGCCCGTGCCAAAGGATCGCTCAGAGTACAAGGTGCAGGAGGGAGCAGAGGTAGTGGAGGGCAAGAAGATTCGCGTCATGATGGAGGCGTGGTTGGTGGCATTTACAAAGGTGTGTTTTTGTTTTCGTTGCGTCGGCTCGACAACCGCACGGTCATCATGCTTACGGCATTTCTTCTCCTGACAGGTCGATATCAAGGGCCAATTGGATTAGTTGCCGTGATTGTGTGGCGGTGTCGTATTCCATCCCTACACTCTGCTCCCTCTGTTTCTATTCCATCCTATGTTCGTTTCTCGCGACATCTCCCAGCTTTCTTTTTCAAGTTCTTCGCGTAGTTGTATAATCAATGTTGAAACACCCCCCCCCCCCCATACTGTCTTTCCTGAATTGTCCGCACAGCGCTGGAAAAGATGGGCCACGCCGCGTCCATGCGGGGACGGTACACTGTCAAGTGAACTTCATTTCAATGATCAAGTGTGGCAAGATTCAGAGCGCAGCAAAAATGCAACTTGAGACAAAAGCGAGAAAAACAAAAACAACTCGCCGGATGGGTGAGATAAATAAATACGTGAACGAGGGAAGACAAAAAAAAAAGAGCAATCTCAAGCAAAAAGAACAGCGGCGTCGATGGGTCGCCATACGATACGTTCTCACGATGACTGCCGTGGCGATGCCGACGAACTCGACCCAGATCCCGACCCCCGTCCATGCCCGCCCGTGGCACCGTGATACGGAGACCCATTCCCTGACCCGCCGCCACCATTCCTTTCACCCGTGCGCCCATCACTGGACCGTGACGGCGGCCGCGACGTGCGCGAGGCACGCGACGCAGGCCGAGACAAGTTGACGGGCGACCTGTGCTGGACAGGTCCACTCATGGCCGCCGACGACGCGGGCGATCTGCCAGGCGGAAGCGCTCCGTGCCACAATCCTTGGTGGTGCGGGCTCAAGTCCGCGTGGTGCGCAGGGCACCGGGCGGCGCAGCCAGTGAGTCCCAGTGCGGGCTGCGACCAGACGAAGAAGAGGGTGCGCCGCCGACGTAGCCAGGTAGCGGGTAGGTGTGCTGTTGCTGTTGCTGATGGTGTTGGTGGAGGTGAGGTCGGGTACGCGGGTCGCACCCGGGTAATCCCAGGCGGGTCAAGTGTTGCTGGCCTTGACGCGAGGACGACGACGACGACGGCATCTGGTAAAAATGTCTGGGCGTTCCAACGGCAAATCATCCTCTCGCGACCGCTGGCGATGGTGGTGATGCTGTGGATGATGTTGTGGCGGGTGCTGCGCATACCCGTGATCATGGCCATAGCCATCCTCGTCGTCCTCGCCGTAGTCATCGTCTTGGTGTACCGGCGGCGGTCGGCGACGCCTCGACCGCAATGACGAAGACCCAGACGACCGAACCGGCGGCGACGCGACGAACGGCATTCCGCTCGGACCTTGCACGGGCAAGATGTTGGATGCCCTGGCCCACAACCTGGGCACCCCGCCTCATCTTGATACACGGGCACCCACTGCAGCATCATGCCGTTGGGGCCGCATGCCCATCCATTTGCACCGGTAGTATGCCGGTTTGCGGGGCCGCGACAAACATGGGTGACCCATCGACGGGCGACACGGACTGGATGAAAAAGGTCGTGGATGCCGCAGCAGCGGCGGCTGCAGCCTGGGCAGCAGCAGCAGCCATCGCTTGCTCCTGGCGCTGCGCCTGCTTCTCGTGGATCTTGATATGCTGGGCAAGATTGTCGGTGCGCGAGAACCGCTTGCCACACAGAGGCTCGGGGCATAGGAAAGGACGCTCGCCCGAGTGGATTCGCATGTGCCGCTTCAAGTGCTCGCCGCGCTTGAACGCCTCATTGCACTCCGGGCACACAAACTTGCGCTCGTGAAGCGACTTTGCTCCCGGTGCCTTTGCGGCGCGACGTCTGCCCGTTGGCAGCTTGGGGCCAGGGGGGTGTCGGCCGAGTAAGATGTTGGACCAGGAACGAGGGGTGGGTTGAGAGTTGCGTGTGCGGGCGACGGATGTTGGTTGGGCCGATCGGACACAGCTGCAGCTGCAGGCGGTTGTGAAGTTGCAGAAGACGTGAGTGGCATGACTTGGGTGGCTTCTTGTGGGCGAGATGGACCTGCGAAAGCAGGCATTCCGGCCGTGGCGGCTGGCGTGGGTTGGGCATGCTGCGTAATCCCTTGAGCATGATAGTGAGGCGGGTAAGGGTATTGACCTACACATCGAACACACATTTCAAAATGCATAAGAAATGATCCAAAAGTGGTGGCGAACGTCAGACGCGAGTGTACCATTCGGCCCGGCAGCAACCATACCACCCTGCATGCCACCAGACGATCCCCCCGACGCTACGGCCGCGGCTGCTGCTGCCGCCAACGGCGCCATGAGCACATTGGGATGACTGAGCGACGACGGAGACGCCGGCGAGGCAAGATCCATGCGTGCCGACACATACTGTCCCTCGTGCTGTTGTTTCTGTAGCTGTTCCTGATGCTGCTGCTTACGGTTCGCAGGCGGGCGACCTCGCGATGCACCACCACCCGCTGCGCCGCTCGCCACCGCCAATGTGCGGCCCGAGCTACGCCTGCCGCTCTGGATCCCACCGGCACGGTCCGACGTCGACGGGTTGAACTCGGGATCGTCGTCATCCTCCGCGTCAGAATCGCCATCGTCGCTTGAGGTCGAGGTCGAGGTCGACTGCTGGCCCGAGGCATATTGGCTGCCATCAGAAGACCCTGACGACGTGGATGACGCTACGTCTTCGTCGCCGTCGTCGGCATCGCTGAGATCTTGGTTATCCGAGTCGTCGTCGTGACGGTGACAAGAACCAACACCAACACCGACGACGGCTGGCTCGGAAGAGACACGGGCTGGCCTGCGCCATGACCGTGAGCGGGCGTCATGGGATGTATTGCGTGCATTGTTTGCAGAGGGTTGAGCGGACGCGGCCGAGGCAGGTAACGATGCGTCAGGTGGTTGAGTGAAGACATCATCATCATCATCAGCTTGGTGCGATGATCGTGTGCGTTTCCGTTTCGTCGTACTGCGGGCATGGGAGGGCTCGCTTACTTCTTTGCCCTTGCCACCCTTGCCAATGAGCGGCTGCTGCTGCTGGAGTAACTGCGCCTGCGACAAGGACTGCAACAACATGCCCGAATCGGCCCTGGCCACGGTCGCACCATCCGTCAGAGTTGCTGCTGATCCGCCCGTTGGGACAGTATCCATGGTGACGCCGGGCTGTGGCTGTGCGGGGACGACAAAAGCTTGTTGGCCATTGGGCATGGTCATCATCATCATGCCTTGCACCTGCATGGGACTGAGCCCCGACTGGATCGCAAATTGCGCAACGGCCGCGGGGGGCGCCGGCACCCACTTGCCTGGCGGCGGCAGGGTCAAGGGCTGTGGACCCGTGCGGGCTCTTTTGCGCGATGGACCAGAAGGCGCGGGCCCGTGAAGAGACTGCTGATTGGGCGCATATCCTGTTTCGTGCTGCTGTTGCTGCTCGTACTCCTTGGCAATCGAATCAAAGGCGCCGAGGTTGGCCGTTGGGTCGGCGGGAAACAAACCGGTCGAGAAATCGAGATTCGACGAACGTGCTCTTGCTGCTGATCCTACGTGCATCAAAGGCAGGCGGGGAGAGTGTGGGTGAGAAAACTTGTTCGCGGACAGTGTTCGACGCGTTTGATAGATCAGCGACCAAATGAGCAGACATACATTAACCATGCCCGCGGCAGAGGTATTCAGGTCCGTGGCCGGCGGCCGCTGCTGCTGTTGTAGTGTCTGTTGCTGCTGCATGGCGGCGTAGTCACCGGAACGGCTGGTCCAGTCAAGGGGCAGCGAGTATTGATGAGAATGTGCGAGGGGTGTTCGTGGTGGTGGAGAGAGCCAGTCGGGGTCGTGGGCGTGGATGTCCCAATGGGCCGGCAGCGGGTATCGAGGTGCCTCGCCAAGGGCTCGTGGCTGTATCTATGGTCTCGTAAGTGAATGACATGGAGACAAGTGAGTATATGCGCAGCATGGCGGGGAGATCAGCTGAGAGAGATCCTCATCCGTTGTCAGGCACGAGCTTTGGCCAGCCAATGATTCGGGCAAAGTGTGAAACAAAGGGGACAGGGTCATTGTAAGGAGCGAAAAGGAAAGCGAGCAAAATGATCACCACGCATACATACCCCTGCAAGTGAAGAGGGCTCTGGCCAGCGTATGAGTTGCCGCGATCGTACCTCGTGGAGGGTGGTGGTTACTGTGTTGGGCGCGATGTTGCTCGTGATACACCTCGGCAGCTGCTGGCCAACAATAGTCGCGATTCACAACGTACCTGTCGGGAGCCGGGGCTACGGCGTGGGGGTTTGAAGCGAGTGTATGAGGGCTTGAGGTGTCGAACCCAGAAGGATGCAAAGGCAAGGGTGAAGCGGGGTCGACGCAGCGGCTCGGCGGGAGGAACGGTTGCGTGTATGCTCGTGAGGAAAAGGCGGACGAGGAGGCTGGTTGCCGAAACGGAGGGTGAGGATAACGAGGGTGAGGAGGAGGCGGGCGAGGAGTATAAGAGGGGCGAGGCGGCTCGCCGTTAAATGCACTTGCGACGAGTAGGAGAAGGAGGGTGAGTGAGAGTTTGGGCGCGTATCTGGTGATTGGTTCTGGCCGGTGGGCCGAGGCGGCAAAGAAACCAAGTCTAGGGGGCCAGTGAAAGCTTTGGGAGCTGCTGCGGCAGTAGTCTGGGTGGTCTGTGTGGTCGTATGGGAACGGAATTGGAAACGGGCCCCTTGGTTGCCCCGTGCCTTGTGCGGATCGTGAATGAGGACTTGCCGAGGAGTCTTTGGAGGTTGTGGAAGCTGGCCAGCTCTTGAAAAGCGGGGGCCGCTGGGTCGCCGAGCTCTTTCATACCTCGCTCGTCGCCTGTCCACTTGCAATGTCACCCGTCGTCGTCGCTCCCGGTGGGTCCCGTCCGCATGTGCTTGGTTTTCCATCCCAACCCCATGATTGCATGATGACCATCATCATCAGCCCGACTCGGGTCCTTCCGCTGCCGCTTCTTCATCTGTTGCCGGCACACATTAATCATGAGTTCGCGGCGACGAGCGATGGTGTCTGCCGAATGATTCGTCGCCAATGGCCAATGAGCTTTCTCTTGGTTTGGCCTCCTTGCGTCAACGCAGGTCAAATCAAACGTGCACGCCAGCCTTTCTAGCCTGGTGCTTTGGTGCGTGGTTCCAGGGGTTGTCAATGCAACCGCGGCGGCGGCTGTGCGGGAAATGCTTTGCGTTGGTTGGATAATGGGCTGGAATTGCGCGGCGTCGACAATGGTGGGTTTCCATGCGAGTGCGGCACACAGCTTGCCAGGAGGCAAGAGGGGTCGGGAATCCGCAAGAAAGAAGGGGGCGGGCCCAAAATTTGCGTGAGATCGACCGATGATGAAGGCGAGCTTTTCAGGGGTAAAAGTTCAGGGGTCATTCAACTTTCGACTTTGGCCGGGGCAGGCAACAACCAACTTGACTTTGGCGAAATTGCGCAGTAGACGGCCATTACGCACCGACACAGACGCACCAGTGCTGTCCAACTTGCCGCAAATCGCTGCCGGCCGTGGGAAGCGTCCCACCCGACCCGTGAGCTGTTCGGGGCTCCTCCATCGTCATCCACTGGCGTATATGCGGCCCGTCGACCTCCAACTTGATACTCGACCACCCATCTTTTTTGGGCTCAGTTGATAGCACCGCTCCGGCACATGTCCTGGGCTGCTTTGGCCGGTGTCAAAAGCACATGCCCGCTTCATAGGCTGATGCCGGAGTTCAGGTAAAACCGCGCCTGTGCAGTCTTTCACCAAACATGTAGGAACGGTGGGCTCAAACTTGTCTCGCACACTCTTCTAGACCCTCTCATACGCTGGTAATACAATCCATTGAATTCCCACCTTTTGGTATTGTCGGCGGCGCATATCCGAAAAGTGAGACACGTTGAGTTCAATCAGTCGATGGATTGAACTGATCCAGCCTGCTGGAGACGCTCTGCAGCGTATTGGATCCACCCAGAACCCGTTTACTGGCAGCCATTGTGCTCTTCATGTTTTTCTCCTGCTTCTCGCACTGTTTCTCGAGTTTAAATACATGTTCATTCGTAAGCACCTGTGTTTGGGCTGCCTGAGATTTTGCCTGCGCACCGTTTTCCTTGCTCCTCTCGTTTTCTTTCACGCCCATCGACCACCCAAGACAACGGTCCCGCTGCACGAGAAAAGAAACACATATGTGCACAAATCCACTATAAATGAAAATTCCAAGCAAATGTCAAGCACTCCTCACCGTCCTCACCTCCGACCACCAGCTGTCCCTCCCCCACCTCCACCAAAAATCCACCAAACATGTTGCTTGTGCCCCTCGAAATGAGTGACCCCATGACACTCTGGCCCATACTCGAGCCAAGCACACTTTGGCTATATCCAGCAAAGCGTTTCTTTGCATCCTGTTGGCAATCACAATCACATGGTCAGTCCGGCCGGGCGCAAGCCTGAGTCGCTGGGCGGAAACTAACGGCAGCATACCTTGTCACATTTAGTGTATCCGGCAACATTGGCGCCATTCAAGGCAAGTGCCACAGCGTGATACACAACCAAGACGGATGGAGCAATTGGAGCACGGCAAACACGGCCCAAACCACCGTGTATGCGTAAAGCGTGGTCCAGAAGACGCCCGAGTCGGCCGGGTTGGGTTGATTGTTCTGTCATCGCAAGCAATTAGCCTAAGGTCAAGCAAGGTCGCTTGGTGTCCGGGAGTATCCATCGAACAGAACGCACCTCGCGCGACTCAAACACCCATTTGGTTGTGCCGTCCTCGTTGACCTCGTTCCACCACCGCAACCCAACGAGTAGCCGACCAGACACATTCTTGACGGTCCAGAAATCAAATGCCAGCAAGAGGACGCACACGACAAAGACCATGACAAAGTTTTCCGTGATGGCGTATCCAAACAGGTACATGAGCAGCGCCAGCGTGCGGAACAGGAGGTGAAAGAATAGGCAAATCGGGTGACTGTATAGATGCGGGTATGGCAGTGATTATCAGTGAGATTGGACGCAGTCGGCCCAGGCAGCGAAGGCCGTTGGCGCACCTGCTTCGTTGGAACATGGTCGTGACGCGGTTTCCGTCGGCTTGGTTTGCTTGAGCAGCGGCAGCGCTGTTTTGCTGCATCGCGCCCATGGCACCAGATAGATCGACGCGGGCTTCGCCGCCCGAGGTTGGCGCAGACATGATTTGTCGGTGTGTGAGAGGCGTTGTCAAGTGACTGTTGAAGGGAGCAGGAGCGATCTGGCGGGAAGGGTGGAATCCGGCCCAGTGACTTGACTTGGGGCAACAATCAGCAGGAAAGAAAATGCATGGATTGCAGAGAGTTGAATTCCGCGCTTTTCATGAGGATATGTACATGGCTGACAATACCGTCATCATAATATTAGTTTTGGATCACTTGCGGCCGTCATGTGGTGGGCCTGACTGTCGCCGATCATTTGCCTGCCGACATGAAATGTGCGTCTGGCCCAACCCGACTCGGCTCGGCCAGCAAGTGTGCAAGTGAATGCCATCCATGACCTGATTGAGCAACACACCGCTGACGCAAACCCGACAACCTGAAGCCATGCCTGCCTCGACCGAATACGATGACTTTGAGTCGTTCTCGCCCGTGATGACACGCGAAGAGATGGTTGAATGGTTCACGCGCCGGCTCAATCGCCCGCCAGAGGCCAATGACGTCCTCCTTGTACGATGATGACTCGCCCACAGAGCTTGCTGAGTCTGCTCTGAAATTCGAGAATGCCAAATCCGTAGGTTGGAAAGGAGTTTTACCAGCTCGGCGCCTTTTCTCGAGCACTCGTTTGCCTACAGTTTTATGTACGGCACCCGCAAGCTGCGTGAGTGAGTTCCCACGGTTGCTCATCACTTGCTGCCATACCAGGTCAACTTTCCGAACGCTCTGTCGGCTGGCCGCCACCTTCTCGCCTACTGCTACCTGTCGCTTGGCGAACTCGAGTCAGCCTTTCACGAGTTCAAGGCATGCGTGCTCGGTTCGTGCGTTGACTTGACTTGCCCGCACTCATGACCCTGTTCCTCATGCAAATCAACGCGATAGAAAACTTCCATGAAGACTGGCAACTTGTTGTCGAGCTGCCATCGAAATCGAGCAAGCTCGCAAACAACACGCTGCACAAGCCCAGCAGTTTGTCGGTGGTGGGATCATTGGCGACCTTGGCGGGCCCAATGCAGGGTTTGCCGTGGTGGATCAGGTCTTGGTGCCCGCGGACCCATTGTTGAGTTCAACCGGCTTGGGTCCAGCTGTCGGGCCCGGCACCAGTCAGGCAGAGTTGCTGGGATTGTCTGTTTCTTCACAGGGGAGGTTGAACGGGTCGACTGGTGGGATGGTTGGTGGTGGACCAGAGTGAGCAGGTCGAGATTCCACATTTCAATACATCTGCAGTTGCACTTTCGTGATGAGTGAGCAGGACAAAAACATAAAGAATACATCTATGTAACTACCTACACACTGCATGGAGCTATTTACAAGGGCATCTAGTCACTGACAGTCAGCACGGCTCAGTTTATGTTATGCAGCGAACACCTCATTCTGGTCCGCCAACGAAACCCGACGTGCTCGCTTTTCGGCCCGCATCTTTTCCACATGCCGTAGAATGGTCATGACCGTCGACGGATTAATCTGGCAATGAGCAGTGTGAGTGTTTGACCCCGATTTCATCTCGAATTGGGAATACGATCAGCGTACCCCCTCCATGGCCTTGAGCGCATGCAAACTCGTCGGCCGATACTTTCTCAGCCTCTCCCTCTCCTCCAAATTCAACGGCTGCACCTGGCCATAGTCCAAATCCGCGGGGATCTCGGCATTGACTTCCCGCTCGTACTGTGCAATCTCCTTCATCTGCTGCTCCACGTACGGTGCGTACACGGCATCCGTCTTGACCCGTTCGGCGACCTTCGTATCGACGAGGAGTGCAGGTTGGACTGGGAAAGCGAAACTTCGGCGTATCCGAGAACCGTGTAGGCCGACCGCGGCACACCGTCCAACTTGACATTGACACCTGCAGCATTCCGCCAAGCATCGGCGAACGGATGTCGTTGGTAAGTACATGCTTGCACCTTGCGACCTCGGCCTCAAACCTGTCGAGCTTGGCCAACCGGTCGGCACCACCAACCCGAGCTTGGCCCCCATGCGAGTCAATCGCGAATCCGCATTATCGGCCCTGAGCGCCAGCCGATACTCGGAACGTGCCGTAAACACGCGATATGGCTCGCTGACGCCCCGCGTCACCAAATCGTCAATGAGCACGCCCACATACCCGTTACCCCTACCCACCCTCAACTCGCGCCCCTGGCCTTCCGCAAACAAGCCCGCGTTGGCGCCCGCCACCACGCCCTGAGCCGCGGCCTCCTCGTACCCCGTGGTTCCGTTGATTTGGCCGGCAAGAAACAGTCCTTGCACCTTGCGCGTGTGCACGTGTGGTCGAGCTCGCGCGGGTCAATGTGGTCGTACTCGACGCCATACGCGGGCCGGAGCATGTGCACGTTTTCGAGACCCGGGATGGTGCGCAGCATGGTGAGCTGGTGGTTTGCCGGAAGCGAGTTGGAGATGCCGTTTGGGTAGATTGAGTCCGAGTCGAGGCCCTCGGGCTCGAGCCAGATCAGGTGCCGTTGCTTGTCAGCAAACCGGAGCAGTTTGGCTTCGATCGAGGGGCAGTAACGAGGGCCAGAGATGGTGGTTTGAATGTGTTTTGTTGTGTGAAGGTGAGCTCGAATGAAGGCGTGGGTGGCGGGGGTGGTGTGAGTTTGGTAGCACTTGATTTGCTTTTTCTGTTGTTTCAACATGAATCAGTGGGTCAGAAGTTGAGCCAGGTGAAGCAAGGCACAAGAATGAGATTCCGTACAGCATAAGGGACAGAGTCGTGCATGTACGAAAACGGCATGGGTTCCTCGTCTCCAAGCTGCTCCTCGAGCCCAGAGAAATCAATGCTCTTCTTGCTCAACCTGGCCGGTGTGCCGGTCTTGAGCCTTCCCATGGCAAATCCGCACTTTTCCTTGAGCGTACTCACCAACCCAATGCCGGCTCATCGCCCATCCTGCCGGCTGGAAACGATTCGTCACCAATGTTGATCATTCCGCCGAGAAAGGTGCCCGTGGCCAACACCACTGCCCGCGTCGAAATCCTTGTCCCATCCTGCAATACCACGGCTTCAACAACGTGCTCTACACCGGGTCGCTGCTCACGCTCACTTGCCGTTGTTGGGCGCACAATCAAATCCTCAACTCCACCCTCCAGGACATCCAATCCCTTGTACCCGAGAATCGTCTCGCGCATTGTTTCACGATACAGATCCCTGTCAACCTGCGCCCGAGGACCCCACACAGCAGGGCCTTTTCGCCGGTTCAGCACCCGAAACTGTATGCCGGCCAAGTCAGCAACACGACCACACACACCGTCAAGCGCATCGACTTCACGCACGAGCACACCCTTGCCAACGCCGCCAAATGCTGGGTTACAGCTGAGCTCGCCAATGGTGGATGCCTTGTGGGTGAGTAACAAGGTGCGGGCGCCGAGGCGGGCGGCGGCGGTGGCGGATTCGCAGCCTGCGTGGCCGGCGCCGACGATAATGACATCGTAGGGCGACGTGGCGGCATTACGGGAGACAAGGCCATAATGCGGGATGGAAGTCGAGAAGTTTCGGGAGACAGTGGAGCTAAGGGCTGGAGGGGATCGGAGGGAATGGGAATGACGGATGGCGGGCCATAGGCGGTGTGCGGAAATGTTAAGTTGTAACATGTTGTTGCTCAGAGAGTCGATCGGGCTTTCATGTGCAAACTGTATGGGACATTTGTCAATGATATCGGCACCGATTGCAAACATTCGGATATCTCGATATCTCGTACATATCATCACAGCGACCCATGGTAGGATGGAATTAGAGTCTTCTGGAAGCATTCTGGAACCACTGTCTCAACCACATATGTACCCATTGTCCATGTATGCTGAATCTGATTTGAACTGGAAATATGGACGCGTACGACAAATTCCACGATAAACATGAATATATACTGACCGAGTTAACACACAATGGGCAACTCAAACTCGTCGCAATCCGCCAAGCGCCACCAGCAAGATCAGTGTGGGCCAGGGGTTATGCTTTCCGCCAACGAGCGCGATTGGCTGCATGCCCTCATCCGCCAAGAGAAAGGCGGCGAGGGCCTTGGTTACTTGCTCGCACTGGCTGAAAGGGTGGCCGTGGCCGACGACCCGCAAGCTCGCGCCGTCATCCGTACAGTGCTCAACGATCGTGCCATCCATCAAGCAATCGAGCGCGTGCCCCCGCCGTCCGAGCACCCCGAGGACCACACAGTCGCCCAAGTGTGCCATATTCTCGCCAACGTTGACTCCCACTGGGCGTCCTTTCCACCGGAGCAGCAACAATTGGCCCTGTGCGCCCTCTGGTTCCCTATTGCACGAACCATGGCCGGTGTCTACGTTCCAGCACCTCCGCCACCACCTCCGCTTGCCCCGATCGCCCTTCGCGCCAAACCGTCGCCAGCCGGGGCTCCGACTTCCCCTTCCACCTCGTCTGAGCCACAAGTTAATTTTGCACCAACTCACTGTTCACCAAACACTTGTCTGCCAAACGCCTCTCTCCCGCCCTCGGCACCACCGGGAACCACTCTGCGCACCTTGCTCTCGCTCTACTGGCTTCGCCCCTACCTCCTCACCACGCCCGTACCCCTACCCTCCCGTACACTTCTCGCCGACCGCCAGGCAGGCCTTCTCCTCCCCACCTCGGCGGCCAACTCACGCGCCCGATCCTCCAACCGCAACACATCTTGCAACTGTGCACGGGGCTCCCACCGCCGCTGCGCACGTGCTGGCGCCAAGCATACGCGTCGGTCAGGGACGGCCGCGCTTGGTCGGCGCTCCACCGCGGTGTCATGCAGACTGTTGTGCAGGCGCTTGCGAGCTGGAGCGTGGTGCTTGTGATTAAAGACACACACGGGCAAGTGTTTGGCGGCGTGATCAATGAGGTGCCGTTGATACCGGGTCCAAAGTTTCGCGCAGAGCGTGTGGCGGCGGCGAGCGCGAGTGGCATGGCGGCTCCGCCAGCCGAGGTCGCGGGCCTGGATTTAGTTCCGTTCCTGTTTTCGATTCACAAGGGCGACGCAAAGGTCAACTTGTATCGTCCCACGGGCATCAATGCCAACCAGTTGTACATCAACTCGGGATCAAGCACATTGCCCAACGGCGTTGGATTTGGCGGCCAGCTCGACTTTTTCGGACTGTGGCTGGACGCAAGTATGGACTCGGGGCACTCGCGCGTCGCCGGTGAGACGTCCTTGACGTTTGGAAATCCCATTCTGGCGTCGGAAAAGGAGTTTACCGTGAGTGACGTGGAAGCCTGGGTTGTCGAGTGTGCTGGGTGGGAAAGGGATCCAGATGCAGAGGTGGTGCCAGGTGGTGATGGCAAGAAGAGTGTGCTGGATCAGTTCCCAGAATTGGTTGAGATGTTGGAGATGGGCGGTCGCAAGATGTATAGTAAGGAGCTGCCTCAGGTGCCCGTGGATTGGGATGAATTGGAGTAAGGTTTGCCCTCCACCAGTGGTCGCGCATGTACACACACATTCTTGTCGAATATACACCGATTGGGCATCACACCGGCGCCACACATCTGAAAAACAAACGTTCTGAAATGTCTGCGTTCTGTAAATATATGATCCACTTGCCGCTAGGCATCGTCATGAGGCCCAGGTCGACGCCCTTGAGCCTTCAACTGCTCCACCATGGCGGAAACGGTGGAATCCTCCTGTGGCATGACACTCACCATCATGTCCAACGTCAATGTCGCCTCATATCCACCCCTTGCCCACCTGTTCAAGCACCCCAACGCGGCGCCGAGTGATGCTGACGCCGTACATCTTGTCGTCGCGGCCCGCAGACGGCGGCATCCAAACCCATTGACAATAATCCCACATGAAATCGGGCGTCCACTTGTTCCACTTGACCTTGCACTCCACCATCACAAACCGAGCGTCCAGCTGGATCAAGACTTGCAGGGCAAACATGCAGTTGCCCGCGATTGCATCCGACAAGGGTGCCACATTGATCCACTCACGCATGCGCGCACGTTGGAGGAACTCGTGTGTGCGGCCAACCAAGTGGGCTGGAACGGGCAATTGGCCAAGCATGGTCTTGGGAATCGACATGCGCAGCGCAATTCGGTACGCTCCCGGCAGGTAGCGCGTCAATGCGTTCGGGTATCGTGAACGAAACAAGCAGGCCAGGGCAAACGTGGACCAAAGTGGATCAAATGTAATTGTGGTCCTCGTCGTACAATGCGCTTCCCATCATGGCCAATAGGTACAAGGCAATGCGGACGACCAGCTGGTTGGTGGGAACCGATCGAAGCCCTGGTCCGAAATACGTTGCGTATCCCGTTTCTTGGCTGCTACTGTTCGCATCTATCGGTGGCCCCGTCGGGTAGCACGTGGTCGACGAGCATGGATACGATTCGGCACTGACGATAGAGTGTTTCTGTTCGGAAGGACGGGTGGATGGGAGCGACCGAATGGTTGTTCAAGGCATTTAATAGGTTTGAGACGGCTAAAGTGTTCTCGTAACTGCTGCCAACAACATGATTTAGGCACAGATGATGAAGAATCAGGAGGGAAGGGATATCTACTCCGAACGAACCGAACCGGAGAGCCCAGCATAGCATCTCGGCATCTGTCGCATAGGATTTGATTGCCAAGCCGAGGTGTGCCTCGTCCAAGCAGTAAAACGTACCCCAAATCCATGCTTTTCAGTTAACGGTGCTCACGCCCCGATTCTAAAGGCTCGTGCCAGCAGTTGAAAGAAAAGCTCTTCATCACTAGACTGAGGACTCCGAGGTATGTACATACGGCGATTGGTGAATCACCGCTAGACGAGGCATATATCGTGCACAGTGAAGAGCTTGAGATTGCGTGGGGGGGGGGGGGAACTTCAAGGGATATCATTCCATCGCGTTGTCCTTCTTGGACGTGCGATCGACGGACGATGTGGAGCGCCGTGGCGTTCCTTCCGTGAAGGCCGGCTGCCGGGCCGGGGCATTTCATGTATTGGCACGACCCCAAGTCAATGTCAAACTACCATGTGAAGAAGCCTGCGCATTCCTTTCTGCCATCACCCAACGTGTACTTGTCTCGCCTTGGGCCGTGTTACCAGTTATCGTCATGAGCGTGCTATCCAAGCTCCTTACCGTGCCCTACCACGTGCTGGCGTCCCTCTATGCCGTCCTGGGTTCGTTGTTGTCGCCTTGTCTCGGGTGTCCGTGCCGATTATTGCTCGGTATTCACCAATCATGTACATCCTTTGTGCACAGCAACGCTACTCCCCTTCCTGCCCAAGCTCGGCCGCCCAAGACACACACTGCTCTCGGGAACGGACACGCAACTGGGCGGCGCCACATACGACCACGCCGTGGCCCGCTACGACAAGCTGTACACGTCGCAGCACCCGCCATTCTACCGTGGGTCGTATCGGCAGTTGGTTGACGACGTCAAGCAAAAGCTCGAGTTTGCGCTCGTGTACTTGCACTCGGAGGATCACGACAGCACCGAGAGGTTTTGTAAAGAAACGCTTGCGGATGCCGAGTTTGCGGCCCTATTGGCTGAACATCGCATCAATTTGTACTATGGACCCATGGACCACCCGGAACCTTATGAAGGTCTGCGGCTTTGCTCAACGCCTACATTCTCGTTCACCAACCGTTCAAGTCGTTACTCACTTGGGCATGTGATATTGACATTGTCAACAGTTTCGTCCTTATTGACGGCCACCTCGTATCCGTTCCTGGCACTCATCACTCTCAACTCGATCCACGGCGTCACCAAACCCACGGTCGTGTTCCGGTCCGAGGGCTACGTACCTGCAGCCACACTTGTTGCCAAGTTGCGTGACGCGGTTCAAACACATGGCCTGTTTGTGGCCACCATTCGCCAGGAACGCGAGCAGCGCGAGGCTGAGCGCCGCATGCGCGCCATGCAGGACGAGGCGTATCAGGCGAGTTTGGCAAGGGATCGCGAGAGGGTATGGCTTTTTTCCAACGTGCAAGGTGTGATGTCGGTGGGTTTGACTCTTTTCAACATGCTGTGTGACATGTGTGTCTAGCAACGGCAAGCGGAGCAAGAGGCCGAGCGTAAGCGCAAGGCCGAGGAGGATAAGCGGCAAAAGCGCGCGGCGCTGATTCAGCAGCTTCGGGTTCGCTCCGCCTTTCGCGTTCCTGGCGTGTTGATTCTTGCTCACCTCCGCCCACTTATCTTTACAGGATCGCAAGGCCAAGCGTGCGGCCCTGCGCGCCACCTACTCGCCCACCACCGAACCCACATCCGCGACCCCGAACCGCACGCTGGTCCAAGTCGCCTGCCCAACGGGTCGCGCGTGCGCCGCGCATTTTGTCGACTCGGACCCAGTTCGTCATTTGTACGAGTACGTTGAATCGCTCGACCCGCTTGGCGAAGACGAGTTGAATGAAGAAAAGTGGGCCGATGATCAAGTGGAGCGTGAAGAGAGAAGAAGTGCGCGTCAAGCCGCGCGTGCGAGCAAGGCCGCAAAGGGGGCGGACGCAGCGACCGCGGCCGCGGCCGCGGCGGCATCGTCATCGTCGTCGTCCAGCGAGGGTGAGGATGGCGACGATGAGCAGGTTGCGGGCGGGTTCAAGTTTGTGTTGGTGGATGTGTTTCCACGCAAAGAGCATCGCGATGTGGCCATGTCGATTGCCGAGGCGGGGTTGAAGGGAGGAAACGTGGTTGTGGAGATTTAACGGTGCGAATGATTGCCTGATAAGCAAGCCTGGATCGTGATGGTTTGTGCATACTTTCCGTGCTGTGCACACTCAGCATGAATGTATTCAATTACTCACTTGCTGAAAGAAGTGATTTTTACCAACAGAATGAGAAAAGTCTATTGAATGACAGTGCAAGATGGGAAAGAAAACTGCTGACAGCAATTGGAAAGTGACAAAATTGTGTAGTCTCGGTGGCGATCCGCCACCGCCTCCAGTCTCGACTTGATCTGCGAAACCCCACGTCGGACTAGACCCTCGGAATCGAAAACTTGTGCACGACACTGCCGCCATACATCACAACCTGCACAGCGAGCTCCTTGTCAGAAATGTCCATGGCGCCGACATAACTGCTGGCGCCCGCGGCCTTGAAGACCAAGTTGCTGGTATCCGCAACCGAGTCAAGGTCCTCGTAAAACGCCGAAATGGGCGACACGCTCAGGTCAAACATGGGCGCCGCTGCGGCGCCCGAACCGCCACCTCGGGGAATCTTGAACAGGCCCACCTCGTGCCTGTCGCCCGAAACCACGTGCACGTTGGTGATGTTGTTGTCGTTCATAAAGTCGAGCAACTCCTTGCGCTCGCGCCGGAACCCAAACCAAGTGTCGCGGTCCTTGTAATCTTCGGTAAACGGCACCGAGCTCGCAATGATCTTCCACACAATGCCACGCTGGTGCGAGTCCAGCAGCCACTTTTTGAGATCGGCCAGCTGGTCGGCGCCCAAGTAGGTGGCCTTGGGATCTTCCTTGTTGGTGCCGTCCTCGTTCTTGGCAACCACGCCTGGGTTGCGGTACACGCGGCCATTGGTCACGTACATGGCGGCCAGGTTGCCGCCCATGGTCACGTTGAAGAAGTAGCGGTCCTTTGGCGAGTTGGGGGGAAGGGGCATGCCTGCGTGCACGTGCTCGTCATAGACACGCATGGCCGACGAGAAGGGTGAGCGGGTCGCGAGAAACTCCCAGTTGTCAATGCTGGCGAGGAAAGCAAAAGCGGCGAGTGAGTATACAGTGCGGGGTGCCGACCGCAAAGCGACAAGCTGGGAACCGTACATTTCGTGGTCATCAAGAGTATGGAATGAGGGAGCCTTGCTTGCGACTTCCATGTAGTACTTGTCAGACCAGTTGCGGCGGTACAAGCGGCGATAGTTTTCCACAGAGTCGCCCACAATGAACGGCAAATCGGCGTAGATGTAATCTACCAAAATCCGGTTGGTCAGCCGGTGCGCATTCTCCCAGATGAGAATGGAAAAAAAAAGAGAGCGAAATATGTACCTCCGAGGTGCATAAACACATCAGGCTTCAGGGCAGCAACATTCTGGTACCCAGGCTGGCCCCTTCCGTACGGATATGGCAACGCACAACTGCCCCAGGCCATTCTGAACGGCCCCTGCTTGGGCAACGGCTTGACCTGCACCTTGTCGCCGCCAGGGACCACTTCACCCTTGTCATTCTTGATGGTGGCCGTAACCGCCCCGGTCACATCCAACCCAGTCAGCGTCACCACAGCGACGAAATCGGTATCAGGCGACACATTGGCCGTAGCCGTCTGCTGTGCGCCATTGGGTCCTTGCCAAGTTGCAGTGACCGACTTGGCCGTCGGGTCGCGCACAAACACCTTTGCCGAGTCCATGGTTGCACCTGCAAGACGGACAGCTCGCAAATCCGCAAACGAGTTGAGCAACGTGTCGTATGTCTGATGCATGACGAGGGCAAACAGGGCAGATAGGGCAAGCATGCCCGCAATGGTCGTCAGGGCCACGCTGCGGATGGCCCCCGAACCGCGCTTGGAGCGCACGTGCAGAGCGCGCAGGACGCCGCGGATCAGCAGCAGGACCATGGAGGCGCCAAAGAGCATGTAGTGGTATTGGGTGAGCTGCCAGAAGGGCGCACGGGTGAGGGCCAGCATGGCGGTCACGATGAAGGTGACGGCGGCCAGGGTGAAGAGGCCCGTGACCAGGCGGATTGGCGAGAGGAGTAGGCGGATGGCCGACATGGTTGGCGTGGACGGGTTGGGCTTCGGGTTGGCTCGCTTGTGAACGATGCAAGTCGGTCTGGATGCGGGACGGGGGGATCTTTACATAAGCATGTGCTTTCGTATGCGTATGCGAGGAGAGCAGAGTCCATTTGCATCGTCGGCTGCTGCCAACATCAATCAAGCTGCCCGCAGAGGCCTACGACAAGGCCGCCGACGCCACAGCCACAGCGTGATGGCATGTGTTTGCTGTTTGCTGTTTGCTGTGCTGGGCTTCTGCCAGTGGGTTGCTGAACGAATCTGGCCTTGTCTGTCTGCACAGTTAGCCCCTCAGGGGTCTTGGACGGACAATATTCAGAATTGACTCGAAACAACCCTGAAAGTGATCCAAATATCGCCACATCGCCAGTCAAGACAAGGTCATGGTGCGTGATCATGTAAATGTAACGGTCATTGGCTTCGGCCATTGGTTTGCAAGGCCCTGAGTAAACCACACATTTGATTCAACGAAGATGGGGCCCAAGGCACCTGCATGATCTTATGGGTGGTCAACTCAAGGCCCAATCATGTGGTCCATTTTCCATCACAACGTGCTCAAGCCGGAATGGTCTTGATTGGATCCCTTTAGCGTGATTCATCCAAGCCGTGGGCATGGTCTTGATTGGACAACGCTGACTGCCTTATGATCGACATGGAGGCGATCTGGCAATTGTGAATAATTGGCATTATTCCGACCTTACCCAGGATCAAAAAGAGTAATGGTATACATGCGGCAGTGAATGGGTATGTTCTAGCAGGACAGCAGCAAAACACAAGCACCAAGACAAGACAAACACACATAACATGCAGAGAAACCACTGTGCCCGAAGCTTGAGTAGGATCCAAAGTGCAGATGGAATCCAAAGTATGCCCTTGAAGTCTGCATGGCACTGACGTGAAGCAGATACCCCCTGTGGGCCGCGTTGCTGCTTCCTGGCTTTTCCCGGTGGAAGTTGCAATGCATGCGCATCCATGTATTGCAGGCCTCGGTTCAGTTGCATGGCTGTCGGTCGAAAAAGACGCCATTACCGCCGCCGTTGATGACCAAGAGGTTGACGCAGGCGTTGGTGGTCACCTTGACCCGAATACCATCAAACAGGGGCAAAAGGCTGGGGACGCCGCCGGTGTTCTTGTCGTGAATGCCCTGCAGTTCGTGGTACTCGGTGGCGGTGAGGGCGGGAACGCTGGCAGGCTTGAGGGAGGCCGAGACGAGGTCAATGGGCATCTCCGGGTCGGCTCGCGCAATCTGGCGGATGATGCGGTTGTTGCAAGCATGGCGGACAGAGTTGTCAGGAGTGATGATAAGTGGTAACGTATCCTTCCTCGGACTGCTTGAGGATGATGGAAATCAACTCGTCGAGGTACTTGCCGATGCTTGTCTCGCAAACAATCCGTTCCCATAGGTGTCGTCAATGAACCAATGGTTCTCGGTACCACTGAATGGGCGGTCGGTCTTCTGGTTGAGCTGGCGAAAGGCCTTGTCGACGCGAGCGAGTATGGCGGCGTCTGCCACGGACGCGAGAAGCGGCCGTCGTAAAGTAAGAAGAATGCAGTTGAGCAGACCCGTCGCGCTCGGTCGGGCGGCGGCGATAAGTCGTCCAGGTGGAACGAACGGAGAGTTGAGGCGTATTTTCCTTGCGCATCGACAGCGTTGCCGTCTCGCCACATATGCAGCTCGTGCGTGTTGTTGTCGGAAGGCGTCGGTTTGGGCGTGTGATACTCGGCCTCGGCGGCGGCTTATGGCGGCGTCTCGCTCCGGAACCTCGGCATTTAAGGTGGAAGATAGACATGGGCGAGCAAACGCCTACGAGCGGCGGCGGCGTGTTGGAGCGCTCCAAAAGAGATGGTAGTGGATGCGCGAGATTGGCGGGAGCAAAGTGCCATCGCAACCATCAGCCAAGCACGGCAACTCGTCACCATTGGTGGCAGCAACGAAATCGCCCACGGGCAACGTGGCGGCAAAGAGCCCGTCATGCCCTGGCCGAATTGGGAGCGTATTGGAGAGTGACGGTGGAGCTTGACATGAACTTGGGAAGGCGACGGGGAGCAGAGCGGGCCGGCAATGATTCGGCCGACTCAAAGGGTGGAGCGGCCGGTTGGCATGATTTTTCTTGGGCAGCGGAAGAATGGGCTCGAGCCTCGAAGGCAACGGCAGCCAGACAAGATCATCATCTCATCTGTTACATGAAAACATTGTGAAAACACATGTGAAAACAACAGCTGTGGAGTGTAATCACATGTGTTAGGGATCCGGGTCCGCCGATCCTGCCGCTGCCCAACCCGTTTTGCTGCCATATCAATGGATGCAAAGCAAACACTCAAGCAAGCGTGAACGAAACTGATGCTTGCAGTCCGTTCAATATCAACGCTAGTCGACGCAAAGTCCTCGCCTTCGACGTCCTATAGTGCCGTAGCAAACTCGACGCCTCCTTCTCGTCCCGGCGGCTGACCGCTCATGACACGCTCAGCCCGCGCTTCACCAACGCACATCACCTGCCATGCCAAGGAAGCGGAAATCGGATCGGGGATACTGCCTCCTGTGCCCCACAAAGGGTGAATACCAGGGCCTCAAGAGCAAGAGCAGCTTTCTCTCCAGCCACGCGCCATCACAAGGCCACCAGAACGCCTACAGGCAATGGATCCACACCCGACGAAGCAATGGCTCCACATATGGCGAGTCCTTTCCTTTGGCATCAGCTGAGGATTTCTTTGAAGAAGCAAATGATATGGTACCCAGCGCATCCTAGTTTGACAGCGCCCACCGGATCAATCGAACGGCCATTCAACCACACGGGTTGTTGATTACAGGAGCGGTCAGCGATTGTCAACGATCACTTTGATTGGGATCTCTGGTACCAACCCATCAAGGTGTACCGTACTGGTCGTCCCACGTATGGCTTCCCGTTCATGTTTCGGGGTAAGGAAAGTGTAAGTGTACGCACAACTGACTGGCTTTCGCCCACACCTTTACACAACATACAGGACACCACCACTTCCATCGCCATCTCCACCCCCACCTGCATCCCCATCGCGACAGCCATCACCACCGCAACCAACGCTTCAGCAAAGATCCGGCAACACTGACAGCACCACAGCAGCAACAGCCTCGCCTACTCTGTCATTCTCTGCAAACGTCAATCCTCGTCCTTCAGCTGCCAGCTCATCTGAGCAGCATTCCGACAAGCATGCACCCAAGCGCGATATACATGATCAATACCAACCAAGCAACTCAGAAATGAACGACGACAACAACGACAACAACGACAACGACAATGACGGCGACAACGACGACGACGAATCGGAACTGATTTCCCTGGCGCAGCGCTACTCTGGAGAACCGAGCATTTCCCGCGCCCTTGCCCGCCTCCAAATTGGTAACTCTGTTCTCAACTTGCCCAACATTGGTCATTTCCACCCTGCAGTCACGCTCGCGCAAACTGGCGCACGCGAACTGACCGCTCCAAGCACGAGTCGCGCGAACAACGATGACAACAATGTGGATGATCGGATGGATGTGGACTTGGAAGAGAGTGAACGAGCAACGCTGCCGCCGTCCGGGGCGGATGATCCACAGGCCCAGATTGACGAAATGCGTCAAGCGCTGGCGGAGCAACAAGCCGCTACAGCAGCCGATGCCATTCACTTCACGTTCGCTCAGCCAAGCCTCGAATGGCCACCTATGGGACCAGTCTTTCCCTGGGAATCCAATGTCAACGCCATTATATTTACGCAGCTTGCTCGAAATCTGCACGACCAAACCCGGTCCAAAGTTCAATTTGCTCTCGACATGGTCAAGGCTTTGCACCCTGAAGATGACCTGCCAACGGCAAGACGCGCCCTCACCCTTCCAGTTGGCTTTCCTGCGCCACGTATTGCAACCGTGTCTGTTGGTGAAGGTGACGAGTTTTCCATCATTTTGCCCTCGGACATGATCAAGTTGCTTGTGTGCCGACCCGACATTTACAAACAGCTTATTTGCTTCCCGACCGACTCAATCAACATCATTGACTCATTCTGCGACACGCAACGCGCTCGCGAGCTGTTCAAAGGCTTCAAAACCACCACGTTTCGAAACTCTGCTGGCGTCAATTTCTTTGTCGGAAACATTGTCGAGTATCACTTTGCTTCCGAGTCGTGTCTCATGACACGGTATGGTCGAATCCGGCAAATCTACCAAGCAAAAGGGGACGGCTCCATCATGATCGAGTTGAGTCGCATTGCAAAGTCTGCCGACTTGGTGCCAGCCAATCCCGACCTCATTGACTTGGACACACCGGGAGCCGAGCCAACGTACTGGGATACTGGCGAGCTTTACAAGATCAAGGCTACCGACCTGGTCATGGAACCACGTCCTCACGGAGTTGTCGTACTGGGCCACGTTGATATTCTCAAGGGCACTCATTCTCGGTTCACTCAAATGGAACACGACGATTATCACGCTCCACATCATTTGCAGCAGTGTGGGTTGCCGATTCTGACGGCCTTCATTGCCTTTTGGTTTGACGAGGCCAAAGGAACAACCAGCAATCGCCACGACAGCCACGAGACGGCAGCTTTTCAACTCCTCAATGTCCCATCCAGTCTCAACCGAACGCCGAAAAACATTGGGTTCGTGGCCGCCGTCAACGAAAGGTCGGCCTCATGCTACGATATTGCCGCCGCAGCATTCAAGGACATTGCAGACAACTTGGAAAAGGGTATACCATGGGTCGTTCCCACCGAGTCGGGTGGTGCGCAGCGGGTCATGATCACTGGCGGAATTGGGTGCTTCACAGGCGACTCCCGAAGGTGTGTCTATATTGCTCTCACATGGGCGTGCGCGCTCGATTCAACTGCCCGTTTTGTATGTTCGACCAAAACACCATGGACTTGAGCCAGTCGGGCAAAGCTCGAACAAAAGAGGACACGTTGTCGCATCAAGACCATCTCATGCAACACCCACCAAGCAAAAAAGATCAACCGCTCAAATCGCAAGGTGTCCAGGTCCATCCAGACCAAATCAATCCGTTCATGTCTGTCGCCAACAATGATCCACACAAGGATTCGCCACTTGACGCGCTTCATCTTGGTCCCCTTGGACTGGCAAAGTTTGTCGCAGAGCATCTAATTGGTCCCAAACCCCTTTCTCGACCAACTCTCATTGCTGCCAAGTGCGTCGATTCGTGCGATTGGTCTTCTTTCGAGGAGCGACTACCAGGTACACGGTTGGTTGAGCACTGGGGTTCATTTGTTGGACGAGATCTCAAGATTTTCATTCAAATGTCACCTGGGTTTGCTCGATCGCTGGGCTACAAACCACGCTACGCCGTTTTGCTCGCCTGTACTATTGCTGGCTTTTCGCGCCTCTTGTACGCACGGACAAGTCAGCCCTTGTCTCTCAAGGAATACCGGGCAGATATCAAGCGGTGGGGCAATGCGTTCTTTCACGTGTACAAGCAAGAGCCGGCACTCAAGCTCTACATGAACGGTAAAATCAAGCCCCATTACATGGTACACGCAGAGGAAGTACCAGAGCGTTATGGAAATCTCAACCTTTATGCAACTGAAACCATGGAGCGGTTAAACCGCTTGATTCGCCAATCGATTCTCACTTCGAACCATCGCAACACAAGCAAATCTGTTGCCAGCGACTTTGCCACCCAAGCCGGAATCGAGTATATCAAGGAGGGCGGATTGTGGATCGGGCCTGGCGGTCGCATTTGCCAAGGCGGTGAGCTCGTGAGGTCGTTGCTGCAGGATGTGTCTGTTGTGAGCGAGTATGTTGAGCCAGACTCGCCGCCGCCGATTCCTGCTGGATCTGCTGCCAAGACCGCAGCCGCGCCAGCTTCTTTCTCAACATCTCAAGGCAACCAAAGCGACCCGCATCGCCCTGGCCACGTCTTTTTCGCCGAGCAACAAGATCGGGCTCATCGACCAAAAGTCACACCAGCTGCGCATTACAAATGGCCATGTGGGCTTTCCGCGGACGACGTTCAACGGGCAATGCAAGAATCGGGACATGTTTTCGTCCCATGCGCCCCGGGACTCGCCCTTCGGGACCATTACGTGCAAACCTACAAGTCCTTCTACGATCAAAACTCGGAGCCAGTACATGTTGGCTGGTCGGTGATTTATCATACAACCGACGGCAAGATCAGGTCTGTTCGTCGAGGGCGTGTATTGCGTATCGTACAACTCGTTGGAAAACGCAGCAATTCTGGCCGCTTGGAAACGCGGTGCTTTGCTGTACTTGCTCGGTACTCATGTCGTTATGCCGAAGCTCACGGTGGCCGTGCCATTGACAACTACCTCAACATGGACAAGCTGACGGCATCCCAGCTCGAGAAGCAATTCCAGCGCGACGAGTTTGGCGGCATTAAGCTCTGGCTCGATCTGTCCAAGGTCGATGTTATTCCCACGCTTGGAGTTGTGCAATCATTTGCTGTGTTCCACCGCTGCACCACCAAGTGCGGCATTGCGCCAAGTACGACCAAGGCCACCTTTGCCACATTGCCGGTCGAGGTCAAGGCTGGTGAGTGGCGTTGCGATGATGATCTCAACTTTGCCATCAACCATTATCGATTCACAGAGCCGTTTCCACCCCTCCTTCCGGCTGCCTTGTCTGAAGCTTTGGCTCTCGCTGCAGAAGAGGCTGAAGCCCCAGTCCGAGTAACATCTCATTTATTCTCGCATTTACGTTGCATGTGTTTTCGTGTATCATCCATATCTTCAGTCTGATTGAGTTGTGTTGTGATTTTCGGGCTTTGGCGAATGAATAGCAATCAACTGTATGATCACTTCTGGTCAATTGCTGGTCTCAAGTTGGTCCATATCGTCCTTGTCCTTGTGTTGTCACTTCCTTCACTTCTGAAAGGGTGGGTGACGGTCTGGAACCGCGAGGGCGAGATCCGTTCGTGGGTTGTCCTTCGACCCCCTCAGGCCGGAAAACGAGCCTTCGCTTTGAGTCAACGGTGAATCATAGGTATGTCTCGGCCTAAATGGTATTGTCTTGCCGCATGCATGCATGAGTAAAGCATGGCGACTCAACTGCCCGGGTGCATACATGGTTCCAGGTAGACACTCACCTCCAGAGTAGGTGTGCTTGCTTCTCGGCACGGTCAGGGGTGACACTACCCTGAGTCATTGGTGTATTGTCAATGTGAAATCTTACTCTACTCTACGGCTATACATGCTTGGCCTTTGCCCACATCCCACCGTATCCTACCGTGTCCTACCGCACCAACATCTGACTCGATTGTGTCTTCCACATCTATCGATGTCAGTCAGGCCACCATGGCACACATATATCTATGGCCAGTGAGTCGATGGCAAACGAGTAAGGCAATAAAACTGAACGCCGCCCACGAGTTGTCTCAACACTCGGCACCCCTCCATCGGCAATGGAATTCAACAATAACTCTGACAATCCCGCAATCTAAGCACTTTTTTTGCCATCACGAAGTTCCAAAGGTATGGTGCCACGACGTCGCTTTCCTCGCAGCCGCCACGACACGACCTTGTTGTTCGGAATTGTTGTTCATCACTGCATGATTGAATGCCGTGTGTCAGATCATTCAGAATGCCCGACTCAGACCATGATATGAACCGCCGCTCGCCTTCGCCTCCGCCTCCACCTCCGGTACCGGCGCTTGCCGATCTTGTGCGCTTTGTGGCCAACATGGTCGCTGGGAAGGACGCGAAGTCCGTGCGGGAGGTAAACCAGATCCTTTTAGACGACGGGCTGTCCGAAGAAATGTTTCAAGAAATGGACGCATTTGCTGACGTACGTTGTGTTTTGCCTTTGAAAACCCTCCCTCTTTCACTGATCTTGTCCTTTGCTTTCATCGTGCCTGTACAGCTGTCTCCGGCGGGCCAGCGTCTCGCTCTATTCAAGGTCGGTCTTGAAAACCGCAACATGCTCTCGAGCATTGCAGTGATGATGAAAAGCAAGGTGATAGTTCCAAAGAAGGACTACGCCCCGCCGGCCGGTGCCTGGGTACGCTCCCCATGCCAGAACTGCGACACACCAGATTCACTAAGCCGCTCTCACGATCTTGTGATGCAATAGAAAAAGCTCGACCGGGAGCTTGAAAAGGAGATCATGAGTCCGTCACGGACCGAATTTTCACTGCAATCGTTTCTCGACGCAAAGGATTGGCTCGTGCAAACTCGCGACGTCGTGTTCGATGAAGATGCCCAGAATGACAACGCCATGGATGCGTTGATTGTCATGATTACGACCAAGTTTACGTCAGGTAACTTCAAGACCAACTTTCCCGCCAAGGTTCGCTTGCACTCGAGTATCCCTTTTTTCGCTCTCTGATGGTCTCCTACCCGGTCTCTTGGTTCTTTGCCACACATACAGATTCCGGAAAACGTTTCGCTCCAATCCGCCATCAATCATTTCGGGTGGATCCCAACAGCCGCCAACCACGCGTTCATTGCTCGTGTGGCCGCTTTGGTCCGTAATCTACGCGCCATTATGTATATGTGATGTAGAGGCGATGGACTCACTTTTTTGTGTCACTTCTATAGCGGACGCTGTACTCGCATCGATACCGGGTCAACCTCAAGGAACTACCGGAACCAGTCGAGGGCAAGAAATTGCAGCAAGGGTGGGACTTGATATCGGTCATCGCCCGCTTTTCACTTAGTGACGACCCAAATGTCATCCCGTACGCTTGTTTTCGTTGCTTGTGAGTATTGTGTTTGCTACGAGTGTACATTGACCACATGGTTATCTGTAAATTGCAGGGCCCTTGAGGCATTTTTTCGATTCGACGAACTGATTCAAGACAAGGATTCGTACATTAAGAAGTGCCGTGGGACACGCCGCGAGGCCCAAGAATGGGTCGTTGACCCGTCGTTTGATGCCGCAATTCAAGAATTCCAGTTTTCGTTTGTACACTTTGACCGCGAGCTCCCGTGGCCGTTCCCAGACCATCCCCGTCAAGAAACGCAAGGAAATGACCACGAGGAGGACGAGCAGGAGCACCGTGGCCATGGTCAAGGCGATGGACGCAGGCAACGTGCGGTTCCACGCGATGATGTCCAAGATCGATTGATGGAGGTAATGTTTGGCTTTGGCGGCGCGGGGGGCCGTGACGTCGGTGCACGACGTGCTGGTGGCCGTGGCGGTACCGGTGCAGGCCGTGGCCGTGGCCGTGAGGATGAGATGGACGAAGACGACAGGGGATTGGCGGCGGCACCTTGAATGAACTTGTACATGGCTGATTGGTGGCCGTGCTGCTCGGCCCGACATGTTTGGTGGCTGTGTAGCAGCCAAGTGTGTGTTCTGTGGCCTCTTTTTGGCCACGTATTTCCTTCTGTTCTTGTCTTTGTTGTGATTCAGACATTCTCTTGGTGGTTTTCGGCGGTGTGCTTTCCCCGATTCTCCTTTCTTGTTTCCGACCACCCTTTGTTGATATTTTCATTTGTATTCAGTACTCGCACCACACCCACACCTGCTCTCCATCATGCATACATGTCGTGCAGTTTCTTGTTGAATCGATATCGAAATGCATCCGCTCGTCATCATTTGCAGACTTGGATCTGTCTCAGAAACGCGTTGAAAGGACTCACTTTCATGCCGGTCTGACCCGATCGAGTCAACACGCGCGAGGGATTGGGGCGGTGGGCCGCCCATTCAAATACCGCTCACCTCCCCCGCTGCATCGCCTCCACTTCTACATAGTCATGTTTTCAATTAAGACACAGCTTCTCAACTTCCCTTTACCTTTCCTGCACCAACCTAATGCATGCCGCCACCCCGCCCACCATCTCGTACGACACCCAAGTCCCACTGACACGGCGAGACGACAGATCCAACAATAAGCATTCAAGTGACGCCGTGCCCTCTCAATCGCCCCCTCCACCATTCCACATTGCCCACCTCCCCCCAACGTCATGACCCATAAAATCGCTCGCCCTCGCACTGACGCCCACGCAGTCCAACATTCCACGAAAAGTATGCTTCACAGTCAACGACTCATCCCACGTTCTTTCCAAGACATGATTCACGCGGCCGTCCGCTTTCTCTGCACATTCTCGCATTGTATTGGATTCTGAATTGGATTCCCTTGATAAACTCGGCTAACGAATCTTGGCTGCTCAACCATGCAATACCCGACATCTACCTTCTGTAACGCCCAAACCCGACTTGCATGTACGCTCGCGGATTTTGACTAATAACTTAATGACGTCGCTTTTCAAAGTCTCACTTCGCATCCAACCTCAGCAGACATTCTTTGACGGCCAGAAACTTGTCGGTGTCCCTGGTATGGTATCGCTCACCCGGTGCTCAAGGCAAAAGCGTCGTCACTCACTAGACCTCTTCTTTCAATGGCTTCATAGATCTCATGGTCTTGTCTCTCTCATCCGTCCTCAATCCCCATCCACCATGCTTGATTCATTCCTCATCGAGGTTCGTACCACCTGGTCTCACCGCCGGCTTTTGGCCCTCCTAGCTTATCTTCTCCTTTGGCTCATCATTTCCTGATCGTAAGCCAATCACCCTGGTTAGATCACGCTTGTCTCCGCGGCCAAGTCTCCTAGAACCAAGAACCAAGGCCGCTTGGAATGCTTGCGACTGTCGTGTTCAAGCTGGGCCTGTTTTTGACGCTTGAGCCTTGCCCGACTGCAAGCGAGGCCTTAACTGTCTTGTTGCCGTTGGCCGCCGATACTGAGCACTGAGGAGTGGTTGTGTCAAGCCTGGATGCCTTCATGACGGAAGTGTTTGATTGTGCCAAGATACCTGGCGCATCGTGGTATTGTGGTGACAATTTTACACTTGATTCTTGTTCTCATGTCCCTTACTGATGTTCCTCCGTCTTGTTTTCACTTGCATGCTTTGCATTGTTTGTTTCTGGGCGTTTGTTTAACCCTGGTGTTTTTGTTCTTGTCTCGATGCACACCCGGACCTGGAAACCGGCATTTTGCGGTCCCTGGGAAAGATTGCCTGATAGGTTCCAGTTCGACATTGATTCAGCCTAAAGAGCACCTTAAGTTGGCCTACGTCATAACCTTCATATTGCGCTTAGATCCTACCTTGAATTGACCTTGCATTAGCTCTTTCAGCCACCACGGCGATGCCCTTCGCAAGATACTGGGAACAGCGCAACCAAGATTGGTTGAGTTTCAGTAAATGCTGTATCGATGGCCCACTGAAGGCTGACTGTATGTCTGAAGCAAGGCCTCACAGATGGTCCAATGAGGATCTTCGGGCAATCCATTTCACTTCCTTTTCATGGTTAAAAAGCGATTCTCTGGATGCGTCGAGACAAGAACCAAGAAATGGTCCAGTCAAGCTCGCGTCCAAGGCAAACCCGTTGGCTTGCCCATTGTCTTGGACGGCCAAAGCGTGCTTTCCACAAACAACCTTCGTCATTGTCTTGATCGGACCATTGTCATGATCGCTTCCAGGCCCTCAACATGATCACCAAGTAATCTAGACTGTTGACCTCTTTACATCTCAAGAAGGGTTTGACATGGATCACAAATGTGATTCAAATACGATTGCATTAATGTCCAAACAATGCACAATGAAGCCAACATACAGACAGTGACGCAAGGTCATGAATGCATCCATCAACATATAGCCGGCGTGATCCCAGCAAGATCTTTGGTCAAGATCTCTATCCCACCCCTGAGGGGCTAACTGTGACACCGAAATGTGACAGCACAACAATAGGCGACGCGTCACCCTCACCGTCATTCAGCTGGTCGGCAACGTCGATTGACCTCAGTATCATGTATTCCTAAGCCCCATTCAACCCCAAAAATGCGAATTTACACTCGCTGAAACTTTTTTCTCTGGCATTTGCTGTGATTTGCCCCCCATCCTACTTCAACTTCGACCCTTTTTGACGGTTCCCATTAACGAAACAAGGCAAGCAGTAAGCGTCGTATCGCAACTGTCATCACCCTCTTGCGCAAACCAATCGTCTATCCGCCATGTCGCTGCCAAGCCTTCAATGCAAGCCTGATGCCACGCTGGCGACGGACGGCGGCATCGAAACCAGCCTGACGGTGAGTTGTTGTTCGTCTCTGTACCATGTCAAACTGGTAGGACCCTTGACGAGCCGTGAAAACACTCTAGGAAACACAATCTCGAAAGGAAGCGCCATTCGACCCACTTATACTGCTCAACGTTACTCTCGCCATCCGCCGCGCTATTGTATCGACACAAGTGCGCGATATTAAGGCCCTTGTTGCCGATTTTGTCGGCACAAACGCCCATGAGGAAACCGCGCAAGACACCCTGTCCTCAAACAGCCAAACCGCGTGTGTTGCATTGCTCGATGTCGCCCTCGATGCGTTCTTTCGGTTGGACGGCGGATTCAACATTCCCGATCTGCTGTCGCCCATGTTTGCGGCATATGTCCAAGCCGTTGCAGAGACTCTTTTCGTTGATGGCGCCGCCGAGCGGAACTTTGTGATTGCTACCGCCTCAAGTCCATCGGGCAAGTTTGCAAATGATTTCAATGTGAGGCTCATGTCGCATGGCTCCGTCATCGATGCTATGTTTGTACAAGAGGGTCCAGCTGAAAAGCTTGCCGAGGTGGCTCGATACACAGCACAAAGTATCAAAATGCAAGCACTGGGCCGAGCCATTCGCTTCAAACGCTTCGTTGCTGTCCCGTTCGTCGCCACAACCAATGGCCAGTTGACCGTGGCATGGTCCGCGCCACAGAGTGCCGGATACCGTCAATCCCGCAACCACGCAATGATCTCCAGCATCACAACCAAGTCGCACTCTGGCGTCCAATCGCCTCCTCTTCAACTCGCAGTTCACGAAAAGCGGCCACGCGTCGCCGACCATGCACTTGCTCAAGAAGCTGAAACGACCACCCGCCTATTTGAGAGCGAGTGTCCATTGGAGCCAGCGCGGCAGCGCAGGCGATTGCGTGACTCGCGGCCGGTGGAATCCATGAGCTGCGACGACGGCTACGATGGCGACATAGATGATTCCCTTGTTGGTGCAGATTGATAAATGCGATTAGGCGGAGAGCGACGGAAAATGTTGGAATCTTGGAAGGAGTATACATAGGAGGTATGAGGAACATGATGCTCAATGTTTGAGCATTCGACTTTGCACATTCATTTATTCTACAAGTACTTTGACGTTTTGTGTGGGAACGGTGTCGCAGTCAGTCGCCCAAACGCGTTTCGCGAATCACGCTGTTCCCAAGCGCGTGACAGCAGGCAGGACTCTCGGCTGAAGGACAACATATACGACTCAGGGCAATATGCGAGCCTTCCAGGGCGTATGTACTCCCTTCCCTCCATGCATTCATTGAGTCCATGGTCAATTCAAAGCAACAGACAGATCCGTCCGTTTATGTCTCGGTTCGAGCTGAATATCCAACTCTTCGCCGCAGACCAATTGGTCGAGCATGGCGATCATCAGCTGACTTTTACGACGGCTGTCACCACAGGCGGAGGACAGTACTCGGTACTTGAGCGGTACTGCGTAGCTGTACATCATCAAATACATGTTCTATAACTTGCACCAGCTCTGTGAGTGAGGCGCGGAGGCCAAAACCAAAACACTGTACAACACGACGGAGCCAAAGAAAATACTCAGGCACTCTCACGAACGTGTCCTGTGCCATCGGAGGCACCGAACGGGTTCCAGTAAAAATGTTTCGCTTTGCTATTTTCTGATGGCTACCCCGCAGCCTGTTAGCCATGCAAACAACGTTGGTGTGTGTCCCTACTCCGACGGGTCTTTGAGACTCGCTACGACAATCTTACTTCAACGATACTATGGTAAGTTTGGACCACAATTGTTAGTCCGAACTTCAGCACAGCTCACCACTGTTCGCGCCGGCTTGCCGTTATGTAGCCTCGGCACGAGGTCCGTGGAGCGCCCCATTCTCAGCCGCCTTCGTTTTCGTTCGATCCGTACCTATATTTCTTTCAATGTCACAATGGCGCTTTGCCTGGCTTTGATCGCCCGGCAAGTCCGGCTCGTTCGCCAAGTCGCTTCGCTCGGCAAGCTGCATCTCGGAGGAATCGAGTGATTTGGACGCACTTGGGCAATTTCCCGTCAGTGCATACCACTCACTCGTTGGCGTCATGAACATCCCGAGCATGTCATTGGTCGAGTTTGCCGAGTGCTTCCGGCCGACCTGCTCTAGAATCAATCCGGCACCTAGGTCGAATTTGCTCGGGCCACCTCGCGACATGCTCGAACGTCTGCCACTTCACCTCCACGACGTCAACTGGTTGTGTTTTCGTCAAGCTGGGACGGGCTTTGTTCCATTTTTCCGGTCGACAGTGGTCCCATGCTAGCCCAGTACATTACCGAATCCATTGTTGCCAGACTTGTTTCCAATGCATTGCATTCCAAGACCTCGTTGCCATGCCGTATACGTGGCCATTGTTGGCGACGACCTTGCAGGTGCAGCGGCGCTCTCCAACATTCAGACGTTACAGTAATCGCTCGGCCAGCAGGTGGTGGCAGGTCGGGCGTCCACGTATACAGTAACACAGTCCGTGGCATGGATTGGAGTGGAGCAATGTGCATGCAGTGGAGTAAATGGGAAGCAACTGAGCAACACAGGGCCACTCCACCGGCCACTCCGCCGCAGGGCCGCTTGGACCAGGTCGCCGATCCAGTTGGCATCGATCCAACCACCAGCAGGCTCATTAGCTCATCACCGGCCACATTAATTACGCCCGTAATATTGCGGCCGCCCATAGCACCGGTGATACTGGGTTCTATGCATTGAGCTCCGCACATGGTCTACTCTTCATTCCTGGCGTTTCGACATCCGCAAGCACTGCCCGCCCATTTGCATAGCGCTCGGGGGCCGGGGTCGCCTCGCTTTGCGCGCCCTTGGCCCGCTCTACCAGGCGGTCTGCATCTTCTGCTCACGTGAGACGTTGCTATGGCTCTAGCTCATCCAACGGATTCAGCCTGCACCGTCGCCAGCGTGGCATCAGGCTTGCATTGAAGGCTTGGCAGCGACATGGCGGATAGACGATTGGTTTGCGCAAGAGGGTGATGACAGTTGCGATACGACGCTTACTGCTTGCCTTGTTTCGTTAATGGGAACCGTCAAAAAGGGTCGAAGTTGAAGTAGGATGGGGGGCAAATCACAGCAAATGCCAGAGAAAAAAGTTTCAGCGAGTGTAAATTCGCATTTTTGGGGTTGAATGGGGCTTAGGAATACATGATACTGAGGTCAATCGACGTTGCCGACCAGCTGAATGACGGTGAGGGTGACGCGTCGCCTATTGTTGTGCTGTCACATTTCGGTGTGCGAAAAAGCTCCCATCGTCATTGCATTGGCTGATTTCAGGTCGATTGAATTGAACTCTTTCATATCAAAAAAAATAATACAGCCCTTACCACCCATATGAACAGGTACGCATAAGAGATACCTCTCAGCGCAAATCTTTTGCTTCCAGCCGCTCCACCACCGTTTTTGGAATCCACATCAGCAGCAGCGAGCAATCTGGATGACACGATGCAGCAGACTCAGCCATGTCCTAACCGATCCCGCACCCGTCTACCAATGAATAACAGTCCGAGGAGTCATTATTGATTACTCGGGGAGAAATGCCAGTAGGGCTTTCAAACGCCTTTGCTGTATCATTGCCAGGGTTCCCGGATGGGCACCTGAGTTTTTCTTTGAGTGAGGACGTTGTGGACCCGATCTGTGACAAAGACTTGGCTGATTCGTTGCATTGTGATGCTGTATTGCTCACTGCAGGCTTCAGGCTCTTTCCTCAACTGTCATTTCTTTTCCCTCACCGATTCGCTGCTTTTGTCTACCATTCGCTCACTCTTGTCGTCACCCTCGCACTCGCAGCCAATCTATCTGATCCTTTACTGTTATTTCTGAGATTCAATATACTTGTTGCTTGCATCGACTTGAAGAGTTCCCGCCATGGTCATGGTCGGCTCTTGCCTCGTGTCTGGTGTTCGTGCGAACATGGACAAACGCGTCAGCGCCAGTGATGGCCGACCGAGGCTGGAACGATCGAAGGCCCGCTGGAAAGGCCAAGCGGCCCTCCGATCCACTGGCATCGAGACAGACAGACAAGGCTGGCCATGGCAAATTTACTTGGCAACGCAAATCACCGGGAAGCAGCGCTCAATGAAGACTTCAATGACACTCTGCAACATGTTCCGGTCATTCTACCGCCCAGTATCCTCCGCCGCTGCCACCACTGCCGGCCGCACCACCCGGCCAGCTTCGGCGCCCATTACGGCCCGCCTTTCGGCTGTTTCTGTTTCTGTTTCTGGGTCCATTCCCAACACACTGCCAACATCCTCACCCACCAGCAGTTTGCTTTCCTCCCGGCCCCGGCCGGCCGCCATGTCGACCCTGGTCCGCATTCAGCAAGACCAAGCCAACGTTGCCCACTACAACACGGACGGCCGAGCGGCCCTGTTTGACAAGGCCAACAAGAACCGGATCCGTGCGGGCGCCATTGTACAGATCACGTCGCTGACGTCCATGACCAAGGGCAAGCCCGTGACGTTTGCGGGCGTCGTCATCAGCGTGCGCCACAAGGGCATTGACACGAGTGTCACGCTGCGCAACTATGTTCTCAAGACGGGCGTTGAGCAAACCTACAAGGTGTACTCGCCCATGATCACGGCAATCAAGGTGCTCAAGCCCAATGCCAGCTTTAACCGCAACAAGCTCTACTTTTTGCGGGAGAACCCGCAGCTGGTCAAGTGGGGCGTCGTGGACGAGTTGGTCAAGACCGAGGCACATTGCTCCACTCCTTTGAATGGTTATAGTTATATATACAAGACTGGCGTCCACGCACATGTCGGTGTTTCGGTGTTTGAGCCGCCTCCGAGGCATATGAGGCATATGTAACTCCGGGAACGGTGTTGGCTCGAATAGAGCTGCCATGGCAAGGGCCCCTAAGCCTGTAAAGTAGACGAGAAATATGGTTTGGCACTTGGATTCGATCCAGTTGACATGAGTGGGGTCGACCGCCGGTCAGGAACAAGTATGTCGGCGCGTCTGTCCGATGGACGAAAGTGAGGTGGTTTCGGTGTCGCCGAGCCGCAAGAGTATCGCGCGGTGGAGCCGAGCGGAATGCTCAAAGCAGCATGTCATACCCCTTTTACATCATTGCGGTGCCATGGCTAGTTATGTAGTTCCTGGGCGCGCGAGGGCGCTCGACGAGTCGCCTTCTTGAACTGATTCGTTCTCGAGGTGTATGGTTCGTTCACGAGGTGTATGGTTGAGTCACCTCATACTTGAATACAACAATCCACTTTTAGACTGAGCCTCCTCCGATATTACCAAAGCTTACGCTAACTCCGCGTGCAGCACCTGTGATTCATCCTCGTCACCACCAACCCCGACCTCTACCAAACCGCCTTTCACTTCCACCTCGGCCGCTCCAAGTTGCCCCTCTTCCAGTGCATGCCACTTGCCCAATCCCGCCATACGCCGCCTCCTCCTCCTCCTCGCTAATCCCATGACGACTGCAACGGCGACAACAACAGCGGCAATGAATCCGGCGCCAATCCACGCGGCATCGCGAGGCGACATGACTTTTCCGTCGTCCGACATGGATGCCGACGTGGACGTGGTGACCACTTTTTCATTGGGATCGCGGACAAGTGGCCGAAGCGGTGGGGCGTGGACGAGAAACTGAAGTGCACGAATAGGACCACCACCGCTGCCAGGCTCGCGCACGAATTGAACGCCAAGGATGCTGAGGCCAACAGGGTCCATGTCGCCCCTGAGGGACCACATGGCAGCTGGCGGCGCTGGTGTGGCAGGGGAAGGTTGCGAATGAACGGTGCTGTTGCCGATGGTGATGGCGGAAATGGTGACGTTGGGACTGTACCAGACGAAGAGATCCGGAGAAGGTTCGACGGCCGTGGAGGTAACGGATTGGCTTCGATTTGTGGGTGGTTGCAGATCGAGAATCAGAGGCCGCTTCACCGCACGATCACGATCATAGCTTCCTTCATCTGCTGGCCAAAAGTCGACCCGATCGTAGACGACAATTCGACTGGAAGAAGGTAGCCGCCTTGTGGGGCGAGACCCTGACGACCTTGAGCTGCCGGCGTCCGACTGCGCCGGTTGGGGACTGGTCGGAACAGCGGCGCCGGTGTTTTGGGGCGGCATGGCAACACACTCGAGCATGATGTCGGCGATTCCGTCGGGGAACGGCGGAGGGGAGACCTCAGGGCGGCCTACGACCCCTGCGCTTGTCGGGCTGTCTGATTCGGAAACGCTGGCGGCGGGAGTCAACTCGGGCCCTGATCCGAGAAAGGGTAAGATGGCCATCCGTTTTGCAAAGTGCAACGTGGGGCAAGCAAGCTTGGAGATCTTGACATTCGTCTCGTGCAATAACTCGAGGTTTCCGAACGACGGCGAGTGGATTACGTGTGTCATCTTGTCTGGCGGTGTGGTGCATCCATAGTATACAGAGCAAGTGCTATACATCGGTCACGAAGACGCCATTGTCTCCGACACTCTCTCCCGCCAGGCGGAGTCGACAGTGTTTTGAGGTTTCGGAGCCCACGACTCGCCATGGCATGCCGCCAACAGAACTGCGCCATCGGCAACGATCGATGCGGGCAAATCGGCTTGTTACCGTATGGCCTTCGTCGTTTTCATCATCGAAATTTAGCCTTGTCGGTCGTGAGACCAATCGGTGAGACAGGTGGCGTTGCAATTTGCAAACCAATGCGATGACCCTGATCGATCGCATGCACTCTTTCGACTACGCTGGATACTGACTGACGAAACGTTGAGAGTGTTGTATATCATTCAAATGGCGTCAATACTCAGTCCGACAACCCATCACCGTAAACACTTCACCGAAAGCGATGCGTCGCGGCAAGCGAAATCAAGTCGTGA
>MCFL01000389.1:0-18328 GCA_002102555.1 Catenaria anguillulae PL171 | reverse complement strand
ACATGGGCGATGTGGTGGGAAACATGGAGTGCAACGTGGCGCCCACGGTGGTTTTGCCAACGCCCACGCACGCCACGGGCACAATGACGGTGCGGCCCTTGCCGTTTGCCGCGGCGGTCGACACGCAACACCCGATTCGCGCAAATAGGCGTCGCGTACGGCAATGATGCCACGCTGGTTCTTGAATTCGGAAAACAGCTCGGGCCGTTGCTTGACTGCTTGCTTGACCCAGGCGAGGTACCGTGCGACAAAAAGTGTCGCGGCTGCAAGGTCATTTGGTCTCCCTTGGTCAGCAGCGTGCGCGTGAGCTCGCGCCATTCACGGTATAGCAAGTAGGGCTGCTGGTACTTGTACTTTGTCATGCCCGTGTGCCCGTCGGGCTTGGTATACCGTAGTACCCAGCCCTCAATGTCACGAGGCGGGTCGGTGGGGGAATGGCCAGGATGCGGACGTGGGTGCGTGCATAGTTGAGCATATCTATGTGCAAGCGCATGAATGAGTCAAGTCATCTTTGAACATGATGAGACAATGCGTACCATCAAACGAGTCAAACTTGATACTGCGACCATGTGAAATCCAAACGCTTTGGCCACCGCCTCGCACGCCTTCATCTCCACTGGCCGAAACTCGATCGTGTTGTAGTTGAGGCCATGCAACCACAATCCAGATAACTCTGGCGGATACGCCAGCACGTGCTCCTCAAACTGGTCGTCGGCCAACTCAAACACAGCCGTGACCTTGTTCTCCCACAAAAACCTGGCAAACTGGGCGCGAGACTTGCCCACACGCTCGAGGTGTGTGTCAAGCCACTCTGCGCCCTTGACGGCGTGCGGCGACGTGAGAGAGTGCTTGCTCGCAACATAGACGCGGTCGGCGTCGGCCGCCGAAATGTAAATGATGCATCCGTTTTCCTTGACGGTGGCAAAGTAAGGCCCCGTAGACTTGGCTTGCAAGTGCTTGAGGTTGGTGGCAGGTACCTCGCCAATGTTGAAAAACTTGTCGTAGCCGCGGATCACTACCTCGTATTCGGCCGCCTCGTTGTTGCGCGGCAGCGGCTTGAAGTCGGCGCTCGAGCCGCCGATTTGGCGCGTAAAGAGGCCGCGGGCAGAGGTGGGCAGGCCGGGCTTTTGTAGGCCCATTCGTTGATGGACCAGGACACGAGGCACGGGAGGTCTGGGTAGATGGTTGCGCCGGGCGTGTCGTTGAGTTTGGTCGGCTGGAAGGGCGTGAGGCGGATGGTGCCCGGCTTGAGGGCCGATGGGAGCTTGATGGCACAAGTGGGCGAGCCGGATTGAGATCGAGCGAGGCCACATCGGGGGTGGAATCTTGGGTTCCGCTGTTGTCGGCGACGGCAGCTGTTTCTTGAGCAGGGAAGCGGCCACGAGCTGGCGAATGACCCGAGTGGACGCGGCGGATTGGGCCTGCCAGTCGAGCGTTGGAGATGGGGTGGGCAGGGTGGGAACCTTGGCGGCGTGCATGATGGCGTCGAGTAGGGGCTTGGATCTGGCAATTGCCTTGGGTGCTTCATGTGGTGCGGACCTGCGGCCTTTTTCTTTGCTCTGATATCGTCCCAGCCAATTATCAACTGATTCGGGCACGTCGATCCTGACGCACCGTCACGTGCTTTCGACGACGACGGCCAGCCGAGTTCGTGGACGCGTGTGGGAGGCTGTGAGGCGTGGTGGGACGCCAGGTTTGGTACGATTCGATTCGACGAGCCACCTACTTTGCATGGGCCATGAAATCGTTGACTCGTTGCCATGTCATCCACATCGTCTGAGCCCACTGCTGCACCAACGGCCCCTCTCGCGGCGGCCGCTCCCAGCTCGTCGCCGTCCTTCTACAAGCGCGACCTCCCGCCCACTTGTATCGACTATGCCTCCAAGGAGGGCAAGGACTTGTTCAAGCAGGCGTTGAACGAAGGAAACATGGAATCCTACTTTCGGCTCGCCAGCCAGTTCACCACCCAGTCCGAGCCCGCATACTGTGGCCTCGGCACACTTTGGTAAGTAAATACTGCTCTCGGCTTGCATGCACTCAGTCTGATGGACATGGTGTGCACCATGTGTAATAGCATGGTTCTGAATGCGCTCGGCGTCGATCCGCAGCGGCAGTGGAAGGGCCCGTGGCGATGGTTCGAGGACTCCATGCTCGGTTCGTCAATGCAAATGGGAGGCGATTCGAAGCAGCGCATGAATGACCATTTGTCCAATGAGTTGCTCAACAGACTGCTGCCGCCCACTCGAACAAGTCAAGAAATCCGGCATCACCCTGTCTGAATTCGGGTCCGTCATATCCTATCATCGCGACACGCTTTCGGCTGGTCGAATGACCCCAGTCGAATGGTGCCCACAGATGCCTAGCGGTCTGCAACGGCCTCATTGCCAAAGTCCACCGCGCCGACACGGTGACTGCCTCGCACTTTTTGCGCGCCATTCAGCACACGTCCACGCAGGAAGACAAGGTGCTTTGTGTCAGCTACCACCGTGGCACGCTGGGCCAGACGGGAGCGGGCCATTTTTCGCCTATTGCTGGATACTGCGCCGAACGCAACATGGTGTTGCTCATGGACGTGGCCAGGTTCAAGTATCCCCCTCATTGTCCGTGTCACCTCCATGTTCTTGGCGTAAATGGTCCATGTGATGTGATGCTCACACCGTGCGACTTTGGCTTTTACTTCTCTAGGGGTCTCTGTCGACCTCCTCTGGTCCGCGCTCCTCCCTCACGACTCGGAAACGGGCAAACCCGCGGCTTCGTCATCCTGCACCGCCGCGACCTGGGTGCCGGCTCTTTGCTGCTCTCAACGCCGCTGCCCAAACTCGCACTCGACGCATCCACCGTGTCACGACTGATTCAAACCTTGCGAGACCTACCTCGCGTGCTCGCAGCAGATGATCCCAAATCCATCGATAACGTCGTTGCGTCCATTCTCGGCACGATTCCGGCGGCCTTGCTCGGCATGGTTCAAGAACGCACCGTGGAGGATTTATCTGCCACGGCCACGGCGCCCATGTTCGTGGACGAGGCCGAGGCGACCGAACCATCATGCGCGAAGGAGGCAAAGTGCCACGTGGCCGACGGACGCTCATCCGCCTTGGATGCGTTCCGCAGCACATACAAGCAGCAACTTGACATGCTTCTCACGCGCGTGCAAGAGACGCGCATGTTTGCGGCCGTGTTGCGCACCACCCATGTGCTCCACAGCCGTGCGAGCGCGAGCGGCACACATCCGTTGTATGTCACGCTGCTGCTGCTAGCACTTCCTCTGGCAGACATTGGCTTGCCCTCCCCTCTGGCGCATGAATGGATTCAAATGTGGTCGCTTGACCGCGTGCCCGAGTTTGTCAAGCACGAGGTGCAAGGGTTGCGGGCACAGGTGGATGCACTTGTCAAGACGTGGTGCGACGAGTGTGGCACGACGAGGGACCAGGGTGAGCGCGCGGGCAAGTGTGGAAAGCGCAAGCGTGAGGCGGATGAAGGTGCCGAGGAGGATGAGGGAGAGCCAGAGGGGAAGAGGCTCAAAACGGCCACGGACGAGGCGGGCTTGTCGTTTTCGCCTTCGCCTTCGCCTTCGCCTTCGCCATCGCCCGATGCAGACAGTACGGGGCATGACGGTGGATGTTGTTGCAAGCAGGACGAATCGGCAGGTCCGAGGCGTTCTTGTTCGTGTTGCCAGCGAGAGGGGGATGATCGACTTCAATAGCATCTTTGCATGAAAATCTTGAGTGAATGCAAGCAAGCAACATTGCAATCAATAATAAATCAACACTTGCTCCTTACCCACCCACTTTCTCGCCAATCCCCACCCGGCCTCTGTCGGCTGCGAAAACGCCACCATTTCGCGATCTGCCCGTGTCCGCTCACGCATCGCATCCAACAATGCGCTCGCCACACCCCTGCGCCCACACTTTGCATCCACCCATACCCTCGACACGCCCACGGCCTCGGCCTGCGTCGCCATTTTCATATCCACTGGCTGGTCCGGACTGGCCACCCGCCATGCACGCACAGCGTGCGCGTCCAAGACGAGGGCGCCCATGACGCGGCGGCCCGGGTGGCTGATGGCCAAGTAGGTGCACGTGGATTCCGGGTCCGTAGGTGCGGCGCCAAGTGCTGCGTCAATATGGGCGTGGATGGCGGCGAGTTTGGCGTGTAAGGGTTTGGTGGATGTGGCGGGGAAGGGCGCGTGGTATAGGATGCGGAAGGTGGGTGTGGTGGCCAAGAGCGTGTCTGTACGGTACCCCTATAATTGTGTGAAGAGTGTCGAATGTGAAGGTGAAATGTTGATCGAGTGAAGGAGTGAGAGCGAAAAGACGTACAGGGTACTCAATGCCGAGTTGGCTTGTCTTGTGGAATTTGGCATGGAGCTTGCGGTCCGAATCGGACGTGGGGAGATAGTGCATACCGCAGTCTGGGCACCGTGTTGCGCCTTGGTTGCGTTGGCCAAAGTTGAGGCGGGATTGGATCATGCGTTTTGCTGCCTGTTGCGGTTGCTGCTGCGTTGGGGAATCAAGAGGTGTAGGCGCGAACGAGTTGGGAATCGGCGGCGACGGGTCGGATGCGGATGGTAAAGAGGGTGAAGGGGAAGATTTCGGTGGTTTCCGAACGAGGAAGAAGGCATCCAATGGCCCGGCTGTTCTTGGCTTCTTGTTTGGCTTGGATGGACCACCGCGATCGCTCGTCTCGGTGGATGCAGCCGGTGCGGCGCCTGGTGACGAAGGTGGGGAAGTCGCCGGAATGCCGAGGAGCGCCCGTCTAAGTTCCAATCTGGCCGCAGGGTCCAGCTCTTGGCTTTGACTTTGGCTCTGGTTCTCATCTCTTTGGTGGCCATCTGGCTCATGCTGATCACGGCCACCGTCGCTGTCGAGGGCACGTTTTACGGCGGAGCGGCGGCGGGAGTAGGTGCGGGTGACCGAAGAGGGCGCGCAGTCTGCGGCCGCGGTTGCCCAAGGTGCTGGAGGTGAGTCGATAGGGTCCATTTTGCATTA
Source organism: Catenaria anguillulae PL171 (assembly GCA_002102555.1). Classification (NCBI taxonomy): domain Eukaryota; kingdom Fungi; phylum Blastocladiomycota; class Blastocladiomycetes; order Blastocladiales; family Catenariaceae; genus Catenaria; species Catenaria anguillulae. Next base: position 13,340 of record MCFL01000389.1, on the reverse strand, counting down.
CAACACATGTCTTTACTTCCTGGCAGCGGGTATTAATTTAGTGTCTGTCGATCCTTTGCATGTGACTGCGTTTGATCCAACGATGAAACCGGCTTCACTTCATTTCTTCCTCATATCATCTGGAATTTATATTCACTCACTGGATCAATGTACAACCCCGCAAGCACGCAAAGCAAAACCACCCCCGGCAACACTTGCACCGATACCACCATACCATCGCCATGTCGCAGCTCATCAAGCAAGGCGCCGAGGCCCGCATCTACACGCACCTGACCCTCAACACGCTGCCCTCCGTCTCCAAACAGCGCTTCTCAAAGTCGTATCGCCACCCGGACCTCGATGCCAAGCTCACGCTCGCCCGCCTGCTCCAAGAGGCCCGTGCACTGCACAAGGCCCGCCACTCCTGTCGCGTCCGCACTCCGCGCGTCTACTTTGTCGACAAGGCCAACATGACGCTCACCATGGAGGCCGTTGACGCTCCCACCATGAAGGACTGGGTCCTGGCCAATGAGCGCCAAGCGAGCAGTGCCACCACCACGAGTGACGAGATTGAGCAAGTGTGCGATTTGTTTGGCAGGGCCGTTGCCAGGCTGCACGCACAAAACCTGATTCACGGCGACCTCACCACGTCCAATGTCCTTGTCCAACACCAAGCGCATGCAGCGGCCGCACCCGTCATGATCCCGGAACCCGCCGCACATGCACGCCGGCTGTCAGCCACCCCCTTTCTTCTCGCTGACCAACAAGAAGCATCCCGGCCAAGCAAACCCAATGATCGCCAGCTGGACATTGTCATGATTGATTTTGGGCTCGCAAGCACAAGCACGCTCAACGAGGACAAGGCCGTCGACCTTTATGTGCTTGAGCGCGCCATTCGCAGCACGCACCCGAAATTGGAGACGCTCATGCTCGATGCCATTTTGGGCGGGTACATGCGCGAAATGGACGAGGAGGCGGGCAAGGCGGTCATGGCAAAGTTGGAAGAGGGTACGTCTCTCGCTCAGTAACAATCATTTCCTCATCTTATGCGAGTTTCTTGTCTAAACTGTGACCTGTGTGTGCTCGACTAGTCCGGCTGCGTGGCCGTAAGCGGTCCATGATTGGCTGATCAAGTGATTTTGAATGGAAACAAATATAAAGATGTGTGTGTGTGTGTGTGTGTTTGTGTGTGTTTGGGAAGAGGGGGGGGGGGGTGAAGCGACAAATTTGACATGGCATTTCAAGAGATTTACAGTTGCTGCACATTAAACCTCTTTGTCCTGCGATACTCGTCGCCAGACACAATGGTCATTCCCGCAACCCCCTTGAACACAGTCACAAACACCACCACCTCTGGATTGGCCAAGTCCACCTTCATGGTTGACGGCAGCTCGGCCGCCAGTTTGAGGATAAACGACTTGCGCTCAATGGCGGGGGCATTGCGCGACTCAAACACAATGGCCACGGACGAGCCAAGTGCCTCAATATCCTTTACGAGCGGGCCAAACGAACAGACAATGTCGTGCTCGGTGGCAGCAGAGCACACGTGGTGGATGGGCACAAAGCGGTGGCAAAAGGACAGGTCGGCCGATTGGTACTTTGCCTTGTCGGGCGAGTTGGAAATGTGATCTGTTGTACATAGGTAAAGACGCAAGACGTGCATCAGTTGACAGGGATCCGTACACGGATTATTGAGGTAAGGAGTGGACATGTGCGTATGTACCAAACAACCGCAAGACAAATTCCTTGGGGTCGACCGAGTTGCGAAACCGCATAAAGAGCAATCCAGCACAGCCCGAATCGTACATTTGAAACAAAGCCTGTCGGCCCTGCTTGCCCTCAGTTGCGCCTACCTCGGACGTTGCTGAAGGACCACTCGACACTTGTAGGCCATCTCCAGGCACCTCATCGCCGGCATGATCTCGCAGAGGCTCCTTGCCATCATCCGTCGGAGTGGGCTCAGCAAGCGCCTTGTCACCAACCGCCACCGGCTTGCCCTCATCATCCACAACAAACCGCATATCCACCTCGCTACTCTTTTGCACCTCGCGCCACACGGGCACAACCTCAGGAAACAACTCAACCATCTTGTCGTCCATAAACTTGCGGACCTGACCCAAGGCGCGCGTCTCTGCGGCCGATGCACACGAGACGAGCAGGCCGACGGGCGGGTCGGCGCGCCGCGTCAAAAAGGCGTGCTTTTGCAAGAACCGGGACTTGAATTTGCCACGGTGGATCGGGAGGGTGTTGGTGTTGGTATGCTTGGCGACGGATTTGGAGCGTTTGGTTGGGTTTGGGTTTGGGTTCGGGTCGGCAGACGACTTCTTGCGCTTGGAGGGCTTGTTGTTGGCGGTGGTGGTGGTTGCGGATGACCCGGACGACTCGGAGTGGGCGTGGGCGGGTGGGTCGATTGATGCCGAGTCGGAGACGATGGGGTCAGCCCCCAGGGCCGGGGCGGCGGCGGTCGTGCGGCCATTGTCAGTCTGGCTACTCATGTTGGCGGGAATCATGGAAGATGCTTCATCAAGGAATGTCATGGCAGGACGACGAGGAGAAGAGATCAGAGAGGGAATGGCGGAAGGATAAGAGTTTCCTAGAACGGCAAGTTTGATCAGGATTGGAAAAGAGGATGGGATCGCTGATCGAGGAGTGGAGTCAGTTGCGGCTCACTTTTTCTCCACGCCATTCCATTATGCCAAGTCAGTCAGTCAGTCAGACAGTCACGTCAGACAGTCAGTTATTTCGGTGGCAAGTTAACATAACCAAAACGGACGCAGAGGTCTTTGAGAGCCAATGCAACATACCGTACCATACCATCATGCACTCCATGCCAAGATGAGCCCCACAGACATTCACGGCCACAGCGGCGGCCACAGTTACCCGGACCTCGACTTCCCACTCGCCTCGCTCATCCGCAAGCTCGACCGCCTGCTCCAGCCCATCGGCATCCCAAAGAAGACAAAGTACCTCGTCGACGACCCCATCCTGCACGCCTTTGGCGGCCTCCGCAACTTTGCCATCCTTAGCGCCGCCCACATCGAGTACAAGACGGGCGTTGCCCGCCTCTTGCTCCCGCTCCACTCCATCCCGCAACGGGTCTTTCAGCTGCCGCACCTCCTGGCCTTTGACTTGTGCTACTATGTCAACTCGAGAGGTGGCAGCGTACCCCTGGCCATTGTCCAGGCAGCGTTTGCACGGCACACGGCGCTGGCAAGTGTCGACGACATTGTGACAAAGTACAAAAAGATCTTTCACGTGCATCACCCACCACCTGCCGCTCCTGATGCCCCCCACGGGCAGCCCGGGCAGACCGCCGCCGCGTCAGAGCCAGTATTGCAGGTGCACTCGCCTGGACCTCAAGTCCTACCATTTATGCTGGCCAGAAAGTTTGCTGATGCATTCGTCAACTATGCTGCATTGATTACTCAATCCACGTCGGCTGTTGCGTCGTCGCCGGCGTCGTCGTCGACGTCTGCGGCCATCCCTCTGCCGCCGGCAACTTCCAGTGTTGCTCTAGTGTCATCAAGTACCACAGCTGTCACTGTCGCGGCGGATTCAGTGTCCTCAACGACCATCGCAGGCTCAACAAGAATGAGACGAAATACGTCGCCACCGAGACCGCCTCTGGTTCCCCCACGTAGCTCACCATACACTCGCGTTCACTTGGATCCGTCCGATTGGGCGCCCAGTCCCACTGCCCACCTCGACCATCACCCTGCGTCTCCATCCACAGCGACCGCTTCGTCAGCCTCTACTTCAGACGATGCGGAATTCCTTTCACAACCCCAAGCCGAGCCCCCACCTCCCTCCAGTGTCATTGACCAGCTTCCCAGCGGTAACGACACAGACTCGACATATCACGACGATGGCGATCTCACAACCGACTCGATTCCACCATTGGCAACTCTCCCACCACTGCCCGAGACGGAAGACGATACCGCGTCCTCGTCAGCATTCGATGATACTGCCTCCTCGATCCTCTTGACGTCATCTTCGCCGTCGGTGCACTATCCACCAACGAGCTCGATGCATGAGCCTGCACCGTCATCTGGCTTGACAAGACGGGAAACCACAACACCATCTCCAGGCTCGTCCCTGCCTCGCTCGTCTTCCTTAAATCGCCCTCCACCCACATTTTCATCACCGACCAAACTTCCACCAGCACTTGTACCATCACCAACTGATTTATCTACCTCAACAAGCCGTCCAAAACCCGTTCCCACACAACCCTCCAACCCTACTCCTGCCCCAACCCCACCGCTCCCACCCTCACTCAACCCTCTCTCTCACACGCTCCCGAAGATCGACCACAAGCGCCACTACCTGTACATTCTGCAATCCGCCGCACATGCCTCGGCCTTCCGCGCGCTGCACCTCGCGCCCTCGGCCTCGCCGCCACGCCGCGTTGCCCTCGACCTCATCCTCAACGAAGCCTCGGGCTTGCCCGATCTCGCCACACTGTCGTTCCCCGACCCGGCCAACCCGTACCGGTCAGTAGTTGCGGTCTGGGACTTTGCGCGTGCGTACCAAGAGGAGCACGGCGCCATGCGCATTCAGATGCGTGGGATTATCAAGGCGATAGTGGCGGGCGACGGCCAAGTCATAGTGCATGACGCACATCGGCTGAGCCGGCTGGGCCTCATGGGCGGCAGTGCCTCCGCTGCTGGAACCAAGTGGATCGATGCCAGCTGGCCACTCGTCGATACCTGTGTCTTGTACAAGGAGTGGCGCACACTCGCGGCGGATGCGCACTCGCTGGCGGCCGAGATCGATGCACATGCACATGACTACGGACAGGCAGGGTTGGCGGCGGGCGCAGCGGCGTTGCGCATGACGGGGGCAAAGCGCGCGCGGTGGCTTGCACCTGTGTTGGACGCGCCTGCGCCTGGGGCAAGGTCAAGGGTCGCGTTGAATGAGGTGTTGCGGGCTTGTCAGCGGCGCACGAATGAGGTCAAGGACAAGGTGGATGAGTGGGCCGAGGAGCGCGCGCGGTGCGGGCCACCGGCCGTGATGGCTTCATCGGCACCGCCACGACGCGCATCCGCGTCCGAACCCGGTTTTGTCGCTGGCGCGGGCCCTGCCGGTGGCGGGTTGGGTGTGGTTAGGACCGCCACAGGCGGGCTGCTACCCGCAGCTCCGCCGCTGCAACCGCGCGAGCCTTCGGCGATCGCAAATACGGCCACGCGTGGCAACACCTACTGGGACTTGCATTCGGACACATCGTTGCTTGCGCGTGCCGCCGCCCAGGATGTGGATCAGCTGGTTGTGGTTGCGGATATCATGGAGCAGCGCATGGACGAGCTGACGCGATGGATGCGCCGTGTGAAATCGTACTTGGCGTTGACCGAGTATGCGCGCAGCGAGTGGACCGTGGATCCAAAGTTGCCGAGGCATGTGGCGGTGCAGGCGAGGTTTGACAAGGAGGCAAGGTTGGCGTGGCGCTATCCGTGTGAGGAAGTGGCCGACGATTTAGGCACCCTTGGCGAGGACCAAGCAGAAGATCAAGGGCCACAAGTCTCGGCCGAGCTGCGCGATATTCACGACCAGTTTGCCGAGCGCACTGCCGCCGAAGTCGCTGACCTGATGCAACTCCTGCCCGACGCGATCCAGCAAGCCATCCGTCGCATTCCCAACGGTCCAGCAACGCTCAACGAGGTCATCATGGACTATGGCGAACGGCCGCGGCTCCGGTTCTTTGGCCGCGAAAAGGCCCCCGTCGTGCTCAAGGACCTGCCGCCCGTCACGTATGCCGACATTGATGCCATCATTGCTGGACGCAAGTTTTCGTCGGACCGGCGTGGCGGGATCAACGGCCAGTTGCATCGCATCAGTTGGATGGCCAATTGGAATGGTCAGGCCGTTGGGTTGACGATTCGTGTGGGCAGGGCGTGTGCACCCGGCGAGGGCGTCACGCAAATGTTGTTGGATTTGGTGAGGCGGGGCGAGTCTGTGTTGGTACTCGGCAAGCCGGGCAGCGGCAAGACGTACGTTCCATGTGCACCTATCCATTCAGTCGATGTTCTCTCATTCGCTCACTTAATTTCATGTCATGATTAGGCACACACTCCGTGATCTGGTTGCACGCCTCTCTGACCTTGGTAACAACGTTATGGTCGTCGACACATCCAACGAGGTCGGCGGCCCGGGCGATGCAAAGCACTTTTCTCTGCACAATGCCCGCCGCATGCAAGTCCGTGACCGTGCGCGCCAATTCGAAGTTCTCCTCGAAGCCGTCCAAAACCACACGCCCGACATTGTTTGCGTTGACGAAATCTCGGACGCAAAGGAAGTAGCGGCTGCACGGTCGGTCGCTACACGTGTCCAGGGCATGGTTGCCACGGCGCACGGCAGTCTCGAGAGCGTGCTCAAGAACAAGGAGCTCAGGCATCTCGTGGGTGGATTGCAGACGGTCGTGATTGGGGATGCGAGGGCAAAGGAGATGGGCGGGCGAAAAACGTTGACGACGCGGATCGAGGAGTCGTTGTTTAGCGCAGTCGTCGAGCTCGTGTCACGGACAGAGGTGCGCGTGTTTCGGAATGTGAGCCGCACCATTGACGACATTTTGCATCCGATGCGGCAGCCGTGGGTAGAGCGTCGATGGTTAGAGCCAGTCCCAGAACCAGAGCCAGAGCTGGGCTTGACCGAGCCCGTCAAGATTGGGTTGCGAGGAGGCAAGGCAAGCGAAGTTGGGCCGCGGCGGCCCGTGACGAATGGCAATATGAGACATTCGTCGACAACGCCCTCAGAGGATGGCGACGCGTCCGATTCCGATACAGGTGATGACGACGACTCGTCGGAGAGTAGGAGCAGTGAGTGCGAGACAGATGATGAATCGTCACGCCGGTCACTTGGAGGCAACGAGAAGCAGGACGGGAAGGAGGAGATTCCGATGAGTAGACGGCATGCTCATGCTTACCGGCACTTTTGGGTCCGCGTGGAGCCATTTGCGAAACTTGATCTCGAATCCATTGTTCCATGATTTCTTTTTGACTTTACCTTTTGTTTTTCTTTTCTGTTTCATTTTTGCCTGAGGCGTGCACAGGTTTCCGGCGTGGGTTCGCACACCAAATCCTATTCACTCATTTTGACCCATCACCGTCCATTTTCCTTTCTTCCTCTTTCCTCGGCTCATCGACCATTGTGTGTCCTAAGTTGTCTTTCTCAGTGAGTCTTCAATGTGTGTAACATGCGTAAACAGGCTTTATCATGTGCCCTCAGCCAATTCCAAAAACTGCCAATGTATGTTCTCGCTGTAACATTATTGTGTCACCGCAGAGACGTACGGACAATGTTTGCTCAGTTGCTCAATTGCAGGAATCGTATTTCATGTAATGTTACTTTGCATATTTAAGCCCGATTGCGCTTTTGTTTTGAATTGTTTTCTGATTAATGAATTGGCGAGACAATGCGATATACATTTGTGCGAGGACGACAGCAAATGCAACAGGCAAGCAACGCCACGAGGTCACAACGGACCCACTTCCAAATGAACTTCCACATTCCATGATTTACTCGACCCTCCCAACAACCTTGTACAAATCCTCCAACGTGACCTTCAAGGTATCCCTCATGCGCTCGGCCTCGGTCTCACTGCCTGCCCAACTGCTCACGCTAAACTTGAACCCCTCCGGATCCACGGCATAGTTGACACCATACCCGTTGGCCGTGACTGCACCAAATCCGCCATACAAATACTTGCCCGGCGACATGTTACTCGTCGACAACCTAAACGTCTGACTAAGCGCAAAGCTCGGGTCCGCAAACATGGCCGGCGTGTCCTCGCCCTGCTTGACCATCAACTTGAGTCCCAACCAATGGCGGTCGCACCCGAGACCCTGACTTGCCTGGCGCATGGTGGCCTGATGCACGCTGGCCGCCTCGCGGAACATGGCCACCTTCTCCTTGTCGCTCACGTCGCGACAGTCCCAGGCCTCGACAAACTTTTTGCTCGCGACGCTTTGCGACCGCACACACTCGGTTCGCCCGTGGAGGAAGCCGCGCGTGGACGCCGACTCGTACGTGGCAGGCACGTGCTTGAGGTCGCGGAAGTAGGCGAGCTGCAAGGCCATTTGCGCGTACGAGTCGGGACTCGTTTTGGCTTGTTGCTTGATCCAGTCGGACCCGCCCACGCGCCCGTTGCCCTCGTGCAAAATGCACGACCGCAGGGCACCTACGGCGCCCGCAACGTTGGATTCGGCTTGCTTGAGTGCCGCAGACACTGGCGCGGGCACGTCCCAGGTCAAGTGCGTGGGTTCCGGGAGCTGCACGGTAGCGCCCTTTGTGCGCGCAGCGTGAATGTTGGCTTCTTGGGCAAGCACGGCATTGAACACGGCGCCGGGCACCACGGCGTCCGAAGGCGTGTGCTCGCCATTGACGCCTGCGCGGCCCGTGGGCAGCACGCAAAGGACAATGGGCTTGTCGAACCAGCGGTTGCGCCCGTGGTTGTGGAAGATTTGGCCGTGCGTGGCTTCGGGCGATAGCCCGCCAGTCGAGTCGTCGAGGGCGACGGCAAACAGAGCAGAGTCAATGTCACGGAACGTGGTGCGGTTGCGGTCCGAGGCAAGTTCGAGGTCGAGGCGCGATTTCGCCCAAATGTCGCGATCTTCGGCAGTCAGTAGGCCCACGGGCGGCTGCGGCGTGGCCGTGGTTGCAAGCCGCGTGATGGACTTGAGCATGTCGTGGATGGTGGCCACGGACGGCCGCTGGCCCTTGTCGCCGAGGATCGGAAGCTTGAAGATTTGGTCACGCACGAGCACCAGAATGTGGCGTGCGTTGGTGGGCCAGGGTGTTGCGATCGAGTCACACCCCGTCTTTGGCGTGCGCGTACCGCCAAACAGTTTGGTGTACTGGTTCATACACAGCGGCTTGCCCTTGATGGTGTCAACAGGCAAGGCGGCCGATTGGATGGCGGCGTTGGCGTCGAGAAAGCCTGCAACAAGGCCTGCGGCACGTGCAAGTTGCACGTCGGTGAATTGGCCCTTTGGCGGGACGGTACCCGTGGTAGGCACGGTGAGGTTTGGGATGGACCCGGGCACGGGGTCGACAAACTGGCACCACCAGTTGACGTTGAGCATGGTCGGGCACCGCCAGATGAGGTACGCGTACTTGAGCCAAAAGTCCTCGAGCCACGAGTGCTGCTGTGCCTGGTCATGAGCAATGAGGCGTCGCTGCAGCTCCTGGCCTATGCCGCCGTCGTGGTGGATAAAGTCCTTCACGGCGCGTTCGGTCGTGGCGTACGCCTTGTCGTCAACGAGCGGGCGCACAGAGGCAAGGTAGTATTTGGCCGAGGACTCGAGGGTCGGGATCGGAAGGCGCGGGACCTCAGCTTGGCGGGCGAGCATTTGGCCGGGCACAAAGCGCGGGCCGGCGGCGGGGGCGCCACCGGGTGCGGCGGTCGCCAAGGCACGGGCGCGGATCATGATGGCGGGAGCCGTGCGTGCGGCACCAGGAGGCAGGCGCGAGGCCCGGGCGGCGGCAGTGGTGAGCGACATCGACATGGCGATATGAGTGAGGCCGAGGGTTGGTGTGTGGGGTATTGAATTGAATCGCATTGGGCGGCCGTTAAGGTTGTGAGAGAGCGTGAAGAAAGTGTGAAATCATTCCTGTCTCTCACGACACGACAAAAAGTGATCACGATCACGATCACCATAGACGGTGATGTCATGATTCTGCACGGCGAAGAGTGATCACTTCATTGCCATCGACAACAGTTGCAATGTTGAACAAACGATAAACGATACAGTACAATACAATCCAATGCACCCTTGGCACTCGGTCACTCTGTCTGCCGCCGGCCGCGTCCCGCTCGACCAAAACGAGTCGCTTTCCCGCGTCCAAGCGCGCGTCGGCCTCTACTCTGCCGACTTTCGCCACCCGCATCCGCTCGACAATGGCTCTGTCCAGGTCACGTCGCACCGCCTACTCTTCATCCCCGCAGACTCTCGTGACTCGGGTCTGGCCATCCACCTCAGAGACATTCGCCAGTCCTCGTTATCCCAAGGTTTCTTGCGCTCGTCGCCAAAAATCACTCTCCACGTCCAATCCCCTTCCAATTCCACCTCAGCTGCAACCCCAGACAAACCAAAGCCGCTCCCGCAACTCCCCTGGACGTGCCACGTGTGCCAACATGCACACCTTCTCCCCGCCGAACTCGCCCGCGACTCGTGCTCCCAATGCGGCAATCGCCGCCTGCCCTCGCGGCCTTGTTCCATCTGCACGTTTGCCAATCCCCCAGCATCCCCAACATGCTCCATGTGTGGGACGTCACTCGACATACCACCAACCTCACCTGCCGCCAATGGCGCCAATGGCGCCAATGCCGGCGGGGCAACAATCACCTGCACGCGCTGCACGCTCATCAACCCGCTTTCGGCCGCGTCGTGCGCCGCGTGCGGGGCAGCGCTTGCGTCAATTGCAAGTGCAGCCTCTGCAATGGATCCCACAGGTGTGGTCATGATCAAGTTGTCCTTTCGCGGGGGCGGCGAAAAGGGATTTCATCAGTCACTACTCGCAGCCATGCGGGCAAGAGCTTGGGATGCAGATCAGGCGTCGTCCTTATCCCCTTCATCTTCGTTACCCACATCAAGACCCGCTGCGGGCGGCGGTGGGTTGGACTCACCCATGTTGACTTCGTCGTCGTCGTCTCCATCACCGACAGTCAAGCCATTAGGTTCGTACTGTGCTCATTTCCCACACTCTAGTCGGTACTCACTTTGAATCGTTATGCTGGTACACATAGGTCTTAGCGGCATTGTTGCAAAACAAGAGCAGGAACAGCTCACCCAGCAATCAGCCCTATCCACGGCCTTCTCGGACCTGGACGCGCTCATGTCCAAAGCACAAGACATGGTCACCTTGTCATCCACCATTGCCGCCAAACTCAAACGGTCCACCAATTCCTCGTCGTCCTCTACCGACACCACCCCGGACTCGCTCATCTCCGAGTTCCGCACCTACCTGCTCTCGCTCGGCGCCACATCCACGCTTGCGGGCTCAGAATTGGCCGCCCTGGGCAAACGCGCCACAGGCGACGACCGCGACCGTGCGCTTGCGCGCGAAGTGGGCGATTTCCTCTTGCACGTGCTCCCCTTGCGTGGCGGGTTGCTCAGCATGGGCGATGTGTATTGCATGTTTAATCGCGCGAGGGGTGTGGCGCTCGTGTCCCCGCAAGATTTATGGATGGCCACGCAGATGTTTGAGGCCGTCGGCGTGGGTGTGCGCGCGAGGCAGTTGGAGAGCGGAGCGAGGGTCGTGCACACGGAAAGGTTTGAAGACGCGCGTGTGTTTGCCGAGCTGACGCGGTGGTTGACCGAGGGCCGGGGAGGGGCGGCAGCTGGCGCTGGCGCCGGTGGGTGGGTCGGGTTGAGCGCGTTGGAGGTTGCTGAGAGGTTGGGGGGCGGGGTCAGTGTGGCACTCGCCAGGCAGTTGCTGGAGCATGCAGTCAGGGCGGGCGTCGTCGTGGTGGATGTGCCGGGCGGGCGGTACTATGTCAATGTGTGGAATGATCAAGTGGTCGGCAAGCAGCGTTGATAGACTTGTCGTTCTCGATTTTTGTCGCCATTGCCGTTGCCGGTGCCCCGCAACCAGTTGATCCTCCACTCTGCAGTGTTTCTCTCTCGGTTGGACGATCGGCATTCTCTGCACACCGGGCAAATGCGTCACGAGAGTTGGGCCTTTGTTGCCGACATGTTCTCCGGGACTGGGCTGCCATGAGTTTCGATCAACACATTCGTGACCGCGACCGCAAGTGGGGACCATATTGGCAGTCTTCAAGCAAATATTACATGGGTATCTTTGACCACTACATCATCTTCTCTCCGAGCGTGAAAGCTGGCCTTCTCGTCAGTGACACGGTGGCCAACGTCGTACGGAAAAGATCCGCCTTCTCAGCCCTCACACAAGCTCAGCTGTTTCCCAGTGCAAGATCCGCACAAGTGTACCAAGAGGAACCCACACCTGCTTGGTTCCGTCCCCGTTCTCAACTCACGCGGGTACGCGGGTGTCCGTACCCCCTCATGGCGTCACAACAACTGCAGGCTGAGGTTGGACGCAAACTGATCCTGACTTGTGCTGCGTACTTGACAGACTGCAAGCATCATGCCCCCCGCTGCATAAAAGGTTACTCCAGGTGAAGGATACCTAAAGATGCAACACACCCGCCTCATGGTTTTCGATGGCCCGCTGCCCCTGTCAGTCCTAACATTGGAACTACCCACAGCGTCCAACCTTGCCAAGTCAACCCTTTGTATCTCGCCATCCGCTATGCTGCCGTCCCTGAGCAGTCTGGTCATCTATCGTTCACAATTCCCGTGCCTGGTAACAAGCGGAGATCGAATCCGTCAAGCTCCCCTTGGCCCAAGATGAAAACATTCACCTGCTGAGCGTGTCGATTGTGCAGTTTGAGAACAAGTTTCCGGACCTGCCCGCGTACTTTCCTGGGGCAGCGGCCTGCTTCGTTGAGTTGGCCGCCCTGGGCGACGTGTGTGATGCGTGCTTTGGATAATTGACCGAAAAGGAGGTCGTGAAGCCAGTGGCGAACTTTGTCGTGCACTTTTTCAAGGGTGCGACGGACTGCGTGGACAACTGGATGATTCCATCATGTGTGAGTTATGTGCACAGGACCAATCGTTGGATGATTGACGAGTTTGTGTGGCGGTCACCTCTTGTTAGTTGGTTGCCACCGAGTCGTATTGACATTGAGCATTTTCCCTTCTCTACATAATATGCTTCACATTGTAGCGGCTGTCGGAGTGCCCCTTGACTGCTCTTGATTGTGAATAATCATTGCCCGTGCATACAATTTCTGTGTTCAGCGTGTTCTTTGCCAGCCCAAGATGTCCGCACCAACCAACACGTGTGTCGAATGGACTACGACTTTCGTTCGTCGTCCAGCAACAAGAACCATTGCCGCTTGTGTTAGAAGTACAGACAGCACCCAATGAAACAGTGTCGTATTTGGCTGCAGGCATGACATGCATACCCAGACAGACTAATTCATGCGAAAATGAGCTCTTCTCACCTCTCGCGAAACCCCACTGGACGCAACCAACCAATCGAACGCTGGCCGAAATGAATGATCCCGCTGTCAAGGGGCTCACACACCTCAACATGACACTTGCAGCATGTATGCTCACTGTTGCAGTATACCAGTTATGGTTTCGAAGGACTCGGTTCTACTTGGCGGCAGTATTGCTCACGCTGCCATCGTTTCTCGAGAATGTGGTCTACTTTTTGGCGCTGAATCTTGTGATTCATACGGTCCGTTTCTTGCAGATATGGTTCGGTGGCCGTGGTTTTTTTATTCATCTCGTAAGATTCTACTCGCCATGCTGAAAGGACAACTAGAACCCATACTTGATCGT
>MCFL01000388.1:0-18421 GCA_002102555.1 Catenaria anguillulae PL171 | reverse complement strand
ATCAGAGCAAATGCGTGTGCTCATCACGGGCGGTGCAGGCCTCATTGGCTCGCACCTCGCGCGCGCCTTGCTCCTCCCCAACTCGTCCTCGGTACACGTGACGGTCTTGGACAATCTCAGCTCGGCGGCGTACACACACTTGCCCACTGTTTGAGGCCCGCGGTTTGCATTTGTGTTTGGCGACACGCGCAACGCAAGTGACATGCAGCTTGCCATGCGGATTGCGCGGCCCAGGGTTGTCGTGCACTTGGCCGTCCCTGAACCTCTTCCGGGTGGCACATGCGACGCTGGGTGTCGCGCCGATATGCTTGGTGGCATGCACCAAGTGTTGGCAAGTATGGGCAATGCACGCATGGTGCTTGTGAGCTCGGCAGATGTGTACGGCAACTTGAACGTGAACGTGCGTGTGCCTGACGCGAATCCCGCACGCACCGGCGCAGGCCAGGTGCGTGTGGTGGCAAAGCATTGATGTGGTCAACAAGAACTCGACACGATCGAAAAACCTCCCGCGGCGGCCGTCATCGAGGAACCTTTGGGCGTCACAGAGTCCACGCCACCCAATCCGGCAAACCATGTATGCGAGTACGTTGCTTGCCATGGAATCCCTTGTCGTTGCGCACGCGCGCACGCACGCACGTGCACACTGGGTGTTGCGCGTGTGGCCAATGTATGGCGCATGGCCCGTGCCAGAGCCAACGGACCCAAGTGTGTTGCGGTGACGGGACATGGCATGGGCGTGGGCGGGGTCAGAAAAGCCCTATGATTGGGTGCACGTGCTGGATGTCGTTGAGGCAGTCAAGGCGGCAGTTTTGCGCGGTGCCGAAGCAGCAGGCGACGACGAGCAAGTCGAGGACGAGCAAGAAGGATGGCGCGTGGTAAATGTTGGGTCGGGCACCTTGGTTTGACATTCAGCCAGCCAGTGTTGCGAATGCCACGGCCGCCGGCAACGGATGCGCCGCCGGGCGTGCCTGCCAATTTGAACAAGGCCAAGCGCGTGCTCGGCTACGTGCCAACGTTTTCGTTTGAGCCCATGCCTGCGGATCCGCCCACCTGGCAAGCACATCCCGAGTATGCGGCTATGGTCGAGGGCTTGCACTCTGCGCCATGGCTGCTGCCGCGCGGACTGCTCAGGGCCACGTACGAGCCCATGGCCAATGACTTGCCCAAGCTCGCCGCATTCGTTGCACAAAAGGCCAGTGGTGGTGGCAAGGCACTCAAGTATCCGCGCGTGTCCATCATCCCGTATCAGTCGCAGTACCGCCAACTGGCCGAAAACCTCCTTGCTTCGTTATCGACGTTTGGCCAAACACGCAACTACTTTTTGTTTGCCATTGACCCGGCGGCCGCGCGCGACTGTTTGCACTGGAACGTGCCATGCTACAATGCGACACACTTGGCCGTGGCCGACTTTTCCGCGGCGGGCGAGCTGACGCTGGCCGAGTCCAAGGACATGTGGGCACAAGTCAGTTGGGTGAAACCCAGGCTTGTTCGGGCATTGCTCGAGCTCGGGTTTGAGGTGCACTTGTCGGACACAGACATCAGTTATGTGCGGGACGTGTGGGCCAGCTACACAGAGTACCTTGACGAGGTGGGCGCACAGGTTGGCCTGATGCGCGAGTTTGGCGATTATGTGGCAAACACAGGCAATTACGTTGTTCGGCCGACCGCGGCCGCAAAGCGCGCGTGGGCAAAATACGTTGCCATTGGTGATGCCGATTCAAGTACGTGTTGTTTACTTTCTTTCTTTTTTCCGTACGTCGTTGGACGGTTTTGACCGATGCACTTGTGGATGTATATAGCCATCTCGGACCAATCGGCTTTTATTGACCTGGTCAACTCGACCTCGCCCACGGCCGCATTTTGCTCTTCACGTCCGACATGTGCCGCGCTCGCCCACCATTCCCCTCCCGTGGTCGCCATACGCGATTATTCTAACCCATTTGGCCGCTTGACACCGTGCCCACGCCTGATTGACATGTGCAAGCCCGATCTCATGTACATTCACCCGATCTGCTTTGGCGGGATTCAGCCAAAGATCAGTGTGATGAAACAGTTGGGTGCGTGGTTCATGGAGGACGAGAACGGGTGGAGCAAGGGCAAGGGCAAGGGTGCATGGATGTGTCGTGATAGGGATGAGGTCGCCAGTGGGTGTGTAGGTATACCAAAGTGGGTGGCGAGAGGGACAAAGAGTGGGATTGGATGGGAGGAGCTAAGACGTGCTGGGGGTCAGTGGCAAGGCTGACGAGTCGGGAGGATAATGCGTGAATGAGCGTCAGGACAGAGCTACCCCGCCTTGTTCAACTTCAACAGCAATAAGTTTCGTTTTGTCCTACTTCTTCCATCATAAGTATTAGTATGCTGTTTATCGATGTATGGATTTGGACGCAAATATCTCGCCTTTTCAGTCGAAAGGGAGCCTGGAGGTGGCGCCAATCGAGTTCCCATGGCTTGTCCCGTTTCCGTCTGTTTGCTCGTTCACAAGCATGAGAAAGAGACAACTGATCCTATTTATTCAATGGCGAATTGTTATTGGGCAATGTTTTTCATCCCCATCCATCACACCGATGAAAGCAACACCGTGCACCACCCTATAGCTAGCTAGGCAAAAGTTGACCACGAAATGAAAAGCCCGGTCCCAGCGCAAACAATAACAACTCCAATCCGAAGCCATCCGCTCCAGGTATTCATACCCACGACCAACTGTACTGAATCACCATGCTCAGCGCGAATCTGTCTCCACTTGGGCCGAACGCGCCGTCAGGCAACCAACGCTTGCCGTGTGCGCGAGCTCAGCAACGCCAACGGGTGGGCTGCGTCCGGACTTGCGCACGCCCACGACTTCGGCCGATCTACTCCAACTGGCTGGCACCATCAACTTGAACGACTCTGCGGCCGACCTGTTTTACTCGCCCGACGCGCCCATGACTGGTCTTGCTGCTACGAGTACCAATAGGACACTCACACCAGTACAGCGATTTGGATCGCAGTCGCGACTGCCATCGTCGTCCTCGTACTCGCCATCATCATCATCATCATCACATGCCGCGACGGATTCGGACGAAAAGCCAATGGCGCCGCCCGCCATTGTGGCCCATGGCCACGGATACGCCGCGCACGGGCACACAAGCGTTGCGCACACGCTGATGGAACATCATCAACACTCGCCCCGGCGGTCAGCAGTGACGCCGACCATGCGCCGCTCGAGGTCTGGGCGCCAGCAGCAGACCGTGACAGCACACAAGGACAAGGATACGCGCGTCAAGTTGACCAACCATGCGCTGGAAGTGTCCATGGCGGCGGCTGCGGCCATCAATGATGATGAGGCGAGGACGACACTTAGGTTGAGCGTGGAGGCAGTTGAGGAGCAACGTGCGGTGCGCAAGTATGCCGAGCAAGTGCTGGGCCTGACCCTGGGCGGCAACAACGACAACGGCAATGGTTTAAATGAGGAGCCTGAGGTGGGGGGTGGCCATGGCGGCAGAGTTGGCAGACGAGTCGAGCGCGGGCCGCATGTGGGATCAGAGTGGGGCGAGTGCTTACGAGACGGATTATGGACGTGACTTTGATTGATTGATGGATGGATGGATGGATGGATGGATTGATGTTTGTAAATATGTACCCTGAGGGGGGATGACGATGTACATTTGTATGATACGTATGGTAGAGACAAATGGGAGTCTGGAGGATGAAAACAGCTCGGTCGCTGAATTCTCAATGTACATGACAATTATCCGAATTGAATACATATGTCAACACTGGGGTTGGTTTTCGTATGTGTCGTCCTTCCTTTTTTATATAATTACATGGTTGCGGATTCGCGATGGTCATCGACTCATCGCGTCTCATCATTGTTCACGCGTTCATTCAAGCGTTGATGCGTTCCAAGAATCACTTGCCATAGCAAAATGTGAATGTCGATGTGAATCCCTGGGACGCCCTCGGCTGCAGCTTCAGTGAGTCGCATAGCTGGCTGGCCACATCAATGGAAAGGGATTCTGAAAGAGCCGATGAATGGGCAATGACCAATCGTTTCGTTTGCCGCTTCGCTTTCTGTGGGCTGACTGCTTTGTGTTGATTCGTTTGCAACCGACGGCCTGACTTGGACTGCTGCTATGCAGAGAGCACCGCGTTGGCGTCGCTGGCAGTCCATGTGTTTGTGCACATCTGGGCACATGGTAAGAGGGGCTGGACGTGGAATGCGAGTGGGAACAAACTGTCACAGTGCGAATGAGTATATTTGCCTTTGGCTCAGTGGGAACGAGTATAGAATTCGCCTGTGGTCTGGAATACACACGCCTTGTGAGTCAGCAAGCAGATAAGCAGAATGTCTCACATGGGTCGATAACAGACGTGTGAGGTCCTCGAGAGGGAAATTTTTGATATAGATACTTTAGGTGACTTGAAAATCACCTTTCGCACTAATGTCGATTTCGACGACATGATGCCTCGTTCCTGAGGAGAGCGAGCGGAATATATCTTATACTGCCAGAATCAAGAGAGCCAACGACAAATCAGAGAGCAAGCAAATGGCTGTATGGCCACATGGACTACCCTGAGCCCATTCCACATGTCCACTGACGGATTCAAGCAACCTACATATTAATAAACGGTGCGAGCAACTAGATAGAAAAACAAATGTGTGCACAGGATCTGGCATGAATACGTTGCCAGTCAAGAGCGAGCTAAAGCAAATATATGGCGGTCGCCATTGAGCGATCTGTGACCAGCAGGGTGTGATGGCCGAGTGGTCTAAGGCGTAGGTCTCAAGTTCCTATGGAGCAATCCGCGTGGGTTCGAATCCCACTCGCACCAAACTGTTTTTGGTGCTTGTGTGCATGCGTTTGCTGAGGGATGTCATGGTTTTTTTTCCCCTGCTGTCAAAGGTGCACCCCCCCCAAGCTGCTGGAGATCCGCGATAATCTGCGATAAGAAGGGGTTGCGCGAAGCGCCACAGTTCAGAGCAAGCATGCATAAATCTGGAAACGAGAGGCAAAAAGGTCCCGCCGAGGTTCGAACTCGGGTTACCGGATCAAAGTCCGGGGTGATCACCACTACACTACGGAACCGCCTTGTTATATGTAACTGAGAACAGTCACTTTATATACTCATCGGTCTAGACAGCAAAAAAGGCCAGCTCGCGCGCCAGAAAACAGCGGCGGCGCCCAAACGGCAAACAGCAGGTGATTCAGATTACGGACGGTTGGTTGCAACAGTCTTGTGTTGCATATGTACAAGCGAAGTGCAGAAGAAAAAAAGAAAAGGGGCCGGTTGAGTGGTCGAGGCCAAGTATCGATCTCGAGACCTTGGGATAACCACAAAATTGCCAAGATTTGTTCCTGGTGACGGAGACAAGAAAAAACCAAAAGGAAAGAAAAAAAAGTTGCTGGAGCAAGTTTGGGCGTTGCAAGCCAAGGATCGATCTGCGGGCCTCGGGATAACCGCAAATTGTGCAAAGAGTGTTCTGGCGCAAATATGTGGAGAATTGACAATTTCTCTGTAACAGGGGTTATAGTCAGTGGTAGAGCAATCGACTGCAGATCGATAGGTCGCCGGTTCAACTCCGGCTGGCCCTTGACGACGAGGAACATGAGTTCTTTTGGTATGGTCCTTGGAATGCGTTTGCTGGCGGAAGAGGCGCGATCGGACAAACATTGAGCAAGAGATACCATCCGTGCGTGATCCGTCCCAGCGTCGATAGTTGATTTGCTTGCCACGGACAAACCTTTGGTTTGGTGGATCTGGTACGGTGGCGTGTGGCTTGAGCCATATGCACAGATGGGGGTTTAGCTCAGTTGGTAGAGCGCGCGCTTCGCA
Source organism: Catenaria anguillulae PL171 (assembly GCA_002102555.1). Classification (NCBI taxonomy): domain Eukaryota; kingdom Fungi; phylum Blastocladiomycota; class Blastocladiomycetes; order Blastocladiales; family Catenariaceae; genus Catenaria; species Catenaria anguillulae. The sequence continues at coordinate 12,607 of MCFL01000388.1, read as the reverse complement.
TGCGTGAGGCCAGGGGTTCGATTCCCCTAACCTCCATTCATAGCTCTTGTATTTTTTGTTTGTACTGCATATTGATCCATTTTTATGCCGACGGTCGTTGGTTTTTTTTTTTTTTTTTTTTTTTTTTTTTTTTTTTTTTTTTTTTTTTTTTTGGGTGGCTACATCCACATGCATGCCTGCCTGCTACTTGATATCCATTTGCATTGCCGCCATCCATTCTTCCCTTACCCCCCCACGCCCAATGTCGCCGACGTTACGATTGGATGGGAACCGTCTCTTTTCCGTTCACAAGGACGAGCTGTGGGGCGACACCGCCCAGAATCGAACACGGGCCCGACGGAAGATGACAATTTTTCCCAAAATTTGGGCGAATTTTGGCAAACGTTATCCGGTGCCAAATTCTCCTCAAGCTAAACAACAAGGTCCCGTGGCCCAATGGCTAAGGCGCCTGACTACGGATCAGGAGATCGGAGGTTCGAATCCTCCGGGATCGGCCACTGGCCGCATAGCCTTTTGTGTTTCTCGTCACACGGCACATGTACGAGACAGCAACTGCTTTCTTGAAGTCTTGTGCATGCTTTCCTGGTGTTGGCGCCAGACTGCCGGCGGATTTCCTGTCAGACGAGGTTGATATTTAATGATGACGATAAAGCCCTTATTTACTTTTGACGGCACCAACACCGGACACGCACTCGTGGCATTCCACAGACTTTCTTGACCAGACCACATCAGCAAAGAATGGACCGCATGTCGCCAAACCCTGCTGCTGCCGCCGTCTCAACGTACATGCTACTGCTGCCGGCATTACAACCGCACCGCGCCGCATCATCATGGCCGGCGACCCACGGTTACCTACACCGCCGCCATCGTCGCCGTCAATTGGCGGGTGATCCACAAAGCCGCCGCCCTCATGCAAGTTGCCAACGACCTCAAAGACTGGTGTGCAACGTACACCAAATCCCAGTGGACAAGGACGGCGATCGGTATCGCCTCATGTCGCCGTGCCCGCCGTACGGGTCCTCGACCGACCGCACCCACTCCTACCACAACTTTATACAGTGACAAGTGGATGAAGAGCACCCGCTCGGTTGGCGTCATTTCGCAAGTTTTTGGCGGGACTCACTGCGTTTCAAGTCCCCGGCCGGCATCATGAGCGCTCGTACGGCCCTCACCCAAGAGGCTTGTCACCATCTCAGAACGGCAACACGATTCCTCGCGTAACTGGAAATTCCTCGAGTACTCTCGCATCAAGGTGTGTTCGTCATTTTTCTCCTGTCTGCATTGTCCATGTATGTGGTTCTCGCCAGTCGAGTCTTTTCTCAACTCACTTTGCTCTGGCTTCATAGACCTTAATCAACACGATCCATGATGCGCTCAAGGAGAAGGCCGTTGAGATCAAGGCCCAGCGCTTGATGGTTTCCACGAGCTCGAGAGCATCTTCTGTCGCTGTGCCGAGTTCACGAGAAGGTTCCCGACCGCCGTTGACCGCGTCATGGTGTTCGAGACGTCGGTTCATCTCATGATTGCAGCGTGTTTGCATCGTGAGGAACTCATTGCTCTCAAGGTACGCTTATGGCTGCTGTCCCTATACCTGATCTTGTACTAATTTGCTGTTTACGCTCAGGTCAAGGACGTGATCTTTCCTGACCACCCTGACTGGCCCTGACGAAATCCTTCTCGACAGTGACGGCATCCCGCCGTTCATCAAAATCCGCATCGCCAAGTCCAAGACCAACAAGGACCCGACTACAGTGACTGTCACGCGCAATGCCATCCCTAGCCAGCAGCATCTCTGCCCCGTACGTGCCGTCATCTTCCACCTCGAATGGTGCTACCGCGAGGCTGGTGTGACGCAGTATGTGAAGGCAACAACGAGCTGCCTCTGATTCCCAAATGCCACGGCCACCACTCACGTACGAGCACTGGAGCAAGGGCGGGTTCTCAATGCTCTTCTCGGTTCGTCCTCACTTCCGCATGACGAGTGACGAGTGACCGGCGCGGTTGACTGGGACTTACACTGACAAACTCATATTGTGTCATTTCTGTAGGGCATGATGTTATACATGTTCGGGCCAACAACGCACGACATGGAGCGCGCCCGTGCTACTTCAAGGCCAAGCCCGACATCTTCACCACCCGCATGGACGACCAAATGCTTCAACAACTGCGCGCGAGCGTGATTGCCGGTCGCCACGGGCTAGACATGTTTGAGTTTGGCTACGACCAAGGTGCCGTCCCCACCGCTGCGTTCAAGCCCGTGAGCAAATGCCGCCAAAAGATGTCGTTGCAGCTGTTTGCCCACGATATTTTGCTTTTCATGCAGGATCTGCGCCGTTGGATGCCGTCGTGGGAGAACAACTATCTCACGGACGCAGCCCGGCGTGCGCTCGGAGAGTACGGTACCATCTGGACGCGCGAAAACCCCGGCTTTACAACCAATACGCTCCGCCGGGTTCTCGGCTCACTGCACTGCTCGCTCCGGTTGGGCCACGCACGAGATCCAGAAGTTTGGTCGATGGAAGGGCACGACCAACCGCTATATCGAGCGAGCCAACGACATGCAGCGCGAGTTGGAGGCGAGCGAGGGCGGTTCGATCCCTTGAAGCTCAAGTGGGTGTTCAGGAAGCCGCGCGGGGAAAGGGTGTTGCGGAGGCGATTCACCGCTACTTGGTCGCGCTCAGGCTCAAGGTCGATTTTTTACGGCGCCTGAATGCGCCGAGGGTGCGCGAGTACAAGCGCGCCGCGGTTGAGCTGCAGGCCATGCTTCAGACTGGCAACGTGCCCAAGGAATGTCTCGACGTTTTCGTCAACGCCATGGTTCACCACTTCACGTCACTCGAGCGCGAGCTCATCCGCGCCAACCTTGTCGTTAAGGAGGGCGGGTCGCTCGTGTTGGACGAGAACCCGGCGCGTGGTGGCGGTGGCCCGCTTGACTTGACAAGCCTACCGCACCTTTCATCCGCCCCCACAATAGCAAGCGCCATGCCGACCCCATGGATGTTGATGCCTCGGCATCGCCGATCGTGGCTGGGGTGGGGCCGATGCCCTACTCTGTCCACCAAGAACCGGCCCTTGCACACCTCAAACGCACCTACAAGGTCTTCACCATTGTCAACGAACGCTGTGTCAACGGCATTCGGTTTTGGGATCAGAATGCTACGGTGTGAGCATGTCATTGTGCACATTTGTTTGTCGGTGCAAGTTTCCATTGAGTGGTGTTGCTTTCTTCGTTTGCTCCTGCTTTTTTCGTGTATGTTTTCTTGAAGAATAACCTTTGGTCGTATTCCTCTGTATGTGGACATGCGAGGCTTGGTTTCTACCTTCATGGAATACCATGCCGACTGAGGAAGGTAATCCAACCGACGCCAGGCACGCAGTGTCGTTGAGAGGTGTTCTTTATCTAACAACAGTTTCTAAATGTGTAGTGTAATGTATTATGTCATAGATGACATGAAGACCATGTCGCATACACTCAAGCGATCCCTTAAGTTGCAGCCAGGAGAATGAAAATCGACAAGGTTGCCTCCTCTCTCGTCAAGACGCGAGAACAAGTGCAGACAACTTGATCCACGATTGACATTGGTTTTCGGAGGTATAAACCAGAAGATATCCGGCAAATATGATGGGCGAACATTCTTCAGTACGATTATGAAGTGTTATGGGTTCGTCTGGGTCAAAACGCACGCGTGAGTCAGCGTCGTTGGATTCATGCAGGTTTCCCTCCCAGTCAAACATTGCCGTGCAGCCTGCTGAGGTTTTTACCCTGCGAGCGCGGATGTACACACGTGTCGTAAGTATTGGTGACTGACCTAAGAAATTCTCGTTTGCAGGCAGGAAAGCAAGCGCTCGGATTAAACAGTTCTAAACGTCCAGTCCAATGCACTTTGCCGTAAATGACGTGAAGTCCATGTCACATGCAAATAATCCAAGTTGCTGCCAGGAGAATGAAAGAAATGCGTTGCTGAAACGAAGATTGTCAAGCAAACATGACAACAGACGCGAGTCAAAGTGCGAACACAATCCACAGAGGTGTAACTCGAAGATATATATGGCGAAATGGTGCCGGAATACTCTTCGGTACATTGGCTACGGATGTCGAGGCTCGGTAGCCGTCGAAGGAAATGAGTCAAGTTGTATCTCCTTCGTACAGCGACCTGTGAATGCGTACATGCGATGTCAATCGCAAGAAAGCATGATGACACGGTCCTTTTTTCACATTTGTTTTTACATTTGAATCATCGTGAGTGTACATCCTCTTAGCTACTCTGGTACAATCGACTATTCAGCTAATTCTAAATAGTGAAACCCTGCGCGAACATATCAGTCCCACCCACTCGCATCAACAATAATGTAATGGACGGATGGGCGGGCTCGCAGCCGGCAGTGTCCACATGCATGGGGTCGATGGCTCAACAAAGTGTCTAATGCCAAGGAGTCGATTCTCATGCTGCGTCGGAGGTGCATGTTCCCAAACTGACGGACAGTATCCAAAATGCTCAGCGAACTGAGCATTAGTAGACCGAACACCTGGAGGAAATGGCTCAATTGCGCGCCCAAGTGTGGATACACCGATGAGCAGCAAAAACGACAATAAAACGGGAGTGAATTAAAAAAAAAATAACGACAACTGCGTCTCATCCACCCACGGTACAGTGTAATTGTCGGTGGCAGTTCAAAAACAGACAACGGTTCTCTTCCCGCACCTGCGAGCGCTCGCCACATGCGACCCAAACTCGACCGCAGCAGCATACCCACGCTTCAAGGACAACGGTTTTCTTCCTGCGCTTGGCCTTATTTGCTACTGGCACGTACGTTTCCTCCTTGAGCGTACCCTTGACGCCCTTTGGTGCGTCCATGCCGGCATTGCGCCGCTGGCGCTTGAGCGCCGGCGGGGTCCCAGATCCACCTGATGGCACAGGCACACCAGACAAAACGTACCGCCAGTCGGCTTTGATCATTCGTCGCACATGCTGAGCCTCCTGGGCGTTTGAGCTTGCAGCACCATGATGCGCTGCGTAATGGGTTGCCATGGCGTCCACGTCTGCAATGAACGAATCAATGCTGGGACAGCTGCGAATGCGCAGTTGCGCCTCAATGGTCGACAGATCAATGACGGGCGGTGGGCATGAGGCGTTGAGACCATGCACAAGATAATGCGACCTTGCTCGAGACATTACCCAACAAATGTATGCCAGCCTTGTGCGTGCCCATCACCCCAACTCGGGTGCTCTGTTTGTGCCGCCCCGCCTCGCCCAACCTCGACTGCGATTACATCGATTGCTGCTGCCACCGACAACACCTCCACCGTCGACATCTCGGCCACGCCGCAAACCTCGGGCATACAAGATGGTCTGCACTTGTTGTCGAATCCATTGATTCGGGTCAACGGCGGCATCGACAAGTTTTTCAGCAAAGTGCTTCAGCAGGCCGAGGAATCTCAGCTGTCGCCGCCGTTGGAATACCATGAAGCGGTCGAGCGAAGCAGGCAACAGCTGCGCGCGTCCATGTTTCAAACCCTCGGCGTGACGCCGCCAAACAATCCGTTCCCGAGCATCTTGGCGTCCACGCCGACTGAACTGACCCTCTTGCGCAGAGCAACCCGCGCGACTTCCACGGCTTCTGTGGCTCCCGCGCCCTCGACCATCGCGGCACGCTTTGCGGCCCAGGAAGATGCACCGTCGTCGGGCGAGGATGGCGGCGAGGTGATGGCATTGACGTCGAGCGAGGAGGATGACACGACACCGACAACCGCTCGCGTGCCAGGCATGTTGTTGGCGCCTGCGACGGCGCATTGGGCATTGGAGACAGTGGCGGTGGGATCCTGGACGCATCCATGTCCGGAGAGATTGGAGGAGCAAACGCAAGCGCGGGTGGTTTATCAAGCACCATTGCAGCAACAGAGTCTATCCGTACCTTACTGGGAGGCGGGTCAGCCAGTCAGCTTGCGTCACGCGCCCGGGCAAAGCGTCGGCATAACTGTTCCGCGGGGGCCGACGAGTTTGGTGGCATGGACGAGATTGGTAGTGTGCTACCAGCGACTTCCCGTCGCAGGTTGGCGTGAGTGCGTGATCAGGGGGCCATGCTGGCTGGTCGTTGGCGGTCGAGTGTGGGTCGTGTACGGCGAGCACATCATGGGTGCGGGTCGAGGCCACCGACCACAAGCTCTACGTGCCCGGATTTGCCACGCGCATGGACACGTGGGGTTTGGGCGCGAACTTGTTTTTCATGGTCTTCGGATGGAATCCATTTTGCGGCATTGATCAGCAGAGTGCGCTTGAGAGATTTGTTGAGGAGAAAAGAAGGAGTTGGGCGGGGCGGCTGGTTGCTTCAGGCATGGCTGGCGATTGTGCCAAGGTGGACGTTGAGGCGGTTGTTGCTTTGGTGAGTGACTCGGCCATGGTCACAGCACGCGCGGCGTTGCATGCACAAACCGTTGAGGCAAGATCGACACCAATCGCGCCCCGGCAGCCAACGGCAAATCATGGCCAGGACATCTTTGCTCACGGAAAAGAGGCAAGGGCAAACGTCCAGGTCGGCAACAAGACGGTCAAGGGTGATGCAGCTGCGCTCGTGGACCCGAATGAGCAGGTCATGTATCAACTTGGCGGACAGCCATCAAGCGCCGTATTGTCACTGCCGACTATCCGCGCAAGGTGATGTGGAATCGTCACAATGGCCCGGTTGATGTTTTCAAATATTACCCCAATGTGCACGAGTTGATTGCTTCCTTGCTGGTTGTTGACCCAAGGGCTTGGTATGTCAAGATTTTTTGTCTTCATTACTGTTGGCTTGTGAACCGTCGCTGTGCGAATTACTTTTCTGATTTATGATTTTCGGCTGTCGGCGAGCCAGGCACTTGCCATGCCTTTGCTTTTCATCATTCATGACGAATTTGGTCCCACAGCTTCTTTGCCCGCTTGTCGACCGGCAATGCTGCGCCCATTTCTCCGCTCTTGCCAGCAAGCCCATTCTCCACCACGGCCTCCAGTGTCTCGTCGTCGCCCGCGTCCTCGCCGAATCCAGATTTGCTGGCATTGTCTGAATACCATGTGCTCTCAAACAAGAAACGCAAGCTCCTGGCATACATTTGTTGGGTAATGTCTCGAGCAAGGTCGCATTATCTTGTGCATGGTCTCAACGCCTCATGCCCACCGCCCGTCATTGATCTGTCGACCATTGAGGCGCAACTGCGCATTCGCAGCTGTCCCAGCATTGATTCGTTCATTGCAGACGTGGACGCCATGGCAACCCATTACGCAGCGCATCATGGTGCTGCAAGCTCAAACGCCCAGGAGGCTCAGCATGTGCGACGAATGATCAAAGCCGACTGGCGGTACGTTTTGTCTGGTGTGCCTGTGCCATCAGGTGGATCTGGGACCCCGCCGGCGCTCAAGCGCCAGCGGCGCAATGCCGGCATGGACGCACCAAAGGGCGTCAAGGGTACGCTCAAGGAGGAAACGTACGTGCCAGTAGCAAATAAGGCCAAGCGCAGGAAGAAAACCGTTGTCCTTGAAGCGTGGGTATGCTGCTGCGGTCGAGTTTGGGTCGCATGTGGCGAGCGCTCGCAGGTGCGGGAAGAGAACCGTTGTCTGTTTTTGAACTGCCACCGACAATTACACTGTACCGTGGGTGGATGAGACGCAGTTGTCGTTATTTTTTTTTTAATTCACTCCCGTTTTATTGTCGTTTTTGCTGCTCATCGGTGTATCCACACTTGGGCGCGCAATTGAGCCATTTCCTCCAGGTGTTCGGTCTACTAATGCTCAGTTCGCTGAGCATTTTGGATACTGTCCGTCAGTTTGGGAACATGCACCTCCGACGCAGCATGAGAATCGACTCCTTGGCATTAGACACTTTGTTGAGCCATCGACCCCATGCATGTGGACACTGCCGGCTGCGAGCCCGCCCATCCGTCCATTACATTATTGTTGATGCGAGTGGGTGGGACTGATATGTTCGCGCAGGGTTTCACTATTTAGAATTAGCTGAATAGTCGATTGTACCAGAGTAGCTAAGAGGATGTACACTCACGATGATTCAAATGTAAAAACAAATGTGAAAAAAGGACCGTGTCATCATGCTTTCTTGCGATTGACATCGCATGTACGCATTCACAGGTCGCTGTACGAAGGAGATACAACTTGACTCATTTCCTTCGACGGCTACCGAGCCTCGACATCCGTAGCCAATGTACCGAAGAGTATTCCGGCACCATTTCGCCATATATATCTTCGAGTTACACCTCTGTGGATTGTGTTCGCACTTTGACTCGCGTCTGTTGTCATGTTTGCTTGACAATCTTCGTTTCAGCAACGCATTTCTTTCATTCTCCTGGCAGCAACTTGGATTATTTGCATGTGACATGGACTTCACGTCATTTACGGCAAAGTGCATTGGACTGGACGTTTAGAACTGTTTAATCCGAGCGCTTGCTTTCCTGCCTGCAAACGAGAATTTCTTAGGTCAGTCACCAATACTTACGACACGTGTGTACATCCGCGCTCGCAGGGTAAAAACCTCAGCAGGCTGCACGGCAATGTTTGACTGGGAGGGAAACCTGCATGAATCCAACGACGCTGACTCACGCGTGCGTTTTGACCCAGACGAACCCATAACACTTCATAATCGTACTGAAGAATGTTCGCCCATCATATTTGCCGGATATCTTCTGGTTTATACCTCCGAAAACCAATGTCAATCGTGGATCAAGTTGTCTGCACTTGTTCTCGCGTCTTGACGAGAGAGGAGGCAACCTTGTCGATTTTCCTTCTCCTGGCTGCAACTTAAGGGATCGCTTGAGTGTATGCGACATGGTCTTCATGTCATCTATGACATAATACATTACACTACACATTTAGAAACTGTTGTTAGATAAAGAACACCTCTCAACGACACTGCGTGCCTGGCGTCGGTTGGATTACCTTCCTCAGTCGGCATGGTATTCCATGAAGGTAGAAACCAAGCCTCGCATGTCCACATACAGAGGAATACGACCAAAGGTTATTCTTCAAGAAAACATACACGAAAAAAGCAGGAGCAAACGAAGAAAGCAACACCACTCAATGGAAACTTGCACCGACAAACAAATGTGCACAATGACATGCTCACACCGTAGCATTCTGATCCCAAAACCGAATGCCGTTGACACAGCGTTCGTTGACAATGGTGAAGACCTTGTAGGTGCGTTTGAGGTGTGCAAGGGCCGGTTCTTGGTGGACAGAGTAGGGCATCGGCCCCACCCCAGCCACGATCGGCGATGCCGAGGCATCAACATCCATGGGGTCGGGCATGGCGCTTGCTATTGTGGGGGCGGATGAAAGGTGCGGTAGGCTTGTCAAGTCAAGCGGGCCACCGCCACCACGCGCCGGGTTCTCGTCCAACACGAGCGACCCGCCCTCCTTAACGACAAGGTTGGCGCGGATGAGCTCGCGCTCGAGTGACGTGAAGTGGTGAACCATGGCGTTGACGAAAACGTCGAGACATTCCTTGGGCACGTTGCCAGTCTGAAGCATGGCCTGCAGCTCAACCGCGGCGCGCTTGTACTCGCGCACCCTCGGCGCATTCAGGCGCCGTAAAAAATCGACCTTGAGCCTGAGCGCGACCAAGTAGCGGTGAATCGCCTCCGCAACACCCTTTTCCCCGCGCGGCTTCCTGAACACCCACTTGAGCTTCAAGGGATCGAACCCGCCCTCGCTCGCCTCCAACTCGCGCTGCATGTCGTTGGCTCGCTCGATATAGCGGTTGGTCGTGCCCTTCCATCGACCAAACTTCTGGATCTCGTGCGTGGCCCAACCGGAGCGAGCAGTGCAGTGAGCCGAGAACCCGGCGGAGCGTATTGGTTGTAAAGCCGGGGTTTTCGCGCGTCCAGATGGTACCGTACTCTCCGAGCGCACGCCGGGCTGCGTCCGTGAGATAGTTGTTCTCCCACGACGGCATCCAACGGCGCAGATCCTGCATGAAAAGCAAAATATCGTGGGCAAACAGCTGCAACGACATCTTTTGGCGGCATTTGCTCACGGGCTTGAACGCAGCGGTGGGGACGGCACCTTGGTCGTAGCCAAACTCAAACATGTCTAGCCCGTGGCGACCGGCAATCACGCTCGCGCGCAGTTGTTGAAGCATTTGGTCGTCCATGCGGGTGGTGAAGATGTCGGGCTTGGCCTTGAAGTAGGCACGGGCGCGCTCCATGTCGTGCGTTGTTGGCCCGAACATGTATAACATCATGCCCTACAGAAATGACACAATATGAGTTTGTCAGTGTAAGTCCCAGTCAACCGCGCCGGTCACTCGTCACTCGTCATGCGGAAGTGAGGACGAACCGAGAAGAGCATTGAGAACCCGCCCTTGCTCCAGTGCTCGTACGTGAGGTGGTGGCCGTGGCATTTGGGAATCAGAGGCAGCTCGTTGTGTGCCTTCACATACTGCGTCACACCAGCCTCGCGGTAGCACCATTCGAGGTGGAAGATGACGGCACGTACGGGGCAGAGATGCTGCTGGCTAGGGATGGCATTGCGCGTGACAGTCACTGTAGTCCGGGTCCTTGTTGGTCTTGGACTTGGCGATGCGGATTTTGATGAACGGCGGGATGCCGTCACTGTCGAGAAGGATTTCGTCAGGCCAGTCAGGGTGGTCAGGAAAGATCACGTCCTTGACCTGAGCGTAAACAGCAAATTAGTACAAGATCAGGTATAGGGACAGCAGCCATAAGCGTACCTTGAGAGCAATGAGTTCCTCACGATGCAAACACGCTGCAATCATGAGATGAACCGACGTCTCGAACACCATGACGCGGTCAACGGCGGTCGGGAACCTTCTCGTGAACTCGGCACAGCGACAGAAGATGCTCTCGAGCTCGTGGAAACCATCAAGCGCTGGGGCCTTGATCTCAACGGCCTTCTCCTTGAGCGCATCATGGATCGTGTTGATTAAGGTCTATGAAGCCAGAGCAAAGTGAGTTGAGAAAAGACTCGACCTGGCGAGAACCACATACATGGACAATGCAGACAGGAGAAAAATGACGAACACACCTTGATGCGAGAGTACTCGAGGACATTTCCAGTTACGCGAGGAATCGTGTTGCCGTTCCTGAGATGGTGAACAAGCCCTCTTGGGTGAGGGCCGTACGAGCGCTCATGATGCCGGCCGGGGACTTGAAACGCAGTGAGTCCCGCCAAAAACTTGCGAAATGACGCAACCGAGCGGGTGCTCTTCATCCACTTGTCCACTGTATAAAGTTGTGGTAGGAGTGGGTGCGGTCGGTCGAGGACCCGTACGGCGGGCACGGCGACATTGAGGGCGATACCGATCGCCGTCCTTGTCCACTTGGGATTTGGTGTACGTTGCACACCAGTCTTTGAGGTCGTTGGCAAACTTGGCATGAGGGCGGCGGCTTTGTGGATCACCCGCCAATTGACGGCGACGATGGCGGCGGTGTAGGTAACCGTGGGTCGCCGGCCATGATGATGCGGCGCGGTGCGGTTGTAATGCCGGCAGCAGTAGCATGTACGTTGAGACGGCGGCAGCAGCAGGGTTGGCGACATGCGGGTCCATTCTTTGCTGATGTGGTCTGGTCAAGAAAGTCTGTGGAATGCCACGAGTGCGTTGTCCGGTGTTGGTGCCGTCAAAAGTAAATAAGGGCTTTATCGTCATCATTAAATATCAACCTCGTCTGACAGGAAATCCGCCGGCAGTCTGGCGCCAACACCAGGAAAGCATGCACAAGACTTCAAGAAAGCAGTTGCTGTCTCGTACATGTGCCGTGTGACGAGAAACACAAAAGGCTATGCGGCCAGTGGCCGATCCCGGGAGGATTCGAACCTCCGATCTCCTGATCCGTAGTCAGGCGCCTTAGCCATTGGGCCACGGGACCTTGTTGTTTAGCTTGAGGAGAATTTGGCACCGGATAACGTTTGCCAAAATTCGCCCAAATTTTTGGGAAAAATTGTCATCTTCCGTCGGGCCCGTGTTCGATTCTGGGCGGTGTCGCCCCACAGCTCGTCCTTGTGAACGGAAAAGAGAGCGGTTCCCATCCAATCGTAACGTCGGCGACATTGGGCGTGGGGGGGTAAGGGAAGAATGGATGGCGGCAATGCAAATGGATATCAAGTAGCAGGCAGGCATGCATGTGGATGTAGCCACCCAAAAAAAAAAAAAAAAAAAAAAAAAAAAAAAAAAAAAAAAAAAAAAAACCAACGACCGTCGGCATAAAAATGGATCAATATGCAGTACAAAACAAAAAATACAAGAGCTATGAATGGAGGTTAGGGGAATCGAACCCCTGGCCTCACGCATGCGAAGCGCGCGCTCTACCAACTGAGCTAAACCCCCATCTGTGCATATGGCTCAAGCCACACGCCACCCTACCAGATCCACCAAACCAAAGGTTTGTCCGTGGCAAGCAAATCAACTATCGACGCTGGGACGGATCACGCACGGATGGTATCTCTTGCTCAATGTTTGTCCGATCGCGCCTCTTCCGCCAGCAAAACGCATTCCAAGGACCATACCAAAAAGAACTCATGTTCCTCGTCGTCAAGGGGCCAGCCGGAGTTGAACCGGCGACCTATCGATCTGCAGTCGATTGCTCTACCACTGAGCTATAACCCCT
>MCFL01000387.1:0-18558 GCA_002102555.1 Catenaria anguillulae PL171 | reverse complement strand
GGGACACTCGACTGTCATCTCCGAGCCCAAAAATGCGTGCGCCTTCCATGTTTGATGCCTTCTCCTGTTCCTCCAATGCCTTCTCCGCGAAGCCGACCAAAGGTAACACCGCTCAAGCTTGGCGACTTGGCGGGGACTCATGCGGACTTGCAATCGCGGCTTTGGTCAGGCACTCCACTTCCCACGCCCTCACCGACTCGAGCCATGTCCCGGCAAATGACTCCGCCTGGATACAACTCTATCAAGTCGCCAACGGACAGCCACATGCTGGTTCCTCCGACCCCAATGTTTGCCACCAGCATCTGCCACTCGCCGTTCATGTCCAGTCCACACTCGACTTGGGGTCAAATGGAGCCAATCGTTTCGCCGACATTAGCGTCCGCGACCATGCGCTCCCGTCATTCCATTTCGGAAACCAACATTGCAGGGTTAGTTGGTACGTATACCTCTTGCTCATTCCTCAACGTTGACACAATCTCGGTGCTGACTCGCCCTCCATTATAAGCTCCACGCGCTGTGCGCCTGTCACAGCTCCTCCCGCCCAACCTGGACGTGACTCGACCTCCGGCTCCTTTCCGCTTCGGCCAGTCCAAACCCATCATCTTCTCACAACGCTTCGACATTCCAATCACCTCAAGCACCTGTGCCGCGCACGATCGCATCACCCGCCGGTGGCGCTCCACTCGGCATGTCTCCCGCCATGGCCTCCTCCTGGCCCCGATTGTCCCAGCTGCATCGCCATCATCGTCGTTTGGCATCTCGCCAATGAATGGTCCGCGCGACTTGCCCCGGTGGCAACAATGCGCCTCCCAACAACACGACGCTCGCCTCGGCTCGCCTGCTCGAGGCTGCGCTCATGGCAGCAGACGTTGTTCGCGCCCGAACCCCGTCCGCCAGCCGCGCCAACAGCGTCAACGTGACGCCGATAGTGAGCCCCGATCGGGCCCAACCGCCGTTACCGTTGACTCCATTCCCAGCGCTCTCGCAACAACAACAGCAGCCGCTGCCGCTGTTGCCGTTCCCGCCGATGACGGGCGGCCCGTTGGCGAGCAGATGCGAAAATGGTTGTCGGCGACCGAGTCCACGTTGATTGGGCGCCAGTTGAGCACGTTGCCCAGGACCAATAGTGTGGCCAATGTGCTGCATTCGAGTCGCATTGAGGTGGCACAGCAGAGGCCAAGCCCAAGCGCAAGCGCAAGTCGGCTACCTTTTTGCTGAATGATGATGGTTCAGATGCAGAGCAGGAGCACGAGTACGAGGAAGATTTGGGTCAAGATGATGGCGAGGAGGGGGCATTGGCATTCCGCGACCAAAACGCGGCTCAAGCAGCAAGTAACCTGACCTTGGGCGCAAGTTTGTGGCACGGCCCCGTTAGTTTGGTCTTTCTTCATTATAGACAATTTTTTTCTCATTACGTTTTCGTCATCTGAGGACGTGTCATCACTTCCGAGGTTCGATTGGGAACAATGCGAACAATGGTAGCCTCAACCATGGCCATGCCACCAACGGCAAGATGATTAAAGGTAGCGGTAGCCTTGTCCACCGATTCTTCACACTCAATGCAATGCACGACAATCTGCTTCAAGCATGGACTGCGGAGAGCTTGGTAAGGATTTACCCTGTGGCCGATCTTGTTCCGGATACCCATCACGCCCTCACAGACGTTTGCATTGTTGGCTCAGAGGGAGCAATGCTCGGTTGCCGACTTGACCGTTGTTACTCGCCTCACTCTTCCAAACATTGACACACGCCAAGGATCATGTGCCCCAATTGGCCAGCTATTACTAAACTTGCACAACTTGCAGCTAATGGGCACCGTCCCAAGCATTCGCGATCTGGGCACACATTCCGCAATCTCACTACCCTGACCCTGACCCGGGTTGATCTTGTTGACTTGGATGGCATTCATGCGTTTCCTGCCCTGCGAGAGCTCTTGATATCTCACAATCTGATTCACGATCTGTCGCCGTTGGCGTTTGTCGATTCACTACGCGTGTTGGACTTGGGGTATAACCGGATTGCGAATTGGAATCAAATCTATGAGCTGTCTGCGCTGGACGGGCTGCGAACTCTCAACTTGGTTGGGAATCCGATCGCAGTTGCGGGGTTTGAAAGCAAAGCGGTGACAATTCTCCCGTCCTTGCGCACGCTAAACGAGGCACCTGTATCGACATTGTTGTTGCGTCCGTCATCAAGTGCACTTCCCTTGTCATTGAATCCCACTTCGCCTATCAATACGAGGATAACAAGCGGCACAGACTCAGCGGCGACAGTGACCACTCCCGTCCGTCCTGTTGACCAACCCCACTTGTGCCAACCTCTTGACGAACAGGGGAATGACGACGTTGAGGACAAGCTCGCGGCCTTGTATCTGTCGACGCTGCGCAGCCAAGGTGTTGGCCCAACGACACAGAATGTCACGCTGGCCTTGAAAAGCTCGGCCACAACAGAGTCTTTGCCCGCTCGCCCGGCTGTCGCGATGCCTCTTGCTCACGTTGACTTACCCATTCCCCGAGCGCCACTTGAATCGGGTTCAACCCGTGCTCGCAGGCTATCCCGCTCGCTTTCTCCTGAGCGGAATCAGATTCTCAATCTTGCCTTGACACGATTACCGCCTCTTGACAACGCACTCACACCAAAGCCGCCCCCCTGTCTCGAACCCACGGACCCATGCCAGCTCATCATGCGTGACGCCCCAGTTCTGGCGGCGAGCAGCACGCCCAAGAGTGGTGCTCTTCATTCACCTGTTTCGCTACCGAATGCAGTGGCTCACGAGAAACTCGGGGCTCCAGTGCGACCTTCCCAGGCCAGGCCACCACCCGCTTCATCTGCCAACGGTTCAGCAAGTGGGGCTCGGTTTCGAAGGTTCTCCGCTCCGACAGCTGCAAACAATAGCCGACCGGTTGAGCTGGCAAACACAGGTGCTGTACGGCGAGATCGGGAGTCGGCATGACAATGTGCAATGAAAATTGTGTGCGCAACTCGACTGTGGAAAAGCTGTGGGAAATGTATAACAAAATAAATAGGAAGGCCAAAGCTCATAACAATTCATTGCTCTTCTTGTGCATCACCACCGGTTGCTGACGACGACGAGGTACCTGCGACCGAGCTCCCCAAATCTGACATGTGCACATCGGTCAACTCTTGCCCCGACTCGTCCTGAGCTTGCTGCTGTTGATGCTGATGGTGGTGACGCTGGTCCATTGGCACACCCAGCAAATCGTCCAGCTCCGAGCCCAGCGAACTGTTATCCTCGGTCGCACCGCTAGCATCCATTGCTTTGACCTTGCCCACATTGGTAGCCTTTGCCGACATTGGCCGCTCCTGCTCACCAGTCTTGTCTTTGTGCTCTTCGCCGACAACGCTTGACGCAGCCGACTCGGCCATACTCGACACTCCCGTCATTTCCGAATCCACATCCATGGCCGATGACGACGTCATGTCCTCGTCCTCTCCCACGTCGTCGTCGGCTGGCTTGACGGCGGCCTTGCTTAGGGTGACGGCGCGCACGGGCACGTACGGGACAACGGGGTCGAACCCGTGCTCTAGCGCACGCACATTGACCACGTCCTTGACGTACGCCGACCACACCTCGACCGTCGTCAAGCTCTCGACCTCGGCAACCCACTTGCGCACTGGGCCGGGAAACGCGGGCAATGCACCGTGGTGAGTGCCGTGTTCCATGGTATTGACTTCGGCACGCAACGCCGCAAGGCGCGCTTGCATTGTTGCCAGCTTGTTCTTTGCATCATTGGTCGCCTCCTCCTTTTCCGCGGCAAGCTCATCGCTGGCCGATGAGGATGAGTCAAGTGCGGATGCGGCTTGCTTCTGTCGAAGGGCCGTGGTCGGGTTCCACAGTTGCTCGAGCCATTCGTGATTGCGTGTGAACCGCACAACGGCAATATCGCGGCCCGTGGCCTGCGGCGACTCGTCATACAAGTACGAGTCGCGGTCGGGCTGCTGGGCGCCGCCACCTGCGGCGGCATGCCCCGCTTTCCGGCGCATTGCCGGCGGCGGCGACGTCAGCGTGTTGCTGGCCGAAGACGCAGGCCGCTTTGTAGGGGCGGCCGTGGATGCAGTACCCGAGGCGGCGGCCGAGGGGGCAGGGCGGACACCCGTGCCTGTGAATTTGAGCGGCGGGCCCGATTGCGGGATGGGCGGGCGCAAAGTGGATGTCGGTTGCTTTTGTGTTTGTTCTTGTTGTTGCATTTGGTCGTAGGTCGGGAAGGGGATGCGCCGAGCAGGCATTTTGATGGGTGCGCTCGGGTTGATGGGTGCAGAGCGGACTGTCACATGGCGAAGTAAAAACGGTAAACCAGATCAGTCTGTGGCCAAACCACACGGGAACAACAGAGACGAGCGTACCGGCCGGGTCGGCCGCCAGGTAATGAATGAACTGGATCTGCCCGCGCTGGTTGTTCTGGAGCAACTCATACCTGCGCCGCGTCATGGAAATGTGCTGCTCGCCGGGCGCCACGCCCTGCCGGCGCTCGTGCACGATCAGGAACCTTGTAGGATCGACCTGGTGCGTGGCCGACATTTCGTCGTCCAGCCAGTTGTACCCGTCGCCGGGCAACTGGTCGCCATTGACGGGTGTGAGGATGAAGTGCATGTTGAAGCCGTGCTCGGGCTTGTCGATGATGGCGTAGCCAAACGTGATGCTGCCAATGATTTGGTTGGCGCGGGTCAGGGCGTCGGCAATGTGCTCGGGCGCAATGGCCTGGCCAAGCAGCTGGGTGGCCACATTGGCGCGGTAAAACTGGACATGTGTTCGAGAATTGGAAGAGGCATCATCGGATCAGATCATGTGGCTGTTGACTTGGACAAGGGTTGGGCCGCGGCCACCAACGCACCATGTCAGTCTGCTCGTGTGAGGCCATGGCGACGGAGGCTAACGATGAATGTATCCAATCGAGCTGGGAATGTTGGTAATGGTACACTCAGGGGCACGATTGCTGGGGGTCTTGACGGTAAGAAATTTCTTTCATGCTCCTCATTCATGGCCTATTTAGTAATGGCTGACATCGATCCCGGGCACGACGGCCAGCCGTTCATGTTGATCCAACCACGAACACCACGGAAAGGTCCGCACGGAAACGGAAAGCATGGTTGACGGAAAAGGGCCGGGGATGGTTCGGTAGTGGATATGGCTTGCAATGCGACAGGGATCTTGGTATTGCTCACAGCCCGGGAACCTCAAGTAGTGCCGAGATTGGGAAGCGCAAATCGGCACATTACGTATTTACATGACATGCATGCTACAACCCTCACAGCACACAGATACATTCATGTCAACACTCCAAAGCCGCCCCTACGGCTTACCGAGACCTGCAAGCACTCGATCCGCAAGCTCAAAGTACGCGCGGGACTCTGGCCCATCCTTTGCCAACACGGTCACCGGTTTCCCTGCATCGCTCATCTCACAGAGCTGCTCCGTCAACGGAATACGGCCAATCACTTGCATGTCGAGCGCAGCCGCCTTGGCTTGGAGCTTGTCGGACGAGCCAAAAATGTGACTTGTGTGGTTGCAGTTGGAGCACACAAAGTGTGACATGTTTTCGACGAGGCCGAGGAGCTGGGATATGAATCGGATTTCAGAGATCCATGTCGGAATCACACGCAAAGCAAATATCCAGTAAACAAGAAAAAAAAAAACGTACAGGAACCTGAACCTTTTTGAACATGTTGACGCCCTTGACAACGTCAATCAAGGCAATATCTTGAGGGGTCGATACAATCACCGCACCTGTGGACATGTCAATCAAAGGGGTAAGGAAACGTCTGGAAAGTGATGCATGATGACACAAGGCTCAGCGCACCGGAAATGGGAATTTGCTGCGTCAGGGTGAGCTGCGTGTCACCCGTTCCTGGTGGCATGTCAATCACAAGAACGTCGAGCGAGCCCCAATTGACTTGACGGAGCAGTTGCTCCAGTGCCTTCATAATCTGAGACCAGAAACAAACCAAACGGCGGTGCAACAATAAGAGATCAAGTCAAACCATAAAATCGAGAAAATTGTGCCGTACCATCATGCCTCGCCACACGACTGGATCTTCCTCACGGACCAAAAAGCCCATGGACATGCACTGGACGCCATAGTTGGACAAGGGCAAGAGTCGGTTGTCTAATCATCATGAAGCGGGAAATGCCGATGTCGTGAGTGAAAGCAAGCATGACCAAAAAAACGGCAGGCGACTGTGAAACCAACGTTCGTCGAGCATGGGCTCAGAATTGCGTAAATTCATCAGCCGTGGAATCGACGGCCCGTACAAATCAGCATCCAAGATCCCAACTGACTTGTTCCGTTGCGAGAGTGCAACGGCGAGATTCACTGGACAATTCGGGTTCACCTGGTGAGGATGACTGCGTCAACTGCCCACTTGGACAAATGGACAACACACCTGCAGTTGTCGACTTGCCAACTCCGCCCTTTCCAGAAGAGACTGCCACAACATGCTTCACGCCGGCGATTGGCCGCTTTTGCGGCAGACCTTGGCGCATGCGTTCTGGGTTCGGCTTGAACTTGCTGTCCGTGTTTGTTGGGAGCCCCTTTACGATGCGAACCAAGGCAAAAAGGTGGTTGAGTGGTCCATGCCAGAAAGCACAATCATGGCGCTCCATGTACCAGTGGGTTGTTGTGAAGGCATGGCACTGCAGAGTGCAACATGCGCGCAGGAGGACGTGGGACGACATGTGCGGTAATGATCGGCGCAGCGGCGGCGAAATGGGCGGCTCGGCCAGATCGAGCGATGGCGGATGGAAGGTGCATTGGAGTTGATTGCAGTGGATTCCTGGGACTGCGTGCATCAGAAGGACATGGACATTTTGGCAATAAATGTAATCAAGTCATAGTTGTGGCAGTTCCACCATATGCATATGCATGGATCGAGAGCCCGTCGATCTGACCAAGCGAGACATGTTGATCGGCGACAGGTGAGACATTTGGAAATGGAGCAAGGCCAAGTCGGTCGACCCTGTTCTCATTGACGCACATGCGAGCGGCAACGAGAGGGCCCGAAGCAGTTACCTGTGTCATTTGTCACGAGCGTGCGCGACGTCCGCTGCCCGGCTCGCACAGGGCACGTGTACTGTGCTCACGTCAGCTAGCCAGTAGCTCCAGAGCCCGACTGGCTCGACAGCGGCGGATCTCGAGACTGCGTCACCGATGACATCCATGTCCCCGGTCCGGCTATTTCGGCCATTGACTCCTGACGAAATCCTGAACCTTGATATGCCCAGGGAAGCAGGATTTAAAACCATGGACGTGGGATTCCAGCAATTCATGACCGGTGGATCAATGATAGGGGGTGAGGACCACAATTCGCAACGAGGCTTCAGGACTTTGTCTAAAAGTACGTCAAGGCAAACAATGCCAGAGCAATGAATGATTTCTGGTCGGTTATGGGCGCCTGCTGCCAGCCAGGCGTGGAAGGAGGAAGGCAGGCGAACGCGGTGCTCGAGTGGTGCCGCGTTCACGTGTCACTGCGGACAACGCGTACCTCGGAGGTGGCTCACGCAGGATCTGATGACAAAATGGTTGAAACACATTGCCTTTTTCGGAAGGAGTTCATTTCCGCTTCATTTTCGCCAGCTAGCTCGAGCGGTTATCATGTGCGCAGATTGGATTGTGCTTAAACATTGCGCCCGCAATTTGTATGCAAACGCTGGTGAAACCGCATTGCGAATGACGCCGCACTGCATCTCCGAATTAAAGGGGCTGCTTCGGCCGTCCACCACTTACGCAGCGGGATCCAGCTGCCCATGTCGTGATCGGAAGTGTCTGTATGGTACCTGCCGAATCTTGCGCATTGCTTCAGGATGGCGCCGCGCCGCCGTTCGTGGATGCGTCAATGACCGTTGTTCCTGAGCGCGTTAAGGCGTGCCTGATTCAGTCACGTCTTTCATTTTCCGCAACGCCGGCATGACATGAAGCTTGGGCTGGCTTCCGTCGTCGTGATCTCACCCGGTTTTCCGGGCTTCAACTTAACGAGCTAGGTTGGCCGTGGGTATAAAGTGGGGTGCGCACCCCCGCATCCTCCTGCCCGCATCATTTGAGCGCTTTTCACTTTATGCTTCATACATTGCAACGCAACTTCGCTTGATCCCTTGACTGATCTATACATTTGTGTTGCTTCCGGCCCTTCTCGTGACCTGATCTGACTTCGACTCCCCCATCTTTTGCTGCTTCGTTCCGTTCCGTCAATCATGATGCGCCCTTTCTCGCCGGCCACCGTGGCTGCTCTGATCGCCTTGGTTCTAGCCGTTGCTCAGGTCGCCTCGGCTCACTTCACGGTCTTTTCGCCAGCTCCGTCTCGCGACAAGCAAGCATACCCGACCGATAATCGTCGGTATGTTGCCTGCCTTGCTCCTCTCAGATTCTCGATGGTACTAGTAATGCCATTCCCACATCCACTCACGTACTTTGGCACAAACATGTAGCTTCTGGCCCATCGGACCCGCTCACTTGGGCGAGGGTGTTTTGCGCCCAGTCCGCGATTGCCTGTCCTTCCCTCGCCGCCAAACCGCGACCGTCGCAGCTGGATCGACTGTCAATTTCGGGTTTGGTATGTCGCATATGCTCTGAACCAGCCTAATGGGTTGTGCATGGCTTTGCACGTCATCAGAGTGTGATCATGCATCTTGTCTCACTCCCCAACTCACGACGTGTCTCGCACCACCTGTTGATAGAAATCGGAAATGGTGCAGCGCATATTGGCTTGTGCACTGGTCGGATTATCAACCTTGACTCTGGCGCTCAGTACCCGCTCGCCGAGCAGGCGAACTGTGTCTCCAATGGGCAAAATTTCCGCGCTATCATGCCCAACGTTGCGTGCCCTCGCTGTGTGGCGAAAATCATGGTTACCGCCGTTCACCTTGGCGCCGAGCGCCCCGAATTTTATGACTCGTGTGTCGACCTGGTGATTACCGGTGGATCTCCGGCTGACCCGGCCCCCGTCCCGCAACCGCCCACTCGCCCAACAGCTGTTCCGTCCCAACCAGCCCCGCCTGCACAGCCTGGCACCACCACTCCCAACGTGCGCCCGACACCGCCGGTGGCCGTTACTCCCACCACCCCCGGCGCTCGCCCTCCGACCTCGGCAGCGACCACCACCACTACGACAACTACACCTCAAGCCGCTCGTCCGACGAACCCTCAAGTCAAACCGTCGCCCCCGGCTTCGCTCATTCCCCAAGAGCCCATTGTTCAGCCCACAACGATCCCGACTGCAACGACCACGCGGTCCATTCCCATTCCCACTATTCCCACGATCAAACCCGAGCCCGGCAAGCCCGAGCCGGGCCTTGAAGCTCACCCCATCGAGCCCAAACCTGTCCAAAAGCCCGCCGAACCGACCCCTGCCCCTCAACCCAAACCGCAACCTGCTCCCGCGCAGCCGCAGCCGCAGCCGCAGCCGCAGCCCCCAAAGAGTGAGCCTCAACCAGCTCCGCAACCGCAAAAGCCCGAACTCCCTCGCACCCCCCGCATTAAGGACGTCAAGCCCTGGTGGGAGCAAGGTCCTTGCAAGTCCGGGGCCATGGCCTGTGGCCGGGACGGCTCGACGCTTCGCTTCTGCATGGGCGGCAAGTGGATTGTTCAGGCCATTGGGGAGGGCAACAAGTGCAAAATGTCGCGTGACGGCCAGGTGCCTGTCGTGGTCCGTGAGTAAGCCGAACTGGATTTTGCATTTCTGACTTTCCCTTTGGCGAAAATGGTGGAGGAGCAGATGTATGTGCGCAGCAACAATATGGGCAACTTGGGTTGGGCTGTCGCCTGCCCGGGGTCTGTAGGCGCTGTCTGTCGCATTTTCCAAGCGACCGAATGCAAAAGCGACCATTGGAATGATTTCTCTTCCGTTGACGCTGTCCTCAGACTTTTGTCTACCTGACCGACCTTTGAGCCACTGCTACTTTGCTTGTAGCATGGCCCCTTGTGTCGTGGTCGTTCAACTTCTTTTCGTGGTTATGCCATTGTTTCCCATTGCTCACTTGCTTCTCCATTTTGTTCTTTGGCGTTATCCTTGGCTCCCGTTGGCCAAGAAAACTCCTGCCCCATATGTTGCACTTGTTTCTTCGTTTAGACATGTTATTTGTCTTTACCTTTCTCATTTTGTTCGCCGTCACCTCCCTTCTTCCCTCATGCTAATCCTGTTTGTTTCCCTCGCACCATTTGCTTGGCTCGACTGACTATCTTCATCCTTGTCCTGTGAAGCATTCAAGCTTTTGTATCAGTATTGTCGATGTCATTGTTAATTCTTCTCGTGTTTGTCTATTGATCCACACGTACATCGATCATAAATTTAAATTTGTTGTGCTGGACGGCGTTGCAGAAGGGACAACTCACGAGGCAAGGGAAACTCAAGGTCGACTTCACCTTTGCGCGGAGGATCATAGGATTCAAATTGTAATTGTAAATCTGTACTTAAACTTACTGACAGGGCCCGGGTTGAGAAGCGAGGACGAGATTGGGAATGAGGGGAAGCGGCGGATGGGGGGTACTGAACCAACAGCAGACGGAAGCGAAGATCAATGCATGAAAAGAACAAAAAAGGGCCAAAGCGCTGCAAAATTGGAAAAAAGAAACAACTACCCACGAATCGCACTGGCAAAAAGAAGGGCTACCTACAGACCTACCGCCAAACCAATACCACTGCCAGACTATACGAACAAGGTTCGGGCGGCAAAAGGCAACGACATTGGCGACTGAATATACACATCCTTAACGTGGGTCGACCACCTACTTGTTGGCGCAACGCGCTTCCATCGACTCGAGCACTGCAGCGCGCTGGCGCTTGCGTTCGCTGCATGAGCACCGGGGCAAATATTCGGCACACGCCTCCTTGGAGATTCCACAACGGGAACGGCGGGTTTGACAAAGGGTACGGAGCTGCGCAAAGTGTTTCAAAGTCAGGTGCCTTCATCGCTCGTCACAGAAACCGAGCACATGCGGAAGCACGTACGCGACGGAACGTTTGCTTGAGTGACAAGTGCGTGACGTTGCCGATTTCGTCGGTGAGCTCGTGTGCTTGGCGAATCAAATCGGGCCAATCCTAAAACAAGTGTCCGTCGGAGAGTGGTGAGTGATTGCAGGCATGCAGGCATGGAAGGGCGCGGCAAGTACCTCGCGGGGAATAATCTGCATCGTGCACTTTTTCCACGTAAGCGAACGGAAAAAAGGCTGCGACTCGTCCATGTCCAACCGGGCCTTGAGCCGGGTCCACTTCTTGCGTCTCAACCCACACACCCAATGCGCCACCTCAAGCGCGTGCTGTGTTCCTTGTGTTGCCTGCATACCCGCCGGTAGCTCGTCGAGACCGCGATCGACACGGATGGCACGCACCATCAGCTCATAGGCAACTTTGCTAAAGACAAAGTAGTTACGGCGTTTCTACAGTCGACCACAGAAAAGCGTTCATGAGCGTGAGGCTGAATGCCTGCAAACCGGTGGCATTGCAGAAACACAGTGACATACCTGTTCAGCGGCCCCGCCCGGCTCGTTCCCGCCACATGCCTGATCCGCACACTCGCCTCTGTCTGACGCCCCAGCCTCCTCCTCCAATTCGTCTTCTTCTTCCTCCTCCGCTTCCTCATCGGCCTCACTCTCAATCTCGTCCTGCTCGTCTTCCTCGCTGCCAGCCATGTGGCCAGCCGCACCGCGGTCCGTGCGAGCCCGTCCCATTGTCGCGCGGCCCGAAGCCAATGCCGCCGCAGCCCTTGAGCCGCGCCTGCCTCCTGAACTCTGCCGGGCCTCACCGGCAGCTGCGCCATCGGGTCTGTTGGTATCCGCCTGGGCGTATGCAAACGAGTCGGGTGGCAAAGGGTATCTTGGGTACACGGTGTCAGGGTCCGGGTATGGTCCATGTGCATAAACACTTGGGTCATGGGCACGCGGCGGCGGCGCGGGCGCGGGGTGACCGGCACCTTCGCGCATGTAATGGTAGTAGGCTTCGGGAGGGTACATGGGCGGGCGCCCGAGGTAGTACGGCGCGTCGGGTCTTGCATGCCACGCATACGCGTGCGGGTCGTACTCGGATGAGTAGTGCGGGTGGGTTGGGAAGGGAGGTGGTGGCGGCGGCGGGGCGTGGTAGGGGTTGGAGGGTAGCGGCTGCCCGTGCAAGTGTCGGTCGTCGGAAGGGTGGCGGTGAGGGGGATACAGATGAGGATAGTAGTTGTAGGAAGCATGCGGCCCTGCGGCGAGAATGGTCGATCCGCGCGGGCTTGGGTTTGCTCCTGTCGTGCTTTGAGCTTGGTAAACGGGCGGGTATTGGTCATTGTGGGACCGAGTACCGTGGGTCAAGTCCGTCGTAGAAACGCTCGCCGACGCAGGAGACATGGGGTTCGGCATCTCGATGGATTCCACGCGCGACGATTGGCGCGGAAGCGGGGGCGGCGGTGGCATGCCAGTGTACGGGTCATAGTGATCATGCCAGTGTCTGGAGTAGTGAAATGGATAGGCATGATGATGGTGATGGCCATGCTCGGCTGGGCGGACTGGTTGCGGCGGCTGGTGTGGCGCGTCCATGTAGCCTGGCGTTGCGAGAGGGTCATGTCCTGGATACGTGGCAAATGGATGGAAACGAGACGAGTCACGGCCATAGTAGCTGGAGTCGGGCTGGTAATCATCCAATCGCGGAAGCGTCGAGGTACATTGGCCTTGCCCAGGCTGATTACGGAACGAGGTGGTAGCAGCTACACACACGATGAACAATCAGGGGAGCCAGGATCGTGAGATAAATGCAACCAAAATAAGTCGAACCGGCAACTCGAGACGTGCGTATACCCCCGGTATCGCCAACAGAGTCGCTGGTGGTGTCATGGGTTCGCCAGTCCTGTTCCTGTGCGTGTGCTTGTGGGGGCCGCAAAAGTACATGTCTCGCGGCTACTGCATACGGGTCACGCTCTGTACGCGTGTTTGGGAAATAGAGAAGGATGAAGTCAGCACTAGTACTGGCATCATGCAAACAACATCTGGTGTGGTCGAACAACCTTTGTAGCTGCCGAAACACTCTGGTTCGCGATCATGCTCGCCGGCAGCAACAGCAAAGACACCAGAATCGGGCATGGGATTGGAAGAAGAATACAAACGTGTCCGCGAAGTCACAGAATAGTTCTTGTTGCCACCATGACCGAGCGACGGCGATTGAACTTGGCTGTGCAAGTCAGGCGGACAGAGGCATTCACCCATTCACGTGAACAAGACGATATCGTATGGTATCAGACGGCAAGGCGAGAGACTGCCCGTACCGACTTAAGCGCGCAACAGCGCCAGCATCCTCACCCGCGCTTGCGCGCGAGCTTGACGACATGGCTGCTGACGCCGACCCCTGACGGCGCCCAATGGACATGGGCGCATACGACTCTCGGTTGTAGGGCACGTAAGGTGCGGCGAGTTGACGGGCGTCCTGAGCGATCCGGCGGCGCGAGGATGCTGGCGATTGGTACGGGTACGGTTGATGGGCGTTGGTTCCGCCAAGTTGACCTTGATGGTAGTAATCAACCATCATGGGTCTTTGGAAGAGCGTACTTGATCCTTTACCGGTGTGGTGTCCATAACCAGCAGGCCCACCCGATGCGGAAATGTTGTCATAGAATTGATCGCCTGCGCCGCTGGCGGCAGGGCGCTGGCTGGCACTAGAGGACGATGGCGCTGCCGCCGGCGACCAGTGCGGCGAGTGCAAGTGGCTTGGAAGATGGCGAGAATACCGGCCATGAGGAGATGAACCAGGAACATGGCCAGCGTTGAAGTCGTAACCGCCCCCAATACCGTCCGATCGAGGTACCGTTGAATAGGTATGTGGGACGGTTGAATGCACGTGGCTGGGCGCTTGGGCACTCGGCAGCGACGGCGGCGAGGGTGGCATGCCCGCCATCCCCATTGGCGGACCCACTCTGGTAGTTGCAACTGCAACCAGGCCGCCGCCAGAAATCGGCTGGCTGGCGATGCCAAAATCATCTTGAAGACCATCGGGCCCGCGGCGACTCGGATCGCCCTGGTCGTGCTTGGGAACGGGCGGGGTCACAGCGGGCCAATCCATGATGTCGGTGGGCGTCCCCGTTTGTGCTGTATGTAACTGTCGGGAACCTTACTGGAAGTTCGAGACTTTGGCGGCCAAGACGGCTGGGCGCATTCAGTTGCCGATCCTTGTGGTGTTCGCGAACTTTGAGGCCTTGATCGGCGACGACGGGGCACGAGTGCGCTCTTGGTGCAAAGCCAAAGCAAAACACCAGTTTGCAGTTTGCAAGGGGCAAGGTTCCGAGCTGTGCGACTGATTTGAGAAAAAGCAAGTACATACAGAAAGTAAGCATGACATGTTCGAAATTGGACAGATTCATATTCATGGAACGGGGAATGAAGCGGAAGGATGTCGACGATTACGCTCGTATCCAGAATAAAATGGCACGGTTGGTTGCACGTCGGCTTTTCTGCTCGCGTGATTCGCTCGCTCGCCCACACGACACTCTTGCGGCGAACCCGCGACAGATGGCGACGAAGGCACAATGACAAAGGAAACGATGAAGCGTACCAACGAGAGGGAAACTGCAATTTTTCACGCAGTGTGGAGGTGATCCACAATGAATCAAGGTCGACGGTCTATATTCGAAACGAAAGGAGTCAGAGCTTGTCAAGGTATATGTGGGTAAACACGTACGAATGGGCTGAGGAGGGGGGGGGGTGATCGGAGAACGATGCGTTGCTCTGCGGCTCTGGGAGGGGCAAGGTTCCAAAGAAATTATCACGAAGTCTGGTATCGAGGCATGATTAGCGGATCACAAGCAGAAGCAACTGGTTTGCGTCAAGTCGGAAAGGTGGTCGTACATACCGCTTCGCCCGCAGACCTCTCGATATGAAGTTTTCTTGACTGCAAAAAGAAAGACGGAGGGGGGGCACCTGCGTGCAGAGCGGCACAGCTTGGTCCTCACCGGACGTGATGATCGGGACCAACTTGTTGCGGCGAAGCCAGGGTGCCGGGATCAGCGATGTTGTAACAGTGTACGTGCAAAGAGTGATTGAAAAACGTGATAGGAAACCTTTGTGTGTGTGTCAAGGCAATGTTTTCCGAGCAACTCGCCTTACAAGGCCAAGTTCAACGCCTAAAAGTGCACGACGACAGTGGTACTCCTGAATTGACGCGTTTCTTACTCTTTTGCTGAGGTATTTTCTTGCGTCGCGGGCAGAGAAGGGAGGGAGGGCCGAACGCGGGACCACAGTTCAGCGCTTTGTTGTTGCGCCACAAGGTCATGAGTCGCCCACGAGTCCCGATCATCCAAAGTGGCAGGTACATATTCTTGCCAGCCATTGCCTCAATCGCTGGTCGTTGAACACTGCAAGTTGAAATTTACCCAACCCAGAGTCACACTGCTTGTGCCCTCCTTTCTCACATGATCGGTTTCCATTGAATGTTGGCAAATGCGGACAATTCGACTTGCGGCATGGCAGGGCCTAGCAGTTGGCCCATCGCCCAGAGTTTTCATACCCAAATCTTGCTTGGAAAGACAACGGGAAATGGGACTTGGCAAATGGACGGAGAACGGGACCAAAAAGAGAGCCAAGTTCCTAACTGCATCTCGTGGGTGAGCTTTTGATTTTGCAGTCACATGCGATCTCGGGTATGGATGGCGGAAGGGTATACGGACAGTCCAGTAAATTGGAGGATGGGTACCTCTAAATGGTGATTTTGAATTGCCTTCACACTCAATGCCGATTTCCCACGTTTCAGGGCCATTCAACCTGGCTGGACGCGATCGTGGTCGGCCTGGATCGGTCCAGCTTGCGCGTTGTGGTATCCTTGGCAAGCTGTGTCAAACTGTTCCATGAACGACTCATTCAAAAATCAAGATTGTGATGCTGTCTGCCTTGTACATAGCGACAGAGCCGTCCCTT
The DNA here is from genome assembly GCA_002102555.1 of Catenaria anguillulae PL171. Taxonomy (NCBI): domain Eukaryota; kingdom Fungi; phylum Blastocladiomycota; class Blastocladiomycetes; order Blastocladiales; family Catenariaceae; genus Catenaria; species Catenaria anguillulae. The sequence goes on along the minus strand of MCFL01000387.1, from coordinate 2,677 downwards.
TGACAGTTTCACGATACTTCCACCTGGAGCGTGCCGTCGGCGCAAAGTCGTGCCCAACACCCATCATTCAACCCAAAGCACCGCGGCTTAGTCGACATGTGGCCGTCCATTGGAGAGTAAGTAAGTAAATGGGAAATATGAGTAACAAAAAGAAAGGGACTCACACAGGCACTCTACAAGGCTCCCACTGGAACGAGGGAAATGGATTATGCATCGCTTTCCTGAGCCGAAGCAATGTACTGATAACCAGTCAACCTGTCGAAATCAAGCGCATCTGCATCAAACTTGTCCTCAATGCGGTCCGACTTGGCGTACAGCGTCGGCTGCGCCAACAAGGCCTCTGCGAGTTCCGACTCGAAAGCATCCTCAAATGCCTCCTCCTCCTGGCTGTAATCCGCCGACTCTTGAGCGGCTGCATCCTCCTCGCTGGCGGCAACGGCATCTTGTTGCGCAAACTCGGACTCGATAGCGTCGTTGACGGCTTCGTTGAACAAGTCCTCGGCCACTGATTCAGCAGCCGCATCCAATTCACCCGCAATCGCGTCCTCGGCCGTGGAAAAATCGGCGGTACTAGCTGCCGCACCGGCATCGGCATTGGCATCGAACGCGTCATCTTCAAGCGCGCCCTCGTCGGACGAAAAGTCGGCGTCGAGACCATCCTCCTCGATTGCGTCCTCGTCGATGGCGAAATCGGCCGAATCTTCTGCTGCACCGTCCTCAAGCGCGTCTTCATTGGTGGCGAAATCGGCGTCGGCACCATCCTCGTCAATCGCGTCCTCGTCCAGTAAGGCATCCTCGACCGCGAAATCCAATGCAGCGTCATCGCCACCCGCAAGTTGCTCATCCAACTCGTCTTGAACAGCAAAGTCGCCTTCTTGCAAGCCATCGGCATCGACTGCGGCCAAATCTTCCAGACTGGCTTCGACGGCATACTCTGCGTCAATGGCATCTTGGTCGGCCAATTCCTCTGCCTCGTCCAACGCGTCGTCAAGCGAAAACTCGCCCGTTTCGGCGGCTTCCTGCTCGGTCAGGGCATCGGCCCAGTCTGCCGTGTCTTCATACGAGAAGTCGATCATGTTGTCGGCGGCCAGGGCGTCACTGTAAGCGATCGCGTCGGGTTGTTTGGACGCTGCAGCCGCAGCGATGGACGCGTCGAGGGGTGCGGCGGGCGATTCTTGCGCAAAGGTGGCGCCGGCAAGGGCCAGGAGGAGGAGGAGGGTGTATGATTTGACTTGCATCTTGTCTTTCGGGGCAGGTTTGGTCGTGTTTGTTGGCTGTTGGTTGATGGAGGGTGGACGTACAGAGAGCGTCAGTTGGTATGAGTGAGCCGATCAGGTGACGTGGGCGAGTTGCGCGAGGTTTGCGTGGGTGCAGTCTGGCGGGCTGAGACCAAGGTCATGCGTCGGTCGAACGTTTACTGATGACGAGTTGGTTTTGCAGCGGGAGCGTGGGAAACGTCATTCAATTCATTGATTGATCATGATGAGCCTCGTTCAACTACTGATTTTTCTAGAATGGCCGTGGAACGTGGCCGGGGCCGCCGATCTGACTTGACAGTCCCGCACATTCATTTTTTATACATCTACTTACCTACTGTGTAGCGCAATTCTTTGCAGAGTTAGTGCCCATGCATCGGTTACACTGCAAACTCTGAGCTTGGACTTGACCCTCGGCAACGGAACCAGCCGCTTACCCGATTCCATTTGCACGCATTACCCCGGCGGCGCGCCAGCTCGCTCTTTTGCCACCGCACACTTCGCCTGGCAAGACAACCCCTCATCCACGTCTTTCAAAGACACATCTCCCAGCTTTCCGCTTCAGTCCTCTCAACCAAAAGCTGCCGTCACCCGGCCACCAGACCTCGTTCCAACATACCTTAGCCGCACTATCGACCATGTCGTCGTCGCAACAGTCCACTGGCGCGGCCTCCTCCAGCACCGCAGCCCCCGCGGCGCCCGCTTCTGCTCCGGCCATGGACATGTCCTTCCTGGCGGGTGCCGCACCAACGTTGCAGGCGACAGGTGCCGCGCCTCGGCCTCGGTCAATCCGATGGCGCTCGATATCCCCGCCTCACAGGCTTGCCTGGAATGGACATGGATTCGCTCATTGGTGGGGCAGCTGCGTCGTCATCAGGCGCAGATGCGGCCGCAGGCTCGTCGGCGGCGGCTGGTGCGGATGCAAGTACCCAAGCAGAAGAGCAAGAGGAGGAGGAGGTCGACAGGGAGTTGCATCCTTCAGGCATCGTTCCCGTGCTTCAGTATGTTGTTGCCCACGCACGGGCATGCGCTGCAACGTGGAGTGATGTCTTTTGGCACTTACACGCTTGATGCGCCATGTTTGTGCAGAAATATTGTCGCCACAGTCAACTTGGAGTGCAAGCTTGATCTCAAGAACATTGCCCTTCATGCCCGCAACGCCGAGTACAACCCAAGGTTCGTTTTTTCTTCATTGACCCACTTCTCTGCCGATTGACGTACCCCTAACATTTCCTTGACTCTTCTCCACAGCGATTTGCTGCCGTTATCATGCGCATTCGCGAGCCCAAAACCACCGCCCTCATCTTTGCATCTGGTAAAATGGTCGTCACTGGTGCTAAATCAGAGGAGCAATCCAAACTTGCCGCCCGCAAGTACGCCCGCATCATCCAAAAGCTCGGATTCAAAGCAAAATTTTCCGA
>MCFL01000386.1:0-18601 GCA_002102555.1 Catenaria anguillulae PL171 | reverse complement strand
TCATTCTCCTGGCAGCAACTTGGATTATTTGCATGTGACATGGACTTCACGTCATTTACGGCAAAGTGCATTGGACTGGACGTTTAGAACTGTTTAATCCGAGCGCTTGCTTTCCTGCCTGCAAACGAGAATTTCTTAGGTCAGTCACCAATACTTACGACACGTGTGTACATCCGCGCTCGCAGGGTAAAAACCTCAGCAGGCTGCACGGCAATGTTTGACTGGGAGGGAAACCTGCATGAATCCAACGACGCTGACTCACGCGTGCGTTTTGACCCAGACGAACCCATAACACTTCATAATCGTACTGAAGAATGTTCGCCCATCATATTTGCCGGATATCTTCTGGTTTATACCTCCGAAAACCAATGTCAATCGTGGATCAAGTTGTCTGCACTTGTTCTCGCGTCTTGACGAGAGAGGAGGCAACCTTGTCGATTTTCATTCTCCTGGCTGCAACTTAAGGGATCGCTTGAGTGTATGCGACATGGTCTTCATGTCATCTATGACATAATACATTACACTACACATTTAGAAACTGTTGTTAGATAAAGAACACCTCTCACGACACTGCGTGCCTGGCGTCGGTTGGATTACCTTCCTCAGTCGGCATGGTATTCCATGAAGGTAGAAACAAGCCTCGCATGTCCACATACAGAGGAATACGACCAAAGGTTATTCTTCAAGAAAACATACACGAAAAAGCAGGAGCAAACGAAGAAAGCAACACCACTCAATGGAAACTTGCACCGACAAACAAATGTGCACAATGACATGCTCACACCGTAGCATTCTGATCCCAAAACCGAATGCCGTTGACACAGCGTTCGTTGACAATGGTGAAGACCTTGTAGGTGCGTTTGAGGTGTGCAAGGCCGGTTCTTGGTGGACAGAGTAGGGCATCGGCCCCACCCCAGCCACGATCGGCGATGCCGAGGCATCAACATCCATGGGGTCGGGCATGGCGCTTGCTATTGTGGGGGCGGATGAAAGGTGCGTAGGCTTGTCAAGTCAAGCGGGCCACCGCCACCACGCGCCGGGTTCTCGTCCAACACGAGCGACCCGCCCTCCTTAACGACAAGGTTGGCGCGGATGAGCTCGCGCTCGAGTGACGTGAAGTGGTGAACCATGGCGTTGACGAAAACGTCGAGACATTCCTTGGGCACGTTGCCAGTCTGAAGCATGGCCTGCAGCTCAACCGCGGCGCGCTTGTACTCGGCACCCTCGGCGCATTCAGGCGCCGTAAAAAATCGACCTTGAGCCTGAGCGCGACCAAGTAGCGGTGAATCGCCTCCGCAACACCCTTTTCCCCGCGCGGCTTCCTGAACACCCACTTGAGCTTCAAGGGATCGAACCCGCCCTCGCTCGCCTCCAACTCGCGCTGCATGTCGTTGGCTCGCTCGATATAGCGGTTGGTCGTGCCCTTCCATCGACCAAACTTCTGGATCTCGTGCGTGGCCCAACCGGAGCGAGCAGTGCAGTGAGCCGAAACCCCGGCGGAGCGTATTGGTTGTAAAGCCGGGGTTTTCGCGCGTCCAGATGGTACCGTACTCTCCGAGCGCACGCCGGGCTGCGTCCGTGAGATAGTTGTTCTCCCACGACGGCATCCAACGGCGCAGATCCTGCATGAAAGCAAAATATCGTGGGCAAACAGCTGCAACGACATCTTTTGGCGGCATTTGCTCACGGGCTTGAACGCAGCGGTGGGGACGGCACCTTGGTCGTAGCCAAACTCAAACATGTCTAGCCCGTGGCGACCGGCAATCACGCTCCGCGCGCAGTTGTTGAAGCATTTGGTCGTCCATGCGGGTGGTGAAGATGTCGGGCTTGGCCTTGAAGTAGGCACGGGCGCGCTCCATGTCGTGCGTTGTTGGCCCGAACATGTATAACATCATGCCCTACAGAAATGACACAATATGAGTTTGTCAGTGTAAGTCCCAGTCAACCGCGCCGGTCACTCGTCACTCGTCATGCGGAAGTGAGGACGAACCGAGAAGAGCATTGAGAACCCGCCCTTGCTCCAGTGCTCGTACGTGAGGTGGTGGCCGTGGCATTTGGGAATCAGAGGCAGCTCGTTGTGTGCCTTCACATACTGCGTCACACCAGCCTCGCGGTAGCACCATTCGAGGTGGAAGATGACGGCACGTACGGGGCCGAGATGCTGCTGGCTAGGGATGGCATTGCGCGTGACAGTCACTGTAGTCCGGGTCCTTGTTGGTCTTGGACTTGGCGATGCGGATTTTGATGAACGGCGGGATGCCGTCACTGTCGAGAAGGATTTCGTCAGGCCAGTCAGGGTGGTCAGGAAAGATCACGTCCTTGACCTGAGCGTAAACAGCAAATTAGTACAAGATCAGGTATAGGGACAGCAGCCATAAGCGTACCTTGAGAGCAATGAGTTCCTCACGATGCAAACACGCTGCAATCATGAGATGAACCGACGTCTCGAACACCATGACGCGGTCAACGGCGGTCGGGAACCTTCTCGTGAACTCGGCACAGCGACAGAAGATGCTCTCGAGCTCGTGGAAACCATCAAGCGCTGGGGCCTTGATCTCAACGGCCTTCTCCTTGAGCGCATCATGGATCGTGTTGATTAAGGTCTATGAAGCCAGAGCAAAGTGAGTTGAGAAAAGACTCGACCTGGCGAGAACCACATACATGGACAATGCAGACAGGAGAAAAATGACGAACACACCTTGATGCGAGAGTACTCGAGGACATTTCCAGTTACGCGAGGAATCGTGTTGCCGTTCCTGAGATGGTGAACAAGCCCTCTTGGGTGAGGCCGTACGAGCGCTCATGATGCCGGCCGGGGACTTGAAACGCAGTGAGTCCGCCAAAAACTTGCGAAATGACGCAACCGAGCGGGTGCTCTTCATCCACTTGTCCACTGTATAAAGTTGTGGTAGGAGTGGGTGCGGTCGGTCGAGGACCGTACGGCGGGCACGGCGACATTGAGGGCGATACCGATCGCCGTCCTTGTCCACTTGGGATTTGGTGTACGTTGCACACCAGTCTTTGGAGGTCGTTGGCAAACTTGGCATGAGGGCGGCGGCTTTGTGGATCACCCGCCAATTGACGGCGACGATGGCGGCGGTGTAGGTAACCGTGGGTCGCCGGCCATGATGATGCGGCGCGGTGCGGTTGTAATGCCGGCAGCAGTAGCATGTACGTTGAGACGGCGGCAGCAGCAGGGTTGGCGACATGCGGGTCCATTCTTTGCTGATGTGGTCTGGTCAAGAAGTCTGTGGAATGCCACGAGTGCGTTGTCCCGGTGTTGGTGCCGTCAAAAGTAAATAAGGCTTTATCGTCATCATTAATATCAACCTCGTCTGACAGGAAATCCGCCGGCAGTCTGGCGCCAACACCAGGAAAGCATGCACAAGACTTCAAGAAAGCAGTTGCTGTCTCGTACATGTGCCGTGTGACGAGAAACACAAAAGGCTATGCGGCCAGTGGCCGATCCCGGGAGGATTCGAACCTCCGATCTCCTGATCCGTAGTCAGGCGCCTTAGCCATTGGGCCACGGGACCTTGTTGTTTAGCTTGAGGAGAATTTGGCACCGGATAACGTTTGCCAAAATTCGCCCAAATTTTTGGGAAAAATTGTCATCTTCCGTCGGGCCCGTGTTCGATTCTGGGCGGTGTCGCCCCACAGCTCGTCCTTGTGAACGGAAAAGAGAGCGGTTCCCATCCAATCGTAACGTCGGCGACATTGGGCGTGGGGGGGTAAGGGAAGAATGGATGGCGGCAATGCAAATGGATATCAAGTAGCAGGCAGGCATGCATGTGGATGTAGCCACCCAAAAAAAAAAAAAAAAAAAAAAAAAAAAAAAAAAAAAAAAAAAAAAAAACCAACGACCGTCGGCATAAAAATGGATCAATATGCAGTACAAAACAAAAAATACAAGAGCTATGAATGGAGGTTAGGGGAATCGAACCCCTGGCCTCACGCATGCGAAGCGCGCGCTCTACCAACTGAGCTAAACCCCCATCTGTGCATATGGCTCAAGCCACACGCCACCGTACCAGATCCACCAAACCAAAGGTTTGTCCGTGGCAAGCAAATCAACTATCGACGCTGGGACGGATCACGCACGGATGGTATCTCTTGCTCAATGTTTGTCCGATCGCGCCTCTTCCGCCAGCAAAACGCATTCCAAGGACCATACCAAAAAGAACTCATGTTCCTCGTCGTCAAGGGGCCAGCCGGAGTTGAACCGGCGACCTATCGATCTGCAGTCGATTGCTCTACCACTGAGCTATAACCCCTGTTACAGAGAAATTGTCAATTCTCCACATATTGCGCCAGAACACTCTTTGCACAATTTTGCGGTTATCCCGAGGCCCGCAGATCGATCCTTGGCTGCAACGCCCAAACTTGCTCCAGCAACTTTTTTTTCTTTCCTTTTGGTTTTTTCTTGTCTCCGTCACCAGGAACAAATCTTGGCAAATTTTGTGGTTATCCCAAGGTCTCGAGATCGATACTTGGCCTCGACCACTCAACCGGCCCCTTTTCTTTTTTTCTTCTGCACTTCGCTTGTACATATGCAACACAAAGACTGTTGCAACCAACCGTCCGTAATCTGAATCACCTGCTGTTTGCCGTTTGGGCGCCGCCGCTGTTTTCTGGCGCGCGAGCTGGCCTTTTTTGCTGTCTAGACCGATGAGTATATAAAGTGACTGTTCTCAGTTACATATAACAAGGCGGTTCCGTAGTGTAGTGGTGATCACCCCGGACTTTGAATCCGGTAACCCGAGTTCGAACCTCGGCGGGACCTTTTTGCCTCTCGTTTCCAGATTTATGCATGCTTGCTCTGAACTGTGGCGCTTCGCGCAACCCCTTCTTATCGCAGATTATCGCGGATCTCCAGCAGCTTGGGGGGGGGTGCACCTTTGACAGCAGGGTAAAAAAAACCATGACATCCCTCAGCAAAACACATGCACACAAGCACCAAAAACAGTTTGGTGCGAGTGGGATTCGAACCCACGCGGATTGCTCCATAGGAACTTGAGACCTACGCCTTAGACCACTCGGCCATCACACCCTGCTGGGCACAAGTCGCTCAATGGCGACCGCCATATATTTGCTTTAGCTCGCTCTTGACTGGCAACGTATTCATGCCAGATCCTGTGCACACATTTGTTTTTCTATCTAGTTGCTCGCACCGTTTATTAATTTGTAGGTTGCTTGAATCCGTCAGTGGACATGTGGAATGGGCTCAGGGTAGTCCATGTGGCCATACAGCCATTTGCTTGCTCTCTGATTTGTCGTTGGCTCTCTTGATTCTGGCAGTATAATATATATTCCGCTCGCTCTCCTCAGGAACGAGGCATCATGTCGTCGAAATCGACATTAGTGCGAAAGGTGATTTTCAAGTCACCTAAAGTATCTATATCAAAAATTTCCCTCTCGAGGACCTCACACGTCTGTTAGACCCATGTGAGACATTCTGCTTATCTGCTTGCTGACTCACAAGGCGTGTGTATTCCAGACCACAGGCGAATTCTATACTCGTTCCCACTGAGCCAAAGGCAAATATACTCATTCGCACTGTGACAGTTTGTTCCCACTCGCATTCCACGTCCAGCCCCTCTTACCATGTGCCCAGATGTGCACAAACACATGGACCGCCAGCGACGCCAACGCGGTGCTCTCTGCATAGCAGCAGTCCAAGTCAGGCCGTCGGTTGCAAACGAATCAACACAAAGCAGTCAGCCCGCAGAAAAAGCGAAGCGGCAAACGAAACGATTGGTCATTGCCCATTCATCGGCTCTTTCAGAATCCCTTTCCATTGATGTGGCCAGCCAGCTATGCGACTCACTGAAGCTGCAGCCGAGGGCGTCCCAGGGATTCACATCGACATTCACATTTTGCTATGGCAAGTGATTCTTGGAACGCATCAACGCTTGAATGAACGCGTGAACAATGATGAGACGCGATGAGTCGATGACCATCGCGAATCCGCAACCATGTAATTATATAAAAAAGGAAGGACGACACATACGAAAACCAACCCAGTGTTGACATATGTATTCAATTCGGATAATTGTCATGTACATTGAGAATTCAGCGACCGAGCTGTTTTCATCCTCCAGACTCCCATTTGTCTCTACCATACGTATCATACAAATGTACATCGTCATCCCCCCTCAGGGTACATATTTACAAACCTCAATCCATCCATCCATCCATCCATCAATCAATCAAAGTCACGTCCATAATCCGTCTCGTAAGCACTCGCCCCACTCTGATCCCACATGCGGCCCGCGCTCGACTCGTCTGCCAACTCTGCCGCCATGGCCACCCCCACCTCAGGCTCCTCATTTAAACCATTGCCGTTGTCGTTGTTGCCGCCCAGGCTCAGGCCCAGCACTTGCTCGGCATACTTGCGCACCGCACGTTGCTCCTCAACTGCCTCCACGCTCAACCTAAGTGTCGTCCTCGCCTCATCATCATTGATGGCCGCCGCCGCCGCCATGGACACTTCCAGCGCATGGTTGGTCAACTTGACGCGCGTATCCTTGTCCTTGTGTGCTGTCACGGTCTGCTGCTGGCGCCCAGACCTCGAGCGGCGCATGGTCGGCGTCACTGCTGACCGCCGGGGCGAGTGTTGATGATGATGTTCCATCAGCGTGTGCGCAACGTTTGTGTGCCCGTGCGCGGCGTATCCGTGGCCATGGGCCACAATGGCGGGCGGCGCCATTGGCCTTTCGTCCGAATCCGTCGCGGCATGTGATGATGATGATGATGGCGAGTACGAGGACGACGATGGCAGTCGCGACTGCGATCCAAATCGTTGCACTGGTGTGAGTGTCCTCATCACTTGATGATTATTGGTATCACTCGTAGCAGCAAGACCAGTCATGGGCGCGTCGGGCGAGTAAAACAGGTCGGCCGCAGAGTCGTTCAAGTTGATGGTGCCGGCCAGTTGGAGTAGATCGGCCGAAGTCGTGGGCGTGCGCAAGTCCGGACGCAGCGCACCCGGTTGGCGTTGGAGAGCTCGCGCACACGACAAGGGTTGGTTGCCTGACGGCGCGTTCGGCCCAAGTGGAGACAGATTCGCGCTGAGCATGGTGATTGAGTACAGTTGGTCGTGGGTATGAATACCTGGAGCGGATGGCTTCGGATTGGAGTTGTTATTGTTTGCGCTGGGACCGGGGCTTTTCATTTCGTGGTCAACTTTTGCCTAGCTAGCTATAGGGTGGTGCACTGTGTTGCTTTCATTGGTGTGTTGCTTTCATCGGTGTGATGGATGGGGATGAAAAACATTGCCCCAATAACAATTCGCCATTGAATAAAATAGGATCAGTTGTCTCTTTCTCATGCTTGTGAATGAGCAAACAGACGGAAACGGGACAAGCCATGGGAACTCGATTGGCGCCACCTCCAGGCTCCCTTTCGACTGAAAAGGCGAGATATTTGCGTCCAAATCCATACATCGATAAACAGCATACTAATACTTATGATGGAAGAAGTAGGACAAAACGAAACTTATTGCTGTTGAAGTTGAACAAGGCGGGGTAGCTCTGTCCTGACGCTCATTCACGCATTATCCTCCCGACTCGTCAGCCTTGCCACTGACCCCCAGCACGTCTTAGCTCCCTCCCATCCAATCCCACTCTTTGTCCCTCTCGCCACCCACTTTGGTATACCTACACACCCACTGGCGACCTCATCCCTATCACGACACATCCACGCACCCTTGCCCTTGCCCTTGCTCCACCCGTTCTCGTCCTCCATGAACCACGCACCCAACTGTTTCATCACACTGATCTTTGGCTGAATCCCGCCAAAGCAGATCGGGTGAATGTACATGAGATCGGGCTTGCACATGTCAATCAGGCGTGGGCACGGTGTCAAGCGGCCAAATGGGTTAGAATAATCGCGTATGGCGACCACGGGAGGGGAATGGTGGGCGAGCGCGGCACATGTCGGACGTGAAGAGCAAAATGCGGCCGTGGGCGAGGTCGAGTTGACCAGCTCAATAAAAGCCGATTGGTCCGAGATGGCTATATACACCCACAAGTGCATCGGTCAAAACCGTCCAACGACGTACGGAACAAGAAAGAAAAGAAAACAACACGTACTTGAATCGGCATCACCAATGGCAACGTATTTTGCCCACGCGCGCTTTGCGGCCGCGGTCGGCCGAACAACGTAATTGCCCGTGTTTGCCACATAATCGCCAAACTCGCGCATCAGGCCAACCTGTGCGCCCACCTCGTCAAGGTACTCTGTGTAGCTGGCCCACACGTCCCGCACATAACTGATGTCTGTGTCCGACAAGTGCACCTCAAACCCGAGCTCGAGCAATGCCCGAACAAGCCTGGGTTTCACCCAACTGACTTGTGCCCACATGTCCTTGGACTCGGCCAGCGTCAGCTCGCCCGCCGTGGAAAAGTCGGCCACGGCCAAGTGTGTCGCATTGTAGCATGGTACGTTCCAGTGCAAACAGTCGCGCGCGGCCGCCGGGTCAATGGCAAACAAAAAGTAGTTGCGTGTTTGGCCAAACGTCGATAACGAAGCAAGGAGGTTTTCGGCCAGTTGGCGGTACTGCGACTGATACGGGATGATGGACACGCGCGGATACTTTGGTGCCTTGCCACCACCACTGGCCTTTTGTGCAACGAATGCGGCGAGCTTGGGCAAGTCATTGGCCATGGGCTCGTACGTGGCCCTGAGCAGTCCGCGCGGCAGCAGCCACGGCGCAGAGTGCAAGCCCTCGACCATAGCCGCATACTCTGGATGTGCTTGCCAGGTGGGCGGATCCGCAGGCATGGGCTCAAACGAAAACGTTGGCACGTAGCCGAGCACGCGCTTGGCCTTGTTCAAATTGGCAGGCACGCCTGGCGGCGCATCCGTTGCGGCGGCCGTGGCATTCGCAACACTGGCTGGTTGGATGTCAACCAAGGTGCCCGACCCAACATTCACCACGCGCCATCCTTCTTGCTCGTCCTCGACTTGCTGGTCCTCGCCTGCTGCTTCGGCACCGCGCAAAACTGCCGCCTTAACTGCCTCAACGACATCCAGCACGTGCACCCAATCATAGGCTTTCCTGACCCCGCCCACGCCCACGCCATGTCCCGTCCACCGTAACACACTTGGGTCTGTTGGCTCTGGCACGGGCCATGCGCCATACATTGGCCACACGCGCAACACCCAGTGTGCACGTGCGTGCGTGCGCGCGTGCGCAACCACAAGGGATTCCATGGCAAGCAACGTGCTCGCATACATGGTTGCCGGATTGGGTGGCGTGGACTCTGTGACGCCCAAAGGTTCCTCGACGACGGCCGCCGCGGCAGGTTTTTCGATCGTGTCGAGTTTCTTGTTGACCACATCAATGCTTGCCACCACACGCACCTGGCCTGCGCCGGTGCTTGCGGGCTTCGCGTCAGGCGCACGCACGTTCACGTTCAAGTTGCCGTACACATCTGCCGAGCTCACAAGCACCATGCGTGCATTGCCCATACTTGCCAACACTTGGTGCATGCCACCAAGCATATCGGCGCGACACCCAGCGTCGCATGTGCCACCCGGAAGAGGTTCAGGGACAGCCAAGTGCACGACCACGGTGGGCCGCGCAATCCGCATGGCAAGCTGCATGTCACTTGCGTTGCGCGTGTCGCCAAACACAAATGCAAACCGTGGGCCATCAAACAGTGGGGCAAGTGTGTGTACGCCAGCCGAGCTGAGATTGTCCAAGACCGTCACGTGTACCGAGGACGAGTTGGGGAGGAGCAAGGCGCGCGCGAGGTGCGAGCCAATGAGGCCTGCACCGCCCGTGATGAGCACACGCATTTGCTCTGGTTCGTCGGTTGTGGGTGCGAGTGGTGGTGGATGCGAGTGGGCTAGTGTTTCGGGTGGCAACGACACGGCCAAAGGATGCAAGGCAATGTTGATGGCAGCCGGGCTCGGAAACATGCACGTGAAGATGACGGCCGTGGACATGACAAACACGGTGGCGAGCATGGCGACCGACCCGACCGACGTCAGCGAAATCGAGGATGTGGAGGACGAACGCGCCGGCGCCGGCCGCAAGCTGCTTGGCGCAAAATGATCCGTGGCCGTGGGTGAGTAGAGAGGCGACGTGGGCGTAGTTGCGTCGGACGCAGAGTCGTCATATGTGCCGCCGCCGCCATCCGAGTCGTCGTACATTGGTGTGGTCGACGTGTCAAGGTCAATGGGTGTGAATGACGCTGGGGTGTTGCCCGCGGCGAGTGGGCGCATACGGAGCGTTGGGAGCGATGACCGTCGGCGTCGTTGGAGAATGCCAAACAGGTGTTGGGTAGCGGATGACTGGCGGGCAGACGCGGAAATGGAGAGCACGGCACCTGCAAGCGCGACCACGAGTCGCGTGCATGTTGAGAGTGAAAGCTCCACGTGTGTGATGACCTGGTGGATGATCCACAGTGTCATGGCAATCCGAGTGCCTTTTGGGAGTCCACGCGCGAGGAGCGGGTTGTTGATAAAGACGGACGACGACGGGTGGAGTCGGTGAGAATGGGACGGGGAAAAGAGAACAGAGAGGGCAAAGGAAGAGAGCGACAAGAGAAAGTAGGCAACCAAGGGCGGAAACCGCCAGGAAGGGTTGGCGGGTGGAGGCGGCGGTGGTGAAGGGTTTGAAAGGGAGATGGCTTGGGAGCAGAGTGCAAGCAGAAGCGAAGCGGAAGCAAGAGTCAAAGTCAAAGTCGGAGTCTGATGAGTCTGATGAGTCTGATGAGTCTGATGAGTCTGATGACGGGGAAAAGTGTGGGTATGATTGTTGAGAGGTTTATGGGACGGAGGAGGATGGGAAAGTCCAAGTATCAAGAGAAGCGAGAAGAAGAATGTACAGATCAGGAGGGCAAGAGTTGGCAAGGACTGAAGGGGCGAGTCAAAGTAGTGGGCGGCAAGCAAGAGGGCCAAGCCGGCGAGTGATCCGACCAGATAGAGGGTTGTTGCTGTTGATGTTGTTGGCATCTTTGCTGATTCGTGGCCTTGCGCTTGTTGGTGCGACGAGACGGCCCAGTGAATGGCGAGCGAGGAGGCGACCAACGCGGTGGATCCGAGGATGACGGGTGGGGCCAGTGCTAGGAGCAAATTGGACGTGAAGGCGGCCACGGCGAGTGGTACCGAGCAGAGCACGGAGCGAGCGGCAACGTGCAACGACGACGACCACGCGGAGGGTGAAGACGGTGTTGAAGAAGATGAATATGAAGATGGAGCCAGGACAAGGACAAAGCGGACGAGTGCGGCGACGGCCAGCTCGAGGGCGGCGTAGGTAGCGGGCCAGTGCGAGGCATGGGGCCTCGTGGTTGGGTTGACGGTGGAGGACAAGACGACGGCAACCAGCAGCCAACGTGCGGCGACGGCCAGGGGCATGGCGGCGTGTCTGGCGCGGGTGGGCGACAGGGCAATGCTGGCGAGGGTGTCTGCGGCCCGGGTCCATTGTGCGTGTGCGTGTGCGGCAATGTTGAATGTGGATGTGGGGGAGGGCGTGGTACTGCTCATTGCTCATTTGCTCATGGTGTGTCAGTGTCCGTTGCAATGTAAATAATTGGGTGACTTATTCATCATCGATATTCATATGATATCTCTGTATTTAAATCTTAATCTTAATCTGAATATGAATTTCGTTGGTGGTAAGTCAATAAGCTGGCAAAGTGCAGACTCGGAGTGCATGTCTCTTCAACGGAATCACCGCCGAGCAGACATCAGCCATGATCATCCCACAATCACAACAACCGTGTTCCGTTCCATTCCCATTCCCATGGCACCCTCTCCCTCTCCCTCTCATCATTCAAGACCACAAAAACAAAAACAAAAAGCTCTGACAGCAAAGCAACCTTGAACATGGTTCTCATCCACCTCAAGAAGAACGACCAGTCGGTCCTGCTCGCCCAAGTGCCCGCCGCCACCCCGGTCGACCAGGCCACCGCCCACCTCGTCCACCTCTGGAACGCCCGCCTGCGCGTCGAGCGACTGTGCGCCGCCATGGAGGACCTTGCAAAGTACGGCGTGTACAAGCCCTACGACCAGCACGGGTACCAGCCCGAGGATCTCGACAAGTTTGCAAACGAACAGCCTGCCTCTGCCTCTGCCTCTGCCTCGCCAGCTCCCGATTCAGCTCTGGCTCTGGAGGTGGTCATGCACGACGGTCGCGAGTATCTCTACAACCCAGACCCGACGGGCAGGCGCACTGGCCTCGGTATGCTTGCACCTGTGCCACTCGTCATCAGCATACACTCGTTGATCTTTGATCTCTGTGTATGTCTTGTGCATGAGCAGCCCCGCTTCAATCGTATGCCGATACCATCAACAAGACATGTGCGGATGCCATGCAAGCCATTCACAAGGTACTGGAAATGTGCCATATGCATCTACTTTTTTTTTTCATTCATTTATTTCCTCACGCACTCTCTCCATTCACTCAGTCCCAAGTCGCTGCGCGCGTCGTCCTCACCAAGGCCAAACTCGACGAGCTCGTTTCCTTGCTTGGCGCTGCCGTTGCCATGGCTTACCCAATGGGCTTGCCCGAATACGATCCCGTCTACGAAATCCTCAACGAAACTGAAGACTTGTCTGTTTCCATCGTACGTACAAACTACGCCCATTCCAGTCTTGTTGCTTGACCCATTCGCGTGCATGCGCTTGCGGAACGGACCTTGACTCTGTCCTATGCACATATCATACGTATCTTTTTTTTTTTTTTTAGCATGCAAAGGACGTCCTCGACCCAGCCTCGGCCACTCTCTGGTGGGCCGGCAAACAACTCGAACGCTCGCCTGCCTCCAAACTGCTCTCCGACTATGTTGGCCGCAACGACAAGACCACCATCATTGCCAAACTGGTAAAAGCAGGTGCCGGCGCACCCTCTCGCGAGCCGCCGCTCGACGAAAAGGCCCAAAGGGACATGATGGCCTACTATTACCGCAAGCAAGAGGAGCTCAAGAAGTTGGAGGACGATGACGACGACAGTTACTTGCAGGCCAAATGGGCTGACCCGAGGGCTTTGAAGACGGCGTTTCAGGGATTGGGCGGAAGTGGCGGCGGCGTGAGTTGGAGGCCGCGCTAAGTCAAGTGGGAATGTCAGCGGCAGCATGTCGTCGTCTGGATTTGTCATTCACTTATCCTTGTCATTCTTCTCTGAATAAATATGACCCCCCTTGGAACAAGTTGCTTCATTCGCGCGTGGGAACTCTCTTTGGCGCACCGATGGAAACTGTCCGTCTACCAAGTGCACTCTGACACGTCGACAGGCTACCAATCACGTGCAACACAAATCCACATCTTGCCAACAGATGGGGCGACGGCAAGCTGTATTCGCCCTCTCATGACACAGCCAACTTTGCTGTTATTCACGATACCCATGTATACATGTATACGGCACCTGCTGCTTCATGCACATCAATCTTCTGTAAGCGTTTGCCTCGCCTGACCAACTCCTCACACCGCCGGATCTCGGCCGACGCCGCTCGCCCATCCCTCAATCAATCATGCTCGCCGAATACGCCCTGTGTGTCGTGGGCATCTACTCGTGCTTCCTAACATGGGGCCTGCTCCAAGAACGTGTGACTGCGACCCCGTATACCTCTGCGCTGTCGCCCACCGACCCCTCGGGCGCTCCCGTCTACTTCCGGTCCTTTATCGTGCTCAACCTGCTGCAATCTCTACTCGCGGCGCTCGTTGGCGCCATCTACCTGTTCCTTTTCCGTGGTCAATCGCTTGGTCCGCGTCACCCTTCGGTCCTCAAACGCTACTTTGGCGTTGCCCTGTTCAACTCGCTGGCATCGCCCTTTGGGTATGCGGCACTCAAGTACATTGACTACCCGACCATGATCCTCGGCAAATCTTGCAAGCTGTTGCCTGTGATGGCCATGGCCGTGTTGGTTCATCGCGCCACGTTTCCGCGCCATCAAGTTGCTGCTGTTGCGCTCGTCACTTTGGGTGTCTCTGCATTCATGCTGCTGCACGACCAAGAGGGCAAGGGCGGCAAGGCCAAAGGCGCCGCGTCCAACTCCTTGTGGGGCCTATTTCTGCTGGGCATCAACTTGGCCATTGACGGGCTGACCAACTCGACACAGGATGCCATGTTCAAGACATATCGCATCTCGGGCCAGCAAATGATGGTCATGATGAACCTGGCGTCGGCCTTGCTCATGTCTGCCTACTTGGCGCTGCCTTGGTTGTCCAACAACGAGCTGGCCGTGGCCTGGGCGTTTGTCAACCAGTATCCTGCCGTGCTCAAGGACATGGTCATGTTTGCAGGCGCAGGTGCTTTGGGGCAGGTGTTTATCTTTCACACGCTCGGCAGGTTTGGCAGCTTGAGTTTGGTCACCATCACGGTCACACGCAAGATGTTTAGCATCATCTTGTCGGTGGTCATGTACGATCATCGCATTAGTTTGGGCCAGTGGGCCGCCGTGGCGGTTGTGTTTGTTGGGATCGCACTTGAGTCGTATGGGAAAAAGGCAAAGAAGCAAGGCGTGGGCGCTGGCGCTGTTGGCAAGGTCGAGTTGGTCAAGGAAAAGGCACCAGTGCCTGTGGATTCCGTCAAGGTGGCAGCAGCAAGCGTGGCAGCAAGTGCAACGGGGGTTGCAGGCAAGGCCACCAGGGTGTCCAAGCGGCGAGTATAAGTAGTCAAGTGGGTAGGGTCGAGGATTTTAGACTCAAAAGCAGGGGGACCTCCTATCGGGTTCCATCACTTGTGTTTCCACTTTTGATCTACACATACAATATAGTGTCCCTTATGGTTGTTTACCTGCCATGATCGTTGGATTGCGTGTTCAGGGCAAAACTGATCCAACCGCCAGCCGCAACCGCAGGCCGCAACGCTTTTTGAACACACAACTGAACAAACACATCAAAAAACACACATTGCGGCTGAGCAACCCCTTGGTTCAGTTTTCCAGCGAACACGCAGGAAATTCCAGTTTGACCTGACCACAGAATGGCTGTTGGTCCAGAGAGTGGTGAGCATGGTTGACTGTGCCATTTCTTGGAAACAGCGACACTGGAACAGTTGTTGGACAGTAAAAAAGGAATGGTGCGAGTGGGATTCGAACCCACGCGGATTGCTCCATAGGAACTTGAGACCTACGCCTTAGACCACTCGGCCATCACACCAGTTTGCCTCGGTTCAGAATTTTTCCATTTTGTATTTTCATAGATAACACTTGCTCGGATCAAGTTTTGGCAAATGGCTTCAACTCTCGCAGGCCGGGGTTCAAACCTTGCTGGCCGAGGAAGATGTTTTTTTTGTTGGCGAATCTTTCCAAGTCACAAAAACATGGGTTGCGAGCGTCGAAACGGTCTTCAGAGCGGAGCCAGAGCATTTTCAGCCAACATGGAAGGTGGAAACCATGAGCAACACCTGGTTGGATCGGCTTACAACACTTTGCTGCCACTTGTGTCGACAACGCGGATCAAATGGCGCTTTTTCGAGTTCTCAGCCAACATGGTCGTATGGTGTAGTCGGTTAGCACACGAGACTCTGAATCTCGGGACCTGAGTTCGAATCTCAGTATGACCTTTTTCTTCTCTTTGCCCATCGCTCTCTGCTATAAGGACTCATGAATTGCTCCGGGTTGACAAGAGCGCCATGGCGCAGTGGAAGCGCGCCAGGCTCATAACCTGGAGGTCCTCTGATCGAAGCGGAGTGGCGCTATTTTTTTCCAAGCCAGAATTTGCGACTTTTGGCAATTGCAGAAGATGCGAAGTCACATGCTCAAGCTTCAGACGCCGGTCGGCGACGCGGAATCTTTTGCATGCAGCGCATCGAAATCATGCATCGTCGTTGATTGCTGATTTAGGCTTGCCTGTTGTCCTGTCATTCATCTGTCATGAAGAGTAGTAATGTGACATCAAGTCACCTTAGTATAGTGGTTAGTACTCCACGTTGTGGCCGTGGCGGCCCCAGTTCGATTCTGGGAGGTGACAGCTAAGTGATAGGCTTGATTGTTTTTTTTCTTCAACCAATATTCGGGTTCGTGCTTGTTCGTTTTGCAACCTGGCAAAGCACGCGGACATGGAGGATGGACGACTTTGGCTTGATTTTTCGCTGAGCGAATGCCTGGCAAGCATTGATATGCGACCAGACTGTGCAACGCCAGTCCTGTCAAGAGGCGAAATCAGTACAGCCCCTTGGCGCTTGGTCTTGCAAAAAGCATCCGCCTGTTGCTCGTGCGACTTGCGCATTCCTCACTTCACATGCAAGTTCGCACCTGTATGTATCTTTGAAGGGTGTCCGCAATTAATCGCTTTCCGCACTTTGGTGATGCACATAGATCCGCTCTTTGGTCTCGTCAAACTGCATAATCCGTTCACCAGACTCAAAAAAGGAGTCAAATGATCCAACACCAAAAACGATCCCGGGAGGATTCGAACCTCCGATCTCCTGATCCGTAGTCAGGCGCCTTAGCCATTGGGCCACGGGACCTTGTTGTTGCAAAGAAGCGAAATCGCGACTTACATACCCTCTGCCTAATTTGTCAACCAAACTTGGGACAATTTGTCATCTTCTGACGTGCCAGTGTTCGATCCTCGCTGGGTACACTTCGCCTCATTTTTTTCCACGAGTGAGCAGTGGCTTTCTCGCATTACGTTAGAGTAAATGCGGCACAATAAAGCGAATGCCGGGACCACACATGTTGGCACTGGCATGCGCGTGCCATTCCGCCAAGCGAAACGAAACCCAATGGAAGGATGCTTCGGGCGATCGCATGCTCCCTAGAGCTGTAACATGTGCGGAACAGCCAATATGACAGCGTGCCCGAGCGGTGTAGAATGCAGAGTTTATTGAACCAGGCCTGGCCATAGCAACCATATGAACAAACGGGCACACAGAAGCCGGCAAACGTGATTACGGGAACAAATGAGGAGTAAGGACAGCGTGCCCGAGCGGTTAAGGGGATTGACTCGAAATCAATTAGGCTCTGCCTGCACAGGTTCGAATCCTGTCGCTGTCGCTTTTTCTCATCGTTATGCTCGTCTCCGTTAAACTTTAACGGCGGCATGCATTCAAAGTGGATGGACTGCAGACAAGTGAGGGCCGCGAGACTGAATAAGCACGGTGTCGTGCATCCTCGACTGCGCATGACGTACTTTTGTGTGATGGGCCTGCCTGTGTATTTGCAAAGCACTGTCCAAGAAAATGCCTTGAATTCTGAGCACTTCGACTACAGCTTACAAGCCAGCGAGGAGGACGCTGGAAGGAGGTGTTTAGGGGTGAATCGGCTACATTCCCTCCTTGTGATTCCTGCTGGCCAAATCAGTAGCTGGAACAACTTGATACATGATTCCACCCTGCGTGAAGATGGCCATGAACCACCTTGAACTCATGCTCCAGTATGACCTGGATGAGGGCGCAGAGGATTGAGTGGACGTTGTGCTTGTCCGTGAGGTGAGGAAGACAAGATCGGCTGCAGTGATTGCCGTGTGCTTCAAGAGCAGAACGACAGCGAGCAATTCTCTTATTGCAGCCGCGGCTGGTGCTTTGGATGGCCTGAGATTGTGCATGAACATTTGCATGTGATGCGACTTGCACAATGTATTGAGGATTGAACACCTTTGTTGGTTAAGAGCATGGCAAGCACACATCACTGCTGGAGTGCCAGTGGGACACCCGCTCGCGAATCATGAAAATATGTGTAAGGGTGCTCAACGAGTTGGCAGCTCTGGTTGGCGGATTGATTCAATGGTGGACAAACAGTATGTGCTGTGAAAGTGCCAAATCTTACCTGCCACCAGAGCTCCCTGCTGAACGAAAAGTGCAATAAAAAAAGAGGCCGCTTCACCTATCGCCGAGCTCATTGCCTCACAATGGGGTCAAGGGCATAAATATCCCACTGAGTAAAAGTGAATGGTGATGTCTGACCCATGTCCGATCAATGTCCACTCCTTCCATCGAAATCTTGGTGTTTGTGACCGAAAATATCACCACAGGGTGTGATGGCCGAGTGGTCTAAGGCGTAGGTCTCAAGTTCCTATGGAGAAATCCGCGTGGGTTCGAATCCCACTCGCACCATGACTTTTTTGCATCGACTCTCCATTGTTCCAACAGTTGGGCCAGTTGCGTGACGTTGTTTCGCAGGTCTGTCTATTTATCTTTCGCCATGCGTTGGGAAAATCGGGAACCGGGATGAACCAGCCGAGTTACGGTTCATTCTTTCACAAGGGCCAGGGGGCACGGTCCTTTTTAACGCACAAGGCGGGTGAGGCAACTGTATTGAATCCTACCACTCGGCATACACACACGCCAACACGCGGGAGACGAAGCATCCACGACAAGCAAAAGAGGCCAAAACAGCGACGACTCGAGTCCCACCAAAAGAGCGACGAGCAACGGGCGCGGCCAATCGGCACTTAGGCAACAATGTCCTTCTTGAGGGTACCGAGGGTCTGCTTCTTCTCCTCGACGGTCTGGAAACGACCGTGACCGAACTTGGACGAAGTGTCGATGAACTTGAGCGAGGTCGAGGCCTTCTCGAGAGCAGCACGCGAGGTGTGGGTCACGAGCGACTTGCGGAGGGTGAGCACACGCTTGCGGGTACCCACGCAGCAGCCCTTGATCATGATGAAATCCTCGTTGACTTGACCGTAGTGGGGGAAGCCACCA
>MCFL01000385.1:0-18615 GCA_002102555.1 Catenaria anguillulae PL171 | reverse complement strand
TGGCCAGGGCGGGCTGTGTGTCTCGAAAGAGATGCACGTCCGCGGTCGAGCCGAGCGTAAGAGGGGTGGGAGCCTGGGAGGTGAAGAGAGAAGCAGCGAGACGGAAACCCAGGTCCGTTCTGTGATTGATCAGGATGCAAAATCTCAACACAATTGAACAGAAGGTGAAAATGTCGAAATGCACAAAGTCGGAAATCACCAGCCCAGAATTGATTGGCGACCTCGTCGCCCGGACCTTTCTTCACAGACGGGACTGTGCTACATTACCAATCTCCATGCTTGCAATTGATCGCAAGGCATTGCAGTTTTTTACAGAATTGTTTGACCTTGATGAGGACTCCAATTCATGAAAGCCCCCGTGCCGCGATGACATAAAAGCAGGACTACCCTAGCAATTGACTGTCCAATGCATCTTTGTGCAATACTATATGTACACCCAGACATGCAAACACTCCCAATGCAGTGTGTTTTCTGATCTGGGGAAGCAATATTTGTTATGCAATCCGAATAACGAACTTGAAAACCCTCTCCCGCAAACACGTCACAAGAGCAATACATACCAGCGAAGTGTATCACGAGTTGAAGCCTACTTCGCATGCATGAATGCTACTTGGCCTCGATACACCGAGCTAAGGCCTTGCTTCTGGATCTGCCTTAGACGAGGGCAGGACAATCCATCCGCCACCCTTTCCCTTGCTTGCGTCGCTTCCGCCAGCGCGAGCGTTAGCGTTGGCACTATCGCTACAAGAAAATCCCACACTGCCAGCTGGCAGTTGTCAACAAAACGTCGCCCTTGTCAAGACTCTCGGCGCCAAGGTCAAGGCTACTTACCCTCGTTCCTGTCGAACATTGCCTGCTCCACGAACAATTTAACGCGACAAATCGGAGAGTTTACACCAATTTATTCTAATCACAAAAGCACAATTAATATTGCAAATTCCTACCTAACTGAAATTTGTGGCCATGAAGCAGCCTGCCAATGCGATTCCATCAACGCTTCCAGTTCCGCACCCGCTGCAATCGCCGACTCGCGCGCCAGCGCACCCATTGCCCTCGCCACCATCGTCACCGCCGCCCCTCCCCGCCATTGTCGCTGGATCACATTCACGGCCACCCAACGTGCCACCCACCACCTCCGACCGCAGCCTTGCCACCCATCATCACTGCCACAGTCACTGCCTCGACCCCCGCCTGCAAAACATCATGACCACCATTGCCGAAGTGCCGTCTGCCAATGCATCCAATGACTCTCTGGTCTCTGAGTCTGCAGGCCCGACCAAGGGCTCGTCACCCAACGCGAGCGGTGGCGGTGGCGGCGCAGCACCCGCACCACTTGCCAACACTAATTCTGGCAACAATGTGGTTGTCGCCGGTCGGGTCGTCACTCTGCATCCGTCGGCGCCCTCTTTCTCCCGCGATCCGAGTCCACGTCCACAACAAACTCGACCGCATCTGCACCCACTCCCGCAACAACAGCAACAGCAGCAAGCGCAGCAGCACAGCCGAAACACCAAGATGCATCTGCCGCTGCCGGAATTGCTCCCCCATCTACCTCAACATCCTCGACGTCAGCGGGCAACACGAGTCACATCCCACGGCGTATGACCATGTCTTCCATTCCATCCCCTTTGCAATCGCAGGGCATTCCCGCTGGCATCAGCGGATCGCCCAGCACGGGCACGTCTGGCAGGCCACTGACCACAAGTCTCAGCCAGCAATCGCTTCCGCTTGCGCAAGCACCACCAACATCGTCTGCCAAATCCACCCGTGACGGCAGTGGATGGATGAAATCCATTGGTAACCTTGGGTCATCATCTGCCTCGATTCACACTCAAGCCAGCAAAGCACCGTCGGTGTACCATTATCCGCCCGGCGCAGCCGCTCAGGGCGATTTGGACGATCACGGTGTATCAACACTTGCTGACGATTATGATTTGGACGCAATTGTTGGGATTGGATCATCGGCCAGCGTGTACTCGGCACTGTACAAGCCGACGCGGCGAAGGGTGGCCGTTAAGGTGATTGATTTGGACATGTTTGCACGCGACCAGATTGAAGAGCTGCGAGTACGTCAACCTCACCTCCATCCCTGGGCATTGTTGACACTGACTTGTTCACTGGATGACAGAAAGAAACTCAAGTCATGGCACTCTGCAAACACCCAAACGTGCTCCCTGTCCACGCCGCCTTTGTTGCCGATTCCAAACTCTTCATCGTGACCCCATTTCTCGCTGCCGGGTCGGTACTCGACATAATGAAGTATGCATTTCCCGAGGGGTTGGACGAGGTGTCGGTGGCAACCATCTTGAAGCAGGTGCTCCAAGGGTTGGACTATTTGCACAAGAACAAGCACATTCACCGAGACGTGAAAGCGGGAAATGTCTTGATTGATTCAGACGGAACGGCTGTTTTGGCCGACTTGGGGGTCACGGCAAGTTTGGAGGCCGCAGACCGCAAGGCGACCAGGAAGACATTTGTGGGCACCCCATGTTGGATGGCGGTACGTTGCTCCCTCCTTTGCTTTTCGACTGACCTCCTTTTTTTTTCGCTCACTGTGCATGTACGAATCGTGCAGCCAGAAGTCATGGAACAGTCTGCCTACGACTTCCACGCCGACATTTGGTCGTTTGGCATCACCTTGATTGAAATGGCGACTGGCCGCGCACCGCTCGCAAAGTACCCGCCTGTCAAAGTCCTCATGCTCACCCTGTCAAACAATCCGCCAACACTTGATCTCGATGCCACAAAGTACAAGTACTCCAAATCCGCTCGCGACCTCGCTGCCCTGTGTCTGCAAAAGGACCCGACACTTCGGCCGTCAGCCGAAAAGCTTGCATCACATTCCTTCTTCAAGAATGCGAAAAAGCCTGGGTCGCTTGTGGGCCACTTGCTGAGTGGCCTCCCGCCGCTGGCCGACAGGGCAAAGGCAAGGAACCTGAGTGCGGTGCGGCCGATGGGTGCCATCAAGTCGCCCACCAGCGGACCTGGAGCTGCAGCCAACAGGGTACCCGTGTCGTGGGACTTTTCAGAGTCGGTCAATGAGGACGACGACGAGTCAGGCGAGGCGCCGTCGCCCATGGTTCAATTTCAAGTTGGTGCACCAGCGGGTACCGGGTACGTTGAGTCGCCCGCCAACTTGTCGCCAACCAGTACGCCCGTCCTTGCATCGGCAACTGTCAGCGCATCAGGCTCGAACACAGGCGTTGTTGGACTCGGCATTGATGTCACAGGTGGCGGCGAACAGAGCGCATCCGCATTCGCGCACGCCCCCAACCCGCCCGTTCACGCCAACTCGCTGCCAGCACCAGGCAGTCCACTGCCCCCAGGTGCCTCGGCAGGGACCACGACCAGCGAATCTCGGCGCGGACGGTTTGCCGTTTCGTCCAGCCAACCCGCACTTGTCTCCAATTCGGCATCCGCCTCGCCCGCAAGCGCCACGGCTGGACCTGGCCCTGTTCAACGGTCACAGACTCAGCCACAGCCGCAGCAGCAGCAGCATGCACACACGTCCAACTCCAACTCGGGCTCCCCTTTGTCCACGGCCACCACGGGTGTCACGCCCGTGTCTGGATCGTCCGTGTCGCTGTACTCGGACGGCGTCAACACAAGTGCAGGTGTACCCACTCCTGGGCCCGCAACGTTGCAGCGCCGCGGCCGGTTCGAGGTGAGCGTTGCGTCGTCCACATCTGCCCCATCGTCCGCTCCGGGATCGGCCACGGCCGGCGCAGGCGAGGGCGTGGGCGTGGGCGTGGGCGGTGAGATGGGCGGCGGCGGGCCGAGCACAGGGACTGGAACTAGTGTCATGCTGCCGCCATCGGGTGGTGCGAGTCCGCAGACGGGACTGTCGAGGCAAGCCAGTATGACGACGGGTATCAGTACGAGTGCGCTCCGGCGCGAGTCGGTCAATCCAGCTGCCGCGGCCGCGGGGGCTGGCGTGGGTGTGGGTCAATCGCCGGTAGTCACGGCGTTGATGAATGCGGCAACGGCTGCTGCCGCGGGACAGGCACAGGCCGGTCAGCAGCAGTTGCATGTGCAGACTGGGACGGGCGCGAGTGCAAGTGGATCGACAACACCGAGCATGGGTGCAAGTGCCGGTGCATTGGGAACCCTCAGCGGGAGGGATGTTGACGTGTTGCTCAAGAGGCACGAGATGACTTTTTCGTTGCTGTCGTCGGTTGCGGATCGGATTGGTGTTCGGTACGTCTGCCGTGTTTTGTCGTCTCATGCCATGTCTGTGAAAATGTGTATCCAACCCCGCATCCTTCCTCCTTCCTAGCGCTCGTGCTCAACAGCAGCAGCAAGCGGCCGCCGCCGCAGCGGCCGCAGCGGCGGCTGCTTCCCAGCAAACACAGCCACCACCACGCGCCGAACTGCCAGCCTCAGCAGCACCAACGATCTCCGTATCTGCTCAAGACCAAGGCGTGCTATCGCCTACGAGCGTCGTTGGGCCTGCCATTTCCGGCGCTGCTGGCGGACACGCCCTACTCGACACGCTCGGGGCGTTGCAGCTCGGCCTGACCCACCTGTTGCGAGAAAATGAGCAGCTGCGGAGCGAGAATGAGCGCTTGAGGAAGGAACTGGAGAGTGCTAAGAACCGGGCGGGAAAACAGGATGTTGGGGACGGATGATGCACAGGATACATTGTGTTGCCAATCTCCTTTTTGGTTCGACACCTGCTTTTGAAAGTAGTTTGTATACTTGTACACAAGCATAAAGGTGAGCGCAATGTGATACTTCATTTCCGCCATCTCCAGCACGTCAGCCGAGTCTGATTCGTTGTATACCAGCATGGGCAAAGTTCCTTTCGACGAGCACCAGTTGCATTTTAAAATCTAGTCGATAAGAACGCCATGAAGACAAGCAGAAAACAAGAAATTGACCAACAACTATCCCATGCAGCTTACCCGTTGCCTCAATCTTTCAAGAAGGGTATTGCTGAGTCGCCACCTTAACGAAAACGTCTTCGAGCGATGAGTGAACAATACCCCAATCTTGAACGCCGCGCGGCGCATACGACATGAGCTCAAACACGGCTGAATGATGAAAAGGGTTCATGAATGGTAAGTGTCACTACGGCACAATGTCACCCACCACATGTATAGGAAGAGCAAGAACGTACTAGCCAAGTCACATGCAGCCGGCAGCCGAACCTTGACGCGAACCTCCCATTCCCACTGCCCAGACTCTGTGTTGAACTGACCACCACACGCACGTTGCCCAGCTTGACCAGTGAATTGCTCATGCTCGGCGGTCAGGTCCAAATTCAAGTGACTCTTGAGCTCATTCACGATGGCATCCATTCCCGCGGTTTCAGCTTCCTGTGCGACCTGGTCGATCGAAATGGGTTTGTCCCGAGCGGTACCCGGGGCTGAAACAGGCACTTGCATGTTAAGTGTGTACCCTTGGCCATACTTGGCACGCAAGGCAACTTGGTTGCCCATGACACGCATCTTGCCACCTGCGAGAATGCCGATCCGGGAGCAAAGCGCTTCGGCCTCGTTCACTATTGAGAAACAAGGTTGAACTGTAAGATAATCTGCACATGTTTCCATCGTCGTTGGATTCATGTCTGAAGAGGCAACGTACTGAAATGCGTAGTGATAATAATCGTCGGCGGATCTTCCGCCTCGCGAATCTTGCCCAGCAGGCGCCAAATGGCGATGCGATTGCCTGCATCAAGGCCGGCCGACACTTCGTCTGGATAAGGTTTGGTTTCATCGTGAAGGAAACAGTGAGCCGACAGACAACGCCGCATTCTGCATCGTTCGCTAAACGTACCGCACAACATCACTTTTGGGCCGCCGACAACTGCAATCCCTAACGCCAGTCGCCTACGCATTCCGCCCGACAGTTGACTTGCTGCCCTGTCCATGGCGTCGGCAAGGCCAACATTTTTGGCTGTATGCTTGACGACGTTGTCGAGTACAGTGCCAAATAGTGGTGTGCCCCGCATCCGGGCGAAAAAGCGCAAGTTTTCCTCCACAGTCAAATCACCGAGTACCAAGTCTGCCTGCGGGCAAACACTGAGCACTTGGGACAGTCCACGCGAGGTCGACAATGTCCCTGCGACCCACGCTTGCCCTGAGTTTGGGCGCGAGACGCCAGTCAAGATGTTGATGAGCGTCGTCTTGCCCGATCCATTGGGTCCCAGCAGGCCAAACGTGGTGCCCTTTGTCACCGACATGCTGACACCTTTCAACACATTGGTAGGCCCAAACGACTTGGTCACGTTGACGACGTGGACGCCAGACTCGGTCGAGAGCGATCCACCTTGCTCTTGAGTCGCCGTGCTTACTTCGCGATTCATGCTCGGATCTTTCACGGCCACAGTCGCGCCGACCTCAACCAAAGCATCTGCCGTTGCTCCATGAGACACCTTGATGGCCGATTTCCGCTGCTTCATGTACTTGGCCTTGACTCGATAGAACCAGTTGGACACAATGACAAGCGGGGACATGTCGGTCACATTGAACAGCAGCACGGCAATGCCCAAGTACACAAGGCCGGCAAAAATCGCCACAATAATCAAGCTTGCGTCAATTCCACCGCCAAACGTGAGCTGATACATGTTGCGAGCAAATGCGAGCGGCGGGAATAGTCCAGCAATGCCAGGTAAGGGCGCGCTGGAAAACAGCACCAACGTTGAAGAGAGCGCTCCAGCAATAGCCGGAAACAAGAACGAGATGAGGCGCGCCATGGTCGTGGATTGAATGATACCCGCGAGAAAGAAGGCCATGCAAATGGCGCCATGAATGGCAACGAGCGAAATAAAGATGAAAGAGCCAACGGCAATGGTTGGGACATAGATCGCTGTGATGACGACAGCTGCCGCTACAATGGGAATTGATAGTGAAAATGAAAAGAGGTAGTGTCCGATCCAGGTCGCCGAGGTCGAGAGCCCATTGATTCGATAAAAGTCGATCAAGTTGAATTCTTTTTCGTAGAACGGGACTTGAAGGTATGCGATAAAGAGAACATATATGGCGGAGGGGATCAAGAACAGCGGGAGCACAACCAGCAGCTCTGGCCCAGGAATCGATGGCAACGTGTTAATGGACCCAAAGATGCTCTCTTGCGAGCCCAAAGTTCTGCGCAGCTGTGCGTTTGCAATTGAATGAAGCAGTTCGACATGATTGCTGTCACCTTCATAGTCGATTTCCGACCAGTACATGCCAGCAATGTCTGGCCGCAATACTCGATTGCTGATGTTGTATCTCAGAGCTTCGCCCGGCGCACGCAGCTGCCGGTATTGAACAAACGTACAATTCCGACCGTCAGAAGTCGCTGAATAAAACTTGAGTGTCGTTCGGGACGCTTCTTGGCCCAGGTACGATCCACCCGGCGCAGTGGAAATGTGGAGCTCGGATGCGGTTGGTGTGAACTGCTCGATGGAAATGCCATATTCGGGAAGTCCAGACATGATGCTTTGGACGATATTGGTCGAGTTGTGCACAAAGTTCTGCTGCGAGCCCCATGTCCACGGCTGCAAGGGAACACACGCTGCAGGTAAGGAAAGTTGAGGTGTGCTCGTCAATGTCTTGATTGTGTCGCGGACATCTGCCGCTGGGTCGTTTGCCGTTGTGAGTACTTGCACGGGCCAACGAGGCCACTGAGAAAACATGGAACTAGCGGAACCCGCGGAAGGCGACCAAGAAGAATAGTCACCGGGGATATTGACCGCGTCCGCGGACAAGTTGCGACGAGGTTGGGTCCACATCAAGAGGCTCTCACGTGCTTGAGTCGGGTCGCGAAAAAGGAATCTGGCGCTTTGAGAGATCTGCGTTGCGGGTTCTTGTATAGTGGGTGACCAAGGGGCACTTGATTGCGCCAAGGATTGCTTAACCATGCTTGAAGGGAGCACATAGTCGCCAATCAAGCAGCCCAGCGGTGAGCCTGGAGCACATACACCCCAAGACCGCTTGACACGGTCGCGTATAAAGCTCAAGTTGCACGTGCGAGGCTGTTGGGTGCTGTATGGACGCAACCGCATTCCGGTCGACGCATCTAGGACTTGATGGCCAGCTGGACAGAGCTCCTCCAGCTGCATGAACCCGAGCATGTACACCATCACGATGAGCAGGGAGCATGAAAGGAAGAAGATTGCAACCGTGGTTTTGAATTGCTTGAACTGAAAGGTCCAGTCTTTAAGAAAAACGGCCGCGACATGCTTGAAGAACGATTGCCGAGCAGGAAAGGACGGCATTTCGAAACCCTCAGTGTCGCCCGAGTTGCCCGCTGTTCCATCGGCGACTGCTGCCGCTATGCGCTCTGCCTGAGCCTGTTGGGAGACATTGAGAAATACTTGCTCCAAGCTGGAATTTGATACTTCAAACTGCACATGATTTTTCGACACAAGTGTCAGTCAATGAGAGCACATGGACGGACAGTCACAAAGCGTCAACGCACCTCACGAATCAACTTGACTCGCGTTGGATCGCTTGATTGAAGAAAGCGGAGCAGGCTCGCCATACCCTCGTCCCGTGGAATGGTCAGCGCATACATTTCGGTGGATCGTTGAACAATAGTCGCTTTTGGGGAGTACGTCTCAATAACTGGTTGTAGCTGGCTAAGCGACACACCCGCTTGCGACAGCAGGGTCACTTCGTAAACGGGGGCATACTGCCGCTTGAGAGCCAACGACGTGCCTGCGGCGCGCACTTCACCGCCATCAATAATGCAAATTGTGTCTCCAAGCTGGTCCGCTTCGGCGAGCAGGTGCGTGGTCAGAATGACAGCGGCGTGCGACTTGAGTGACATGATGAATTGATGGACTTTGAGGCGGTTAATTGGATCAAGACTTGCCGAGGGCTCGTCTTAAGTTTTCCAGCGGTGATGTTATGTCATGAGATCATGTCAGGAGTTGTCTTCGAGCTGCGACCCGATCTCTACTTAGCAAACGGGGAACGTACCCAAAATGCAAACTGGTGGCTCGCCAACAGCACAGAGAAGCACACAGAGCCGACGACGCATCCCGCCAGAAAACTTGGACACTTGGGTGTCAATGTTGTCCTCCAAACCCACTCGCTTGAGTTGATTGAGGGTGTACTCACGCATGGACGTTCCCTTCATGTTCACGCCCCTCATTCTCGCGTGCAACCGAACATGGTCTCCTGCCGTCAACTCTGGCCAAGTGATGTCGCTCTGCGGGACCACTCCGATGTTTTGTTGGATCTTGCCCAAGTTGCTTGTCCCAAAACAAGAAACTGTGCCTTGGTTTGGCCTTATGAGACCTGACACCATGTTGATTGTGGTTGACTTACCCGCTCCATTCACACCCAAAAGGCTGAGAACCCTTCCTTGTCGCACCTCGAAGGAGACGTGCTTGACGGCCTTGACCTTGCGCCGCTGACAGCCACAAAACTTAAACGTGGTAAACGTCTTTTGTAAAGAATCGACAATCAGCGACTTGTTTTCGCGTGCCCTAGTGTGGATTGGGTTGGTTGCATTGCCCGACTCAAATCCCCAATACGACGGCAACAATGGGAACCACAAGGGTTGGGCACCGCCAAAGACTTGATTCGCGTAAATGCACACGGCATACGAGCAAAACCCAATCAAGAGCATGAAGAGTAAAGAGTCACGCGTGGTTGGGCCAATGATGTTGTTGTACTTGTATGTGCTGCTTTGGTAATCGTACGACATGACCGTCACATTGCGCATGACCGTCATGGCCGAATCGGTCCAGGTAATGGTGGAATTTGGTTGCTTAAGAGCCGCTTGCGTCAGCTCGGAATGGGCCTTTCCATAGGAAAACATGGGGAACATGGCGAGGCCGTATCCGAGCGCCGTGTCCCAAAACACAAGTAGGTACACGTTCAGACCGGTCGATTCCATGGAGCCCATTAAGCTGGTGCCGAGAATCCCGATGAAGCAATAGAAACCGAGGAAGATGTTGGTCGAGTACGGTCCTGCGAACAAAGATACGATGACAAGAGCCAAGGACACGAGGTGAAACGCGAGGATGAAGAGAACGCCAAACGTGACGCTTGGATGCCAGTTGTGCATGACAAAACCAGGCGGGAACACTGGAATGGCAAGTAAAGCGATGGCGCTGGCCGCGCCGCCAACAATCGCGACAGTAAAAAGCATGGCTGTCCAGTACGCGATTTCGCTCATCCCGAGTTTCCGCAAGTTGCCCAACATGCCCTTGTGCTCTACACGCTCGAATCATTAGTCTACCAGTTCTGCTTCTCGTCAAAAAATGGACGCAGCGTACTTTCATTGCTGACCATAAGTGCGAGCGTGAGAGTCATGGGGTAAAAGCCAAACAGAATAAAACTGGAGACGAATGAAACTCGCGAGTCGGTTTGCACTAGCTTGAGCGTTGGCATTGTTGTCACGCGAGGAATATGAGTTCGCGCTTGCTGTTGCAGTGGCGGGAATTGCATAGTGCGACATGGTAATGTTCAAGGAGGGCGGAGTCCGCCCCTCCATGACAGCTCGCTTCAAAAATAGTTTAAAAACACGGGACCAGTGAGGCACACAAGTAGAGCAGATTTACTGTGACTCGGATGACGTTCATACCGTTCGAATAATGGCAGCGTCCAAGGCATGCTTGAAGACCAAGGTTGCGCCATCGTACACAATGTTTGCCAATAAAGGCGAGGAAGTGGGGCCGGACATGGACATGGCCTTGGGAACCGATGAGATCGTGTAGTACGTTCCTGACGACGGTGAAGCCAAAAATTTGCTCCTTGCAGCATCCATTGTCACAGGCGTGTCCAGGAACTGCGGTTCCTTGCCCGTGGACTGGTTGAATCTGGTCTCGACGGTACCCCATGTCGTAAACGCCACCGCGTACGTTGTGGGCCATTCCCTTTGAATCGCGGGCTGCTTCTCGATGACCAGCTTGGCCAGGGCGTCCAACGTGGGCAGCGGGATCACATCAATTCCCATGCGCACGCTATTCTCGGATGCGAAGCGCTCCATCACCTTGGTGTGGTACGCATCATTTGGAGCAAAGTAAACGCGCGGCCGGTCGCTGCAGACGTTGAGCACGCCACCTCCAGCACAATTCGCATAGCCTACTTGATGGATGGGTGGCGATGAAAAGTCGGGGGCCCGCCACGCCATGGCCGCGGCCACAAGCGACGCAGAGAGCGCATTGGTTGCATAAACAGAGCCCAATAAAACTCCAAATGGTGCGAAAAGAGTGAGAAAGAGCTGGATAGGTGACCTTGACAAGGTGAGAAAGTTCTTTTCAAGGAGGGCTTGAACTTGACCGAGGAACGACGCCATCTTGGCTCGGTGACGACAACCTGAGAAACGCTTCTATTGCGGGAGGTGGTATTGTTTACTCAGGGGCTTTGGGAGCATGCATCCAGCCATGCATATTTATGAGGACCACGGACGATTTCGATTTCACAGGGTTGACGAATGACGATACGCGCCTACCATAAACAGGAGCTTTTGATCAACAACAAGGGGCATTAGATCGCACGTCATTTCGAGGACGTTGGATCGCACGTCGTTTCGCAAACGGCTAGCTCAGTTGTTCGCAAGGTGTGTCACATGAAAGGAATCAATGCACATAGCACAAACAACAGGTCGGAAAACAACATGCACGACTAATTGCGACAAACTGAACACCCAGGAAACTTGAACAAGATCTGCTCCATGACCTCGCTGTTTCCCTCCTTGATACAAACTTGTGCCACCTTTCTCGCAACTATCTCGCTCAACAAATCCTCATCCAACGCTAAATGCGCCAGGCCTGGGTCTACCTGGCCACGCTGCGAGCACCACCGGCCAAAATGCGATCCAAGCGCTCGCCGCTGTACGCCAGCAGGCAAGCTGCGGGCATATTCAATGTCGTGATCAAGAAGCAATACGCGGAACACGTCCCACTGGGTTGCGGTTGCACACAAGTGGCATGAAAAGGCACCCCGTGGTACTCCACGGGCATGCATCCATGCAAAGGTGGATTGAACGTCGTGCCGCGATCCACCTGCGGTGGCAGATGAAATGTCGCGAATCGAGTCAGAAACGCGCTGCATCAAGCTGCCTTGCTTTGAAAGCCAGGTGACGAAAGCGGGAACATTGACACCAAGTTGCGATTCGACGATTTCGAGCGCCGACGGGTTCCATTCCGTGAGCGCTTGAAGCATGACGAAATGAGGAAACGACAGCAATGTCGTCGGGTTGGCCGTCGCTGCATTGGTGTCCGCTTCGGTAGCGGTGCCCGCCGCCGTGGCGCTGAATGCAAACGACTTGAGCACTTGGCGGACCGACGGACGGTTGTCCAACGCGAGCTGGAGCCAAACCATGGCGGGAAGTGTTGAAGACTCGTGCGAAGCAAGCATGGGCATGAGGTTCAGGAGGTGTTTGAGCGAGCTGGAAAAGAGGCAGAGTCGGTTGGAGCCGAGGCAGTACAGGAGCAATTGGAAAGCGTCTGGAAACACGCTCCAGGTGTGCAGAGCACAGTGTGTTTGGGTCGGAGCAGGCGCGGAATCGGCGTACGAGCCAAGTTGAGTTTGTAACATTGCCTGAAACTGCGCAGGATCCCACGGTGGCTCGAGTGCCGAGGCAATGCGTGCGAACTGGCGGACAAACGGACCCGGGTTGCCATACAGATAGGAAAAGAGCTCTTCGGAAATGACGACTCTTTCGACAGGTTGGGCCAAGTCATTGGATGCCGAACGAAGCCGCGATTTGAGAAACCTTGCCAGACGAGGAAGACGAGTAAATGGCGGGATGAGCCATCTTGACTCGGGATTGTCCGCATCTGCTGGAAGCGTTGAGTCGAACACGGCATAGTGAAACCAAAGCTGCCTTTCGCGTTGGTTGGCGCGAGCAAGCGTGGCGGTCAAGCGACTTGTCGCAGCAAGGTCGTGGCGCGGCTGCGCGAGAGCGAGAACATCGGTGAGCAGTTCAACGGGAAGAATATCGAATGGATGCATTGTTGACATGGGTTGTTTTCAATTGACAGTAGACAGTACATACATAGGACAGGAAGGACAGGAGCTTGCACGACTGCCGGATTCGAGGCGCCTTTTATGCCTGAGGTGAGGATCTTCCAGAAGGCATCTCTGGAAGTTTGAAGGCTTTTCCATTCTCAATCCCTGCCACCTTTACTGCCCATCTGCTGGAGTTAATGTATGTTGGCGGCAGTCAAATCGAGCCATGGAACGAGGAGTTGTGCTGGTTGCCCAAGAAGAAGGACATCATAAAACGTGACAGAATTGGTCAACAATCTCACAAGCAATAGTTTTCCACGCACAAGAGAATGGTCCCCGGCTCCCCTGCCGCAGTCACGGGGGTCTCCAATCGACCCGACTTTGACGGCAGTAGCGGTGGAACACCCAGCCGAGAGCACGAAGTGTCCAACCCATGCTACTTGGCATTACAAGCGCCGTCTCACCTCCACCGGATTCAGGCCACCTTGATGAGAAGCTGTTCCAAAACGGCCCCTTGACAAAGGATGAACCACCTATGTTTCCGAGTCCGCGTCACACTGGACCTGCAGCGCAGCCTTCTTCCTATCGCTCATGCGCTGCAACAAGGTTCGATGAACCGGATCGGGCTTATACTCCTGGACAGTATCCTTTTCCAGCTCAATCCTCGCATAGATTGACAAGATTGAGCCCGACGACTTTCCCCACAACCGCGTCGGCTCGACAAATGGCTTGGCCGGAAGTTGGCCGCGGATATCCATGTATCGCCGGTACTTGCGCAGCGTCTCGGTTTCCACATTGCCCTCGGCCGCAACCATCTTTTTCACCTCGGCAAACACGAGTGCGAGCAGTGGGCTGCGGTATTGACGCTCAAGGTGCGATCCGGGACCGACGGCCTTGACCAGGTCGGGAAACAACCACAGCAATCGCTCCTTTTGGTTGGAAAAGATGCTCGTGGACGAGGTGAGCGTGTACAGGTACGGTTCGACAAGATTGGTGAGCGTGCGAAGCAGGCGGGTGCACCGGACTAGGAGGCCGAGATAGTTGAAGCGGAGTTGGTTGTGTTCATGAGCGAGTCCGGAACGGAGCAGTCGTAGAAGCTTCAGTGCAGTCTGGTGCTCTTGTGCTTTGGACTTGCGAATGGCCGCACGCATTCCCGTCGAAATTGAATTTGGACGACAAGGCTGAAAGAAACTGGTCGGCGACGAATGCACCGCGGATAAGCAAGCTGCTCCTGTGGTGTGCCCATCGAGATCGAGCTGTGAGGCGAGCTGGACGAGTTTGTCTGCGTGCTTGACCATATTGTACCCATCGCCGAGCTCAGTCAACCAATCTCGAAACAGCCGCGTGATGGGAAGGGTTTGGGAAACGAAGTCGATGTATGGCGTTTCAGGACCCTGGTTTCTTTGGGCCATGGAGACATAGGGTTGAATTCTGGGGAGGATATGCAAGGGATCGGCAACGGCAGCGGCAACGGTAGGCTCGGTGGGGGTGGGCTTGCGGGTTGACAAAAACGCCTCTACTGCTTCATGATTCGACATTGTGGGCGCGTCTTTACCAAAGAAGGCAGAACGCCCATGCATTGCAACGACAAAGTCCAAGTCGGCCCATGGACCTTCGCCCTTGCTCTGCCCGTCTGCGCCGGGAATCAAACCTTTGCGCTTGCCAAACTCGTACAAATGAACGGCACCGGACACGGTTGCGAAATCAACACCAATGGCCACACTGAATTCGTGAGAGAGCATGAGCGTTCGGTACAGCAGGAGACCACACAGCCATGGGTGGTTACGAAGCAGTCGAGCGCGCGGTGGGTTTGGGGATTTTGGATAGCCATGCTCGAGATGGTCGGTTTGCGTCCATGCAAAGGTCGTGCCGCCCAGTCGGGCAAATTGACCAAAGTTGAATGAGTAGCTTGGCCAGGTGAATCCCGGCGGGCGGTTGGCTAAAAGTTCGAAATGTGTATCGAGCATGAGCTTGCTCGCATTGTACAGATCAGTGAACCCGCGGTCAACACCCGAGCGAAGAATCGAGTGCGTGTCAAAGAAGACTTGAACGGCAAATGCGGTGGCGGCGGTAAACGGCCTCAATGGCGGATCAGTTGGGCGGCGGCCGCGAGATGTGTCGACGAGTTCTTGAATGAATGTGTCGTGGATCACAAGGTCTTGGCTGGGGATTCAAGCATGAGTGCAAAGTCAGTTTTGGTAAATGACAGCAAGCTCGATCCTAATGTCCAACAAGGAGCAAGCAAGTGTTCTGTGGCGTACTTGCGAATGTATCGATAGTTATGGATGTACCCCAGCAACGAAAGCAAAATCACGCGGTTCTCTTGAACTTTGTCCTTGCCAGACAACTTGGTGCGATCGACTAGCGGATCGTACACTCCATACTGCTCTGGGTCCACGGAAATGATTTCCCGATCGATTGGGAATGAGCGAATGATGTGCCCAACTTCTTTTGCAAGCCCTGCCGCCGACATGAACATG
This sequence comes from Catenaria anguillulae PL171, assembly GCA_002102555.1. Taxonomy (NCBI): domain Eukaryota; kingdom Fungi; phylum Blastocladiomycota; class Blastocladiomycetes; order Blastocladiales; family Catenariaceae; genus Catenaria; species Catenaria anguillulae. The sequence goes on along the minus strand of MCFL01000385.1, from coordinate 3,239 downwards.
AAATCGGCCGTGGGCCACATGGACTCGTCCTCGTCATTGCAAAACGCCACGGAAAACTCGGGATACTTGCCGCGGGCGAGGCATAACTCGCCAAATACAAACCGGGTGATGGAATCATAGTCCTTGAATGGGATGTCGAACGAGGCAAAACAGTCGACTTGGGCCGTGCGGACGAGGTCAACGGCAAAAGTGGTTGTGAGACTGGCCGTCACGAGGTCGAGCTTGCCATCGCGATACTGCTCCCACGAGTCCATGACGAACGAACGGAGCTGCTGAAGGTCGGAAAAGAAAAAGAACACTGCGAGAAACATTTCCGACAGTTCCGTGTCTTCGATGGTTATCGCCCCAGCGAGGTCTGGGTCATCAGATGAGTCGCAACTCGTTGGTGGTTGCAGCTCAGAACTGGAGGCTGAGGTGGTTGAGTCGTCGTCGCTTTCGGAGCTGCCGTCAGCATGGTCGGACGCTGCCGCATCGTTAGTTTCGTCGGCATCGAGTGAAGCGAATCGGTTGGCAAGGCCTGGGTCACCGCTGCTTGCTGGCGGGTCACGCCGGCGGTGCGCCAAGGGTGTGAGAATGGAGACGGCGGTTTCGAGAACGCGGATAAAGTGGACATGAGCGAGGTTTTGGGCAGACACGTTGGCGGACTTGCGGGCTTCTGAGCCGTGCGCAGAGGCAAATGTCAAGAACCAGTCGGCACAAGCTCTCCGAGCATCGATTGCGCTGGTGGCCCATTTGAGGACATGTGGCGGCACCCGGATCGGGTGAGGATGGTCGACACTGGCATTGACGATGACCTTGGCAAAAGTCACAATGTCGCTGGTGGATACAGGTGCGGACGAGGGTCGATTCGGCAGTTTGCTCTGGTCCTCGGGGTCGGCGAGGTAGCCGGACCGTCTCGCAGTTTGACTGAGCCAATTGACGAATCGGTCGGTATTCTTCTTGTACTGCCGATACTTGGTGAAGAGCGTGTCTGGCAGTTGCATTGCATTGGCTACTTGATATGTCGTTTCCTTTCCCGCTGAGCGAATGAATGGACATGAAAATGTTGCCAAGGAGAATGTTGATGGTTCTGGCTGCAAAAAAACCACAGCAAAGCCGGGAACATATTGTACGCAGTAGGTGCAAACAATTTACAAAATGGCATACTGGCGGCTCAACACAAAACCCCGGCTGCCTGGCAGCACAAGCGCCAACGCAACTGTCCCGGAAATCAGTCCAAGTTGATGAGCTTGCGCTCAATCCACCCCTTGACACAAGTTTGAACGTCCTCAGCAAGCAGCTCGGGCTCCTCGAGAGCTGCGAAATGGCCTCCCTAGACAACGCAGCAAACAATGAGCAAATAGAGTCTGCAGCTGTGGATGCAAGACACGGGCATAAGAAATAAATACCCTTGTCAAGACGGACCAATGTTGCACATTCATCTGTAAGCGCCCAGTGGGTATCACTTGTCAGTCGTGGTCCTGGGTGCTGCTTTTGAAAAAGAAAGAAGTTGGCGTACGTAATGCCTCACCCACGCCTTTGGCATCTTCAAAATCTCCTTGGGGAAGTTTGCCACACCAACCACCACGCTGGGTGGCACCTTGGCCTTCATGAGCTGGCTTTCGCCAATGCCGCCGTCCCACTTGATCACCAAGTGCTCCTTGTACAACCGGATCGAGCTCGCAATACATGCGGTGAACCAATACAGCGAAATGTTGGTCAGGATCTTGTCGAGTGGAATGGCAAGCGTAATGTCGCCTTGATGGTGCGACCACAGGTAAAACTTTTCGAGGAGCCACGATGCGAGGCCTGCGGGTGAGTCGTTGAGGGCGTAGGCGAGGGTTTGAGGGGACTCGGCTTGGATATGTTGGTAGGCTGAAGCATATGTACGACGGGTCAGATGAGGGAGAGGGCGCACAAATAGTTAAAGGAAAAAGCGAAATCGAAAGCAAAAAAGCACCAGTATGTTTGTTGAGAAACTCGAACGTCTGCTTGACCCTGCAATCATGCAATAAAAGAGAGTCAGTCAGCCTGCCCATTGGATTGGACGGAACGAATCAGCATACGTACCACTCATTCTCCTCCTTGCTCAAGACCCACTCGCCCTTGCCCGCCCAGACTGCCGCCAATGACGGCAACCATCCAACACTCGTCACTGGCGGCGCAACAGCGACCATGTTGACATGAATGCCAACACAGTTATGCGGATGGTTGATGGCGAGTTCGCGGCAAATAAAAGAGCCCCAATCGCCGCCCTGCGCCAAGTAGCGAATGTAGCCCAACTGAGCATGAGATGATTGAACACGCGGCCCATGTCGGCGGTGCCAAACCCGACTTTCGTTGGTGCCGGCGAAAACACGTATCCGGGCAAGGACGGAATCACCAAGTGAAACGCCGGCTTGGTAGCGTCTTTGGGTTGGACAGCAGCGGGATCACGTCCAGAAACTCCATAAACGACCCGGGCCATCCGTGGATCAGGAGCATGGGCTTTGCGTCTGCCCGCGGCGACCGCACGTGGATAAAGTGCAACGGAACGCCGACAACCGTGGTGGTAAAGTGTGGGTACGCAGTCATGATGGCGTCGAAATGGCGGTCAAAGTCGTAACCATTTGCCCAATAATTGCACAGCGCTTGCAAGGTTGTCCGGTCGGTCCCGTACGCCCACGGGTGCGACATGCCCTGCAGCTGGTCGGGCCAGCGGGTCGCGGTCAGGCGGGCGCGCAGGTCGGCGATTTGGTCCTGTGTCGGGCGGAAGGTGAAGGGCAGGATCGGGTGGTCGCCAGCCGGCGTTGGGGTTGGCGGCGGCGGAGACAGGATCGGCCATTGTTGCGGTTTTTTTTTATTTGAGTTGGGTTATTGCTTGGCGATGTCAGGTTGAGAGGCATTCATGTGAGCCGAATTGACATGTACGTTCTTGACATACGTATACGCAAGAGATCTAGAGAGGATGTCATTGTGGCGGCGTACGGGCACCACAGTCTCCTTTTGAATGTTTTGTCTCCAATCCCAGCATGCGGTCCGTTGGTGGGCAATCGCATCGCGTTCGTGTCCTTCCGGTCGCGCCATGATTCCGCCGCCACTGCAAAGAAAAGGTTGGTTCTACAGAGCGAACCAGATGTAGAATAAAGACACAAGGTGGATGAGTACGATATTATTTAATGTGATGATGAGCAAAGCAGACACAAGCCTTATTTTGCTTCTCCACAAAAGAAGTGCTTGGCATCCTTACAACTATCCTTTGTGCACATGGGACACTGCAA
>MCFL01000384.1:0-18790 GCA_002102555.1 Catenaria anguillulae PL171 | reverse complement strand
CGTCCATTGCTCCTGCGACTTCTGCGCCAGCCGGCATTCGCACTACGCAACTCATGTTTTTGATTTCGTGGCTCCACACTATTGTTCAAGAACGGCGCATGTTCTTGCCCCAGGCTTGGCACAAGTACTACGAGTTTGGGTCGGCAGACTTGGCGTCACTGACAAGGCTGATTGCCGGAGGGAAATGCGACCTCGTTACCCTTCGAGGAATTGCTCAGTTGATTTACGGCGGGCGGATCGATGTACCCGTGGACGCGACCAAGCTTCGCCTTCTTCTGGATAGCGTTCTCAATGAGGAGGTGCTCGATGGGACGGATGGAACTTCACCCGGCAAACTACCTTCAGGTGGGCGCAAGCTGGCTCGCGGGCTGGTTTTGCCCGCGTCATCCAACATGGCCGACATGCTTCAATCCTTTTCCGCAGTGGAACAAGAGCTCAAGGACCACGTTGTACTCTCCCTCCCTCCCAATGTCCACACAACGGTTGATACGATGCGTGCTCGTGATACGGTGGATCTCGTCAAGCGCTTGATTCATGGCCGAACCAGCCATCATTCAACACCTTCACCAGCTTCGACAACAGCGGCTGACAGGAAACGGCCAACGTCCAGTGGGAAAGCGGGGCCAATACCTGCTGCCATCGCGTCGTTCGTCTCACTTTGGAAAAAGAGCTTGGTCGCACAGCCATCTCACTCGCGCGACAAGCTCACGTCGCCGCTCGCTCGCATGCTCGCTGCCCAGCACGCATCGATTCTCGAGACGGTCGGGAGCATTTTCCACAAGCTCACCTTGGTCGCCGCCGACCCTTCGGTCGATAGCTCACTCGCAGATGCCATCACCCTTTCCGTGACGCCGGAAGACTGGCTGTCCCTGTTACCATTGCCCAACCTCGCACAATGGCCCAAGGCACTCGACCGAAAACTAGCCCAAATTCACGCCATGGTCGACATGTGCGAATCAGCGGGACCAGTTTTGTCAAAGGCTGCAATCATCGGTGACCCAAAGCACGCTCTTGCGACACTTGCCATGCCGAGCCCGGCAGCGTTCCTCACCGTCTTTCAGCACGCTGTTGCGAATGCGATACACTACCCGATCCACACTCTGGTGCTAGTTGGATGGTTCTCGTCCGCCATCCCAGCAACGCTGTCCAGCGATGAAGCACCGGCCGACGTCATTGCCAGTGCGCCGGTCCTTGCGGTGGGTGGATTATGGCTCCAAGGGGCTCAAATTGAAACAGGCCAACTGGTCCCCGTGACGAGCGCAGCGGCACCAAGCATGACGGCTGTCCCAGTGCTCAAGTTGAGTTGGCTGCCACTGGCAACGTCCGTTGCAAAGGATGCCAAGTCCGGAAAGCGGAACGGAAACGGGGATACTTGCAGGTGCCTGTGTATTCCGAGGTGTCGCGCGAGACGCAGTTAGCCTTGGTGAATGTTGTAGTTGAGGATATCAGTGCAATTGAGACGTTGGCATTGGCTGGGACTGCGCTCTTCACCCATGCTTCCATGTGAGACTGTGTACCGACATTGACTTGATTTTGCATACATACACTGAGAATTTTTGCAACTGCTTCAGGACCATGTGCAAAGATGACGGGCAAGCAAGCAAGCCGAAATGGCTTCAGCAATAGTGCATTGTGCAAGTAATGTAAGGTACAAACGAGGAAAACACAAAAGCAGGAAAGACAAAAAGGTCAAGGCTACGGGGAATCACGCCATTACCCGCTCACACACAATCACACGCAAAACAAAAACACCAAAAAGACACATCGGTGTCAATACGCTAGATTTACGCCGTTGTCGCGACGGACAAGGCAGACCAGTCAATCTTGATCAAATCCTGCAACTCGGGCGGCACAACTGGTTCATTCTGCCACTTGGACACTTCAATCTTGGTGATGGTCTCATCGACAGCCGCGCGGCGGGACAGCCAGCGGCGGGACAAGGCGGGCGCGGTCGAGTTGGAGCCAACAGTCGCAACCGTCGTTGCATTCGTTGCCGCGGCCAGCTTGGCGCCCTCTTCCTTGAACAGGCGAACCGAACTGTTACGGATGAGCCCAAGCAGAATTTCCCAAATGTGGGCAACAAGGGCTGGCGGCAAACGCTCGACAATCTGGTTCAACCAAACAAGTTCCGTGTTGGGCTCCCAGCGGATATCCGACTTGAAGCCAAAACGGTCGCGGTGGGCAACCAAATCCCAAAGCAAGCCGGGAATGTCGAGGAGGTTGAGCGTGAGGCGAGTCTTGAGGCGGAATACGTTGCGCGGGCCTTCTTGCTTGTTGATGAGGACGAGCTTGTCGCCACCGAGCTTGCCAATCTCGGACGAGCGGTGCTTGTTGACGAGACCCAATGCAATTGACCAATGTTGATGTGCAGCGGTCCAGGGTTGTCAAATGAGACCTCGAGATCAATACCGACACCTTCTTTGAACGGATTGATCAAGATCGGCCGAAGGGTGAGCGGGCGGTAGAAGAAGAGCGGAGGAACATCCAGGCGAGCACCGATGAACGTGGACATGGTTTGTTGCGGAGTGGCCTTCTTGGCATCCGGCACTGTGTGCAGAGCGAATCCACCAAGGAAGGCGTTTTCGGCAAGGTCTTTCCAGGACGCAAGGCGTGGGACGGCATCGTTAAGACCATCCATGACGGCGGGGAACACGGGGTCAATAATGAGGCGGAAATAGAGGACGCCATCGCTGGAGAAGGTAAGAAAAACGAGTCAATGTGCTGTTCGGATAACGAGTCAAGGGGACAACAGAAGCGGACATACGTGATCTTGACATTGTTGACCCAGTTTTCAACCATTACCTTGTCGCCAAAACCGCGGTCGTAGATCCGCGCTGAGACAGAAGGGATGTTCATGACAATGGGTATGGCCTTGAGCGGACCAAGGTTAATTTTAACATCCACTTCGATACCCGGACGCGACAAAGTAGCCTGAATATCGGAGACTGAAAATGGCGAGGCCCGATTATACCACTCGGTCGCCTGCTCGAAATAGGGCGTCACGTCCATGTTGACATTGACCTTGCCGGCGAGCTCAACCACTGAATCGGCACTGGAACCAAACCGGATACCGGCGGACACCGACATTGATGGCCCGCTTGGTCGGAGGGTTGAAGAAGATAAGGTTACCCGCTTGATCGGCAATCGCGCCCAGTTCCTTGACCGTGTCGGGACCTTGGGCAAATGGCAAAGCAACGGCGGCACGCAACTTGCCCTTGACCAACGAGAAGGAGGTGACGCGCGGGCTGACAATGGGCACGCCGTTGACGTACGCATCGAGCGTGGCGTACTGGAGCTTCATGGAAATGCGGCCCACAAGAGGAAGCTTGGAAATGTCCACGGTCGCCTCACCCGACATGGTGGTGGTATCAATGAGACCCGTCGTCACATTCTCAATCACGAGCCACTCTTGCCACTTATTGGCAAAGTCCATGAGAACCGACTTGACTTGACCAATCATGGGCGTCACGTTCAAGTCGAGGCGAACCTTGCGGAGCGTTTGAACGGAATCCTCGGCCGAGATACCAAAGGAACGGAATCGACGCCGGCCGACAAAGTGATGTTCTTGTTGGCGACGAGCTGGTTGACAAGATCGGAGACCTTGTCTTGCGTCGGATCGACTCGTTCAGATCCAGGTGACTCTGCACGCCACGCCATGCGACCACCTTCGCGAGCACCAACAACGATATCGCGCACAGACACACCCGCAAGAGGACAGCATCCAGATAGGCAACGACGGCGCGTACGGCAATGCACGGACACGTCCACGGGCAACGCTATCGAGGCATCCACTCGCACGTGGTTTGTTTGCCCACGTTGACGTCGAGGAACCAATATCCAAGCGTTGAATGAGCTTGTTGAGGTCCAAGTCGTCGCGCTTGAGGCCAATTTGGGCGAGCACAAAGTCAAACACCTTGTCGTTGACAAACAAGCTGCGGGCGCAATCAGCTTGGCCTTGGCGAGCAAGCGAATGTTGTCGTTGGGCGAGGCGCCAAAGCGAACACCGGTCAAGAACACGGCAGTCGGGTTCTTGAGGAAGGCAACGACGGCATCTTGAGCAGCTTGAGTGTTGCGGAACGTGGCACCGATATTGAGCGAGAGTGTGTTGCGAGCAGACGCACGCAGGGAAAGTTGGCCAACCTCGACCGTGACAATCTCGGCCTCGTCGCCCAAGCCGACCGTCAGCGCAGTGTAATCGACCGACACATTGATCGGGAGGTAAAGTTGAGCGACAACTGAGCACCGACATCGACCTTGGCACCGGGTTGACCCTTGACGGCAACCTTGCCCATTTGCACACCAAAGCGTTGGGCGATTTCGACAATGTCAAGCTTGGCGGGGAGCATGCCACGGAAGTAGGCAACAACAGGCGACACGTCCACGTCAATGCGAACCTTGCGGGCAAGCATGACTATGTCTTTGGGGTTCTCGGACGCACCAAAGAGGACGGATCCGACCCCAGCGCCGAGCTGCAGCTTGGTTTCGCCGCTGAGGAACTTGTTGATGAGGTTGGCCACCGTCACCTGGGCGGGCTCGGTTGCGGCCATGTCAAGACGAGCACGGAACGAGGCATTGATGCGCCCTTGCTCAGACTTGACTTTGAGATCACGCACATTGACACCAGTAAGCGCGGCACCATCACATAAGCGACCAGAGCAATCACGGGCAAGTCAACCGAAATGGACACGGGGAGGGCAATGGAAACGGATCCGTCAACCTCAACGGCCGACTTGACGGCAACATTCATGTTGCCTAGCGCGATACGCTTGATGAGCGACTCGAGCGCAAGGTCGTCCTTTGTCAAACCGACTTGCTTGAGGGCAAATGTGATAAACTTGTCGTTGTTGACGAGCGACATGGGCACCTCGACACGGGTCTTTGCGAGCAAGGCAATGGGCTCGGCAGGGGAAGCACCAAAGCGGATGCCGCCAAACGAGATGGACTTGGGGTCGCGCACAAGGGCAGCGAGCTTGTCTTGAGCCGCCTCTGAGTCGGCAAACGAGAGCTCGACGTTCAATGTGAGTGAATTGCGGCCGTTAGAGGTGAGCTTGAGGTCGTTGACAGCAACAGACACGAGGTCGATGCCGTCAGAGCCAATGGAAACGGAAACATAACCCATGGACACGGAAACGGGCATGGGGTTGTTGAGCGTGACTTGAATGCCGGCCGAAATACGACGGTCGGGAAGGGCCTTGACGTCGACGGCACCGAGCTGGAACCCGAGTTGGGTGGCAATATCCACAATATCAAAGTTGGCAGGCAAGAGCGCGAGCACAGGAGCGGCCAAGGTCTGCACAGGGAGTTGAATGGAGACGGCACGGAAGGCATCAATGACATCGTCACGCGAGACACCAAGCACGGCTTGCGATACGCCAAAGTTACCAGGCAGCGGCGACTGGCGACCAAGCACGGCCGACACAAGTTGCGCAATTTGGGTCTGAGACTCGTCCGACTCGCCGAAATCGCGCAACACAACCGTCATCTTGTTGAGGCGGTCACCCAATTGAATACCCGTCTCAAAGGCAACGAGTTGTGCACCATTGAGCGAGAGCGCGACACCAACATGGCCAATGTTGACGCGGACCTTGATAGGCAAACGCAAGTTGGCGTCCACCTCGACAGCTATGGTCTTGCCCTGCTGCGTGCGAACGTCGACCGAGTTGACGTCCACGGCCAAATTGTCGGCGAGCTGCAGCGTGAATCCCTTGGCACCATTGTTGATGAGGCGGGGGTTGATGGATCCAAGAACCTTGTCGACCAAACCGCGGACCGACTTGATCACATTGTCAAACAAACCAGCATCGACACCCAAGTTGACACGGGCAAACGTGTTGATGGTATCCTCAAAGGACACGCCAAACACTGGCGACTGCACACCCACAGCGGTGCCCTTGAGCGATTTGCCGCGCATGAGCACACCGACAAGCCCAGCAAGCTCATCAGCGGCCGACTGGGGCCCGTCAAAGCGCAAATCCGCCGTCAGGGACAAGCCGGCGGCACCACCGTTCTTGAGCGAAAGACCGCGAAGACCAAGTGTGACCAAACGCTGACCGTTCACGGTCAACCCAGCACCAACAAACGGCAAGTTGATGGAGAGCGGCAAAGGCGTCTTGACATCGGAACGAACCGAAATGGACAAGGTCTTTTGTGGGGCCGTCGCCACCGAGACATCACGAACGACGACGCTGACGCTGGGCGACAAGGTGATGGTGATGGCGTTGTCACCCAAGGTGACCAAGTCGCGGTTGTTGGCGACATTGTTGAGAATCGACTCGGCGACTGACTTGACCTTGCCAACGATAGGCTTGGCAATGGGCTCAATGGGCAAGCCAACCTTGACGGCCGAGAGCAAGTCGAGCGTGTCGGTGGGCGAAGTACCAACGGCAATTTGGCCCAGTTGAAGAGTTCCGGGAATGCGCTCGTCAAACAACTTGGCAACAAGACCAGCGACCTCGTCTTGAATCGGGACATCGTCGGCAAACGCCAGGCTGACACCCAGCGACACGTCCGTGTTTTGCTTGAGCTTGAGATCCGACAAGGATGCCGTCACCATGCGCACATTGTTGAGCAACGCCGTGGCAGCAAAGTGGCCGACTTGCACGTCAATGTCGAAATCGGCATTGAGGCGCATGCTTGTGGACACGCCCACCTTTTTGCCCGACTGGACGTCAATGCCGACTTGACCATCGACAATAGACATGCCGGGCAAGAGCGGAATTGTAATCGACGAGGCACCTCCCGCAATGGCATCGACAGCGCCAACGAGACGACTCGTCACGAGGCTTGCAAGATCAATCGGCGCACGAGTGCCCTTGAGCATCTTCTCCAACGGCACGTCCGCGCGGACACGCTGGAACGAGGTGATCACGTCCTTGTCGGAAGCACCAAGCATGGCGTTGGCAACGCCAACTCGGAACCGGAGCTCGCCGCCGCTGAGGAATGTCTCGACAAACTGGGCCATCTTTTCGGCAGCACCGGAACCACGAGCGCCGTTGATGGTGATTTGCGTGCGGAGGGCGGTCCGTCCGTGCCCGAGGTTGAAGGGTGCAATCGTAATCTTGCCGAGAGCGGCGCCGTCAAGGAATGCATCGAGCGAGAGCCAGCCAATGGTCGCCGAGAAGGGCAACGGGTTGGTGAGTTCGGCGGCAATGCCCATGGATACGGACGAGTCGGGCAAGGTACGAAGCGAGACAGATTGGAGCTTGGGGTTGATGGACGAGGTGCCCTGCAAGATCGAGTCGAGCGTTGGGATTTGCGACAAGACAGAGTCAAGTACGGGCTGCACAATCGGTTGCAAGTTGACGGTCTGCAGGGGCAAAGGAAGCACGGCCTTGGAAATGATGGTGATGGCCTGTTGTGCGTTGTCGCCAAACTTGAGCGAGGCCACCTCGACCCGGGACTTGACACGCCATTCAGACATGATGTCGGTCACCATTTGTTCAAGCGTGTCCTTGGCCACATCAGTAGTTCCACCGCACCGGAGTGTCAATGACGGCGACAGGGTATTTGGCCCGCGGGCAAGCGTCACTTTGGCCACCTCAAATGTGCAAAAGAAGCCACCGCCGAGCACAATGTCGCCCGAAGCCCAAGCGATGGAAGTTGAAAGCGCGAGCGGGTTGTTGAGGCCTAGGGTTGGCGTCAGGCGGAGAGCCTGGCCTTCAAGTGTGGCAATATCGGCTCCTTGCAAGGTCGGGTTGGCCGCCGACATGAGCGATGCAACCGACTCGGGCAAGATAGCCTTTGCATCCACGAGCTTGAGGACTTGGGGAACGAGAGGCACAATCGTGTTGAGGGAAACACCGAACGAGAGACCGGCAAAGTGATCGATACGACCAGCCGCATTGCCTGCAGGCGAGACAATCGTGAGGCCAGACACGGAAATGGCGTGTGGCGACTCGAAAGTGGCACCCATGAGCACGGTTTGCCAAGCGGCCTCAACAATCTGCTTGAGCGGATCTTGCACGGCATCGTTGTTGCGCAGCTGCACGGCAACATTGAGGGAAAGGGCGTTCTTGGAATCAGGCTTGATGGTGATGCCGCCGACGCTGACGCGCGCAAACGTGTTTCCGTTGACACCGAGATCGAGCGACATGCGGCCAACGAGGATATCAAGCGGCCACAAGTTGGCAAGTGCGATGTTGGTTTGAACAGTGACGGTGGAACCAACCTTGACATCGGCATTACGCACAACAACAAGCGGGCGGCCGGCTGACGTGGCCTGCTCAAAGACGGTCTTGACGAGCGACTTGGCAATAGGTTCGAGCTTGGCCAGCGACACGGGAATGCGCACCAGCGAGAAGGTGCGGAACGAATTTTGCTCCGACACGCCGAATTGCAGCCCACCGATCACGAGCGACGACGGAAGCGGTTGGCCCGAGAGCAGTGCGTTGGCAATTGCCTGTAGCTTGTTGGTCAGTCCTTGGCGCTCGCCCGTGGCCAACAAGATGTTGGCAGCGAGCTTATCGGCTTTGCCATCAGCAAGCTTGACACCACTGGGCATCACAGCATTCGCGAGTAATGCATCATCAATCGACACGGCCGCGCGCGCGAAGCCGAGTCGACGGAAATGCGCGGAATGGTGCCGACGGGGTTCGACTCGGGCGAGCTGGAGGTGGTTGCGTTGCCGGGTGCGGGCAAACAAGATCAAAGGACGACTCGGTGCGGAAACCGGCGGCTGCGTCCATTTGGTGCACCAAGAGTGAGTGCATCGCCAGTGGTACAGTGGTGCCGCTGTTTGTGAATGCATCAAACAATGCGGACACATCCATGCCAGGAACCGGTGCTTTGAAAACAAGTCCCTTGAGCAACGAATCGGACCAGGGGAGTGTCGAATTGTTGACGAGCAGCGACATGTCGCGCACTTCGACCGTCGTTGCCTTGGCTTGCACGAGAATCGAATCCACCAAATCCCGCATGCCCTCGGCGGCTGCTTGCGTGTTTTCAGGAGATATGACGATGCGAGTCCGGACAGCCAGACCCTTTTTAGACATGCCCATGGACAAGTTGTGCATGGCAATCTTGAGCATAGAACGACCAGAGTATGCGGCACCAAGCGAAAACGAGAATGGAATGTCGAGCTGCTGCGTGGGCAAGGGCAAAGACGCCGGCAGGTTGATGGCAAAAGGCAAATGGATCTCGGTGGATGAGACAGTGACATTGAACTGGGCCATGGCGATGAGTCGCTGAACACCTTGCGGAGTAATGAGGATTCTGAGCTTGGGGATGTCCATGGCATTCAACACTTGTTGGATCGGAAGCAACAGTTCGAGCGGCTCGGTGATTTCGGCAACGAATGGCGACGGCTCCACGGCGAACGGGCCCACAAGCGAGGCAGTCGGCGGTTCGTTGCCGCTGAAGGGTTCCGACGAGCCGTCCATGGCGAGGAAATCGCCGCCAATGATTTTGGCCATCATCTTGTACAAGGCGCGCGGGAGCTTGTCGCGTGCGTCCGAGGCAATTTCCTGTCATGGCAATGGAGAGGAGCCTGATGAGCCATGGGATGAACACCAGAAATGCGGTGAAACAAAATGCATTTGTACCAAGGTCATCTTGAGCTTCATCCTCGAGACTCCCTTCACGAGCTGCAATCCTTCAATTTTGACGTTGGCCAAACGCTCGCCTTCGACCGTCAACCAAAACGACGACGGAGGTAACTTAATGGTCGCGACTGTCGGGTTTGAGATGGAGATCTCGGCCATCATCACGGACCCTTGGGCGCATTGTCAATGTTGACCGAGTGAAGCGTCAATGGCGGGAACTGAGGCAAAATCATGAACGAGTTCTCGTCAAACGTCAGCTCGCCCTTGAGCGCCTTGCCCGACCGTTCGCGCTCGGTTGGCGACTTGAACCAATCGGGAATCTCGGACCAAACAGAGAGAAGGTCGTTCTTGACGTGCGGCAAGTCAATTGGCTTCTCCACCTCGAAATCCGAGTAAAAGGTGATTCCAAACACCCCAATGTCGATTTTCATGCGGGCGTACAGCGAGCGCGCAGACAGTCCCTTGGCGGAAAACTCGGTCATGAGCGCTTTCAACGGCTTCGAGTCTTGCACGAGCAACTTGCCCGACATGTCAATTTGCGGGTACTTGAGGTTGAGCTACATCAATACACAAATGAAGGTTTTAAAGCACCGATGCATTCAATGAGAATGACATGGGCAACGACGCAGGCAAATGGGGAACCACCGTACATCCAGCGGGGGCGATTCCACAACCGCCAATGCGGCTGCATCATTCCACCCCTTCTCGTCCGTCTGAATCGACACCGTTTTTGGGGTGATCCGGGCCCACATTTGAATCGGGAACTGCTGCGGAAGCGATGCCGAAAAGTTGAAGTTGAGTCCCTGTGCCTCGAACGACTGCACGTCCATGGTGGTGATGTTGAGCGCCGACAATGGAATGTTGCGGACTTTGGACCGAATGATGGCCGGGGCGACAACGAAATACATGAGCGGAATCAAGATGATGGACACCACGATCGAGACCACCAGGACGTGGGCGCAAATGAACTGGCCCTTGGTCAACCTGCCGCCACAGTAGTAGCGGGCCGCCTTGCTGTCTGGCGATCCATCCTCGTTGCCGTCGGCCTCCTTGCATTGTCCAGCGCCGGTGCCGGAGGTACCGGTCTGTGTGTCAGACAGATTGCGGGCAGTTTCGGGCGTATCATTGTGTACAAGGACAGATCCTGAGTCGATACGACGAGGGCCAGCTTGGCCGAGCTTGGCGCTGTTGCTCTTTTTGAAGAATGGCCGGCGGTGCGGGGTCGGACGGTACCAGCCCTTGACGATAGCCACGGTCCCTTTCTTGCCCACCCTGTTTCCACTGGAGGCCGCAACATCCACAGCGGACGCCTGTTGCAGATCACCCGCCATGATCTAGTAGATTGCAGGTGGGGTGCAAGTGCAGGATTGAGGCAGCGGAGTATTGGGGCCGTCGACTTCTACTTGGCGAGCGGGGTGACGCCGACTGGAAACAATCGCGTTGGAACGTCAAGGCAAGCTGCGTTTCTCCGTCAGACTGGTGACGGATCCGGATCTATCTGCGGGCCACAAGCGGCATGGGTGAGTCAGAAGCATGTGAGACACATATATAGACGACACTGGTGAGACATGTTTGGTCGAATGGATTGCGGCTTCTTTGCATTTCTCCAGTAATACTGCAGAGATGTGAAGGCAGCTCCAGAATCGGACAATGTCGGGTGGATGATCCATGAAGAAACCCAGCTTGCCAATTGCAAAGCGGAAATCGACGCACCTTTTGGTTCCGTTTGGCAGCAAAGTCTCAATTGTGCTTGGGGTGGGAATACCCTGCGTCTAGGTATATATGGTAATGGTCGATCGCAGCTCAATATTGTGGAACTGTAAGTACGAAAGAGAACACGGGGGGCAAGCCCGGCTCAGCTGGCTCGAATGGGACGACGATGATGCACCCAAGAAAACATTGGAAGCTGGCGCTGGCGTTGTGATCCATGTCAAAGGTGTCCAATCACACGACAGCCACTCGGGTCAACGGGCCGGATGAACGATAACATTTGGCAGTAACTTCTATCCACTTCTAACTCTCCTCACTGACATCCTTATGTACATCCCAATAGTCTTGCATCCGTCCAGATCTAGCGCGCTATGATGCGATTGGAAGACTGGGAACTGCTGCAAAACTAGCGACTTGTGGGCGTTATCGCGAACCCTTTGGCACTTTCACCGGCCCGACATCCACGCTGCTGACAGCCACGGCACTGAACGGAGCGAGCAGCCGCGTCGAGTCGAGGAGGCCAACAAGCCAGAGAGAGGCGAGCCAAGCACTCCCACTTGCACATGACAACCTTTGTATAAATATCCATACATAGGCATGGGCATGCTGGGCTCCTGGCTCCTGTGCCTTGAAAATCGAAGCAGGTGTGAAGCAGGCAAGCTGATTCACGCAAAGTCAACTGCCGCTTGACACAGACATCATTTTCATCTCGAACGCAAATGATGGGGATCGGGTCCAATACATAGAGTAGGGCACGATACCTTGAAGTCAATCGAAGTGGTCGAACATGCGTCGACCAAAGGCAGCGACCATTCGAATTCGCGAACCAGACCGCAGCTGTGGATCCCTTCATAAATATGATAAGATCATCATCGGTGCCAAGGCGGAAGGAGCAGAGCTAGATGTAAGTATAGACACGCCAAGATCAAACGTCGACGTGACAACTCCCAGTCCTGTGACGAAAGGCCAACAACAGATCACATGCCGACAATGCTGACGAGCAAATACAGTCATTCAAAGCGCCAGCCCACCATGCTGCTCCTTGATGTTCATCCTCGTCAATGCGGCACCTTCCATCGCCTCCTCAGCAGATTGGCACAACCCAGTCCCTTCCGCTTCCCGCGCGCAACCAACGTGGCGGACTCGACAATCGACCACTCAACCTCCCTCCTTCCCTGATCCCTGCACCAATCGGCCCAAATCTGCCGCACTTGATAGATGGACGCGCTATCGCGATTATCCGAGGGATCCATGACCGGTACGACCGCCACGACTCTGTGCAACGACTCGCTCGGCCGCACGCTCGCCAACACCTTGAAAGTGATCCGCGGGCCCGTTACGGGTATAACAAGCACGTTCCTCTTGGTCGGCTGCACCATGGTGTTTTCCAGTCGCAGCACTTGCAGCCGTGGCAACTCCCCCAGGGTGGCTGCAAAACGATCCAGCGTGGTGGGCGACAGGAGTAACTTTGATGGAGCCATGGGCGGGTCGGTCCCTTCGTGCTCTGGGTTTGGTTTGCCGATGATGAGTGACGCGAGTGTCAGAAGGGGTGGAAGGGATTGGAGCGAGTCAACCGTGATGCCTTGCTCAAGCGGGTGACAGGCGATAGTAAAAGATGTTGTTGCTGTGTGCTGGACCGTGTCGGAAACGACAGACGCGTTCAGTGAGGATGGGGAAAAGAGGAAAAGCGAGTCGATCGCGGGGAGCTTTGCGAGTATTGGGTTCAGGATGGGTAAAATGGTGATGGGTGCGACGACTTGGCGAAGCCGAGTGCCTGCTTCGGGCAAGTCGGGAATCGAGAGATTGGATTGCGAGGCGGAAAATGCTCGCAACACACACGGGAGCGAGATCAACGACGGAAACGAGGACCACTTGAGCGCATACTTATTGTGCGCCCGGGAGGGCAACGGGAATCGGTCACGGTCAAGCACTCGAGGTGTGGGAATGCGAATCGGCATGAGAGAAAGCACGCCACGCTCAACGGCACCTTGAGTGAACGAGCCGACACTCGTCGAGTTCCCGAGGGAAGCTCGAGGATGTGCATGACGTGCCGGTTTGATCGCATAAATCTGCTTCCAAGACGAGCGTCTTTGAGTTGAGGAATCGACATGAGAATCTTGAGCGACGACTCGGAAACGATTGAACTGCATAGCGTCATGCGTGTCAACGAGGGAAACTGCGTTGACCAAGTACTCATCATTTCTGCCTGGACCAACATTACGGTTGAGTACTCGTTGTTGATGACCAAGTCATTCAAGTTGGGAGCCGCAAGCTTCTCAAGCAAATGAAATGACCAATACGACGAGACACGGAACGATCGAAGCAGTGGGGCGGGAATATCGAGTGGGAATGGGTTGCTTACAATCGACACGGTCGTCGTGGCCGCCATAACCACGGTTTGGATTCCCAAGCACAGAGGTGGACGCTGGGACCCTTGTGGTGTCGAAGAACGGAGCCAACGACCTCGAAGTTAATGGTGCGCGCACATAAACTGAGCTGGTGGCACGTGAACCAAGGCGGGCCGTGGAGGTCGGTCATTGTGCACGGGCTGGCAGTCTCGTGACGGTTCCCACAAGCATGTGAAGCGTGGAAGTGGACGGATCGAAGCGAAACAGGCTGAGATCCGGTCTTGATCAAATGTTGGCGAATGTAGTCGGAAGCGATCGCATAATCATCGGCGCATCGCAAATGTACCCGGAGGTGACGCAGCTTGGGACACGTGTCGAAACTTGGCACAAGCATCCAGCGAGCTCCTCGGCGGTGACGGCCAGGGACAGGTCGATAGACGTAATGAAGCGAGTAAGGTTGCGCTCGTGACTTGGAGGAACATGTTGGCCGGACACGCGAATGCGGGACATTGGATGAGTGCTTGTGTCAATGACCATGGTTTGCCGAGAATGGCGCTGAGTGTTGCCACGGCCGGCAGCGTGAGCGGTTGCTGATACTTTTAGTTTGCCGTTTGATTCCAACAGAAACCAGGTATGAGGCTCGTTGTCGGCGGTGGAATCTTGCGACTCAATGTTGCGCAAATGCACGACCCTTGCGATTGCTGAACGGCACGGCTGGTAGAACCGCGAGTGAACGAGTGCGAGTGAAATGAGGGAGAACACGTCGCGTTGCCGGATATTGAGATCTCTTTGCATTGAGGATGCGACCGAGTCAATGATTTGGTAAAGAATCTCGCTCGGTATCGTCGTGAGGCAGAGAGGTTCTAGGAAACAAAGTCGCTTCGCTATGTCAGTGGATGAGGGGGTGACTTGGTAAAGTAGAACCGCTTTCGCACCTTGGTGGGCGGCCAAACTCAGAGATGCACTGTACTCGCTTGTTTCTAGGACTTCGATTTCGTCGATCTCCTCAAGTTGGCGAGATTTATTGTCTTCAAGTCGCGGACGTGGGACCGAGGAGGCTGAACGCGCCGCGATCACGGTCTGCGCGGAAGACGTGGCACGGCAGCAGAGGCGGCCGTTGAGAGCATGATCGAAACGAGTGGAAGTTATCAAGAGGCAGGTTGTGTGTATTTTGCTTTTGCATGAGGTGCACTGGGTTGCATAATGCGAGTGTGAGCGAGGCAATTGCTCAAGGCTTGGGAACCTCGCGGATCACCACGAAGACGAACTTCAAGTCAACTCTACGTGACTTGTCCGTCCATGACTATACATCGCGAAGAGGTTGGCCAGGGTGGCCCGGGAAAATGGAAAGGTTACCGAGCATGCTTATATACTGCAGTATAGATGTGAAAACACGACATGACTCAAGGAGCAAGGGCATCCGTCAGCTCGCCGTAAACAATATTCCCTCAACATTCAATCCCATGTCCACTTCTGCACCGCCTCGCTGACCGACGGCGTGCACGTCGGTTGTACTTGAAGAAGCGGACGCCGATGTTTGCAGCCGCACGGCCTGCAAAATCCGCTCCCGGTGGCCCGCAAACATCAAGCATGTTGCGCCCTGGGTGGCAATCCATTTCCGGTCTGCCGGGTACGCCTGCATGAGAAGCTGTACGGTGGTGTCAGCACACGGCGCGAATATCTGAATCCGGGGGGGGGGGGAGCAATGGCAAAAAGCGTACAGTAATGGCATGCACCTTGGATACCTCAAACTCGAGCGCCTCCAACCCATACTTCAAGGCCTCAACCCGATCCTGATCCATGGCACCGAGCACCTCGGCGATCGACGGCCGATCATTTTCATCCACGAGATCATCCTCACCGCCAGCCCCATTGTCGCCCAACACAAGCTCGCCATGGTCAGGCGGCGGTGGGCCAAACAAAATGGCCAACTCGGAGTCGGCGCGCATCGACGCGAGCGACCCGTGCGGTCCCTCACGAGTCAAGGGCGCTGATACACTAGGCACGGGTTCCATGGGTGTGGAGGTGGCACCAGCCGCGCCAGCAGTGTCGGTTATGGAGGCGACGGTTGACGAAGAGGGTAACGCCGGGCGAATAATAGGGAGCTGAAGCACCTTGGCAAGCGTCTCAAGTCGCTCGCGATCCGTTCGTGGCGGGTGGCGGAGGGTGCGGTTATCTGGTCGAGGCACGGGTCGCCGCAGGACATCGGGAAATGTACGAGGTAAATTGGCTGAGGGGGATTGCGGCGGCGACCCGACCATGGACGAGTGCCGAGAGTGCGACTTGGCTGCTGCCGCAACTCCACCAGAAGCGCCGGATGTATTCCCTGCATTCTTGCGTCGCCGGCGACGGACCCACTTGCGCCTCCGAACATAGGTAGTCAGCGAGCACGTTGGCGACCAAGGAAAACCAACAAAGTTGAACGAATAGATCCATCCATCCGGGTCACACTCGGCAACCCCCGGCAACGGGTTCATATCGACCATCCAATCGCCCGTCCACTCCCACTGGCCATCGGCTGGCAACTGGATGGCGTCACGAGGGAGCGAAAAGTTGCCATCCGAATCCGACCACGGCCGACGGTCCGTGGGCAGCAGAGACCGGGCAGAGAAGCGCGGACGGCCGAGCAGACCAGTGCCGCGCTGGTTCTCCCAAATGGATTCGGTTACGAAGGCGGCGGCAGCGCCAACGCCAAGAGCAGCAGAGCGAGAGGCGCGGGATTTGGAGCGCGGCGTGCTTGCTCGGGATGTGCCAGGGCGGACATGGTTGGAGGACTCGTGAAGTGGCAGGCTTGGGTGATTTGGTAGACCAATGGCGAATTGCATTGGGTTGTGAATGTGCCCGTTGGGATTGCATATCCAGCATCCAATGCTGACATTCGCATTTCGTGAACGAGCGGACGAATCGATGGGATGAGCACAGTGAGGCCGAGGTGTATGTGTGTACATCTTTGGCCATCATCGGAGCATGCTCGACCTCGAAGCAAGCCAGCGAGGGCAGTACACAAAGCCACGCACATGGGTGCATGTACATGGCATGCTCCTACTCATGTCTCGAGTCCTGTCCGACTTGACTTGATGCTGTTCAATAATGCGTGTCCGCCTCATGTCCGCGCAGCTCGCCAACTCTGGCCAAGGACAGGTTGCAAGTATGTAGGGAGTGGGGAGTCTGCTTCGTTTAGTATCCGAGAGCGATAGGCGAATCTTGGCTCTGACAATTGTATTCCTCATGCGCGGCAGCTTCCGAGACCATGCACATGTCTGGGGATGCTGTCGATTCTCCAAATACTTGGGTGGCGGCGCCAATCGGTGTGTCCTAGTTTGGGCTATAGGATTAACCGCAACCAAGGGCCTGCCACACCGTGCGGTGGAACGTCGCGCTGCTGATGGCCTGGGCGCATTCCTCTGATTCATTCATGGCGGTCTCGGTGGTGACCTGAGTGGCAAGGACAATCAGTCTCACGTCGTCTTGGATAAGTCCGCAGGAGCTGCGAACATCCCATCCACCCAGCTGCACGCTAAGTAAACATTAGGTCCTTACACAGTGAAAACCAGGTGCGTCGCTCTCACTGTAGTGCATGACGTCTTTGAAATCGCACATATTCACACTGCCGGTCTGCACACGTTTCTTTGGCATCACATTCCAGGGCTTTCAGCGGACACAAGTTTAATTATTCACAAAGCATGCATGGCACTTGGCCGTGGCAGTGCCAGATCATTGTCTTCACGGCCGCGCACCATCTCGATATCGATCGGTTTGCAAAGCAAAGACTAGGCCGCCGGATGCCATTCGGTTTAATGAAATATCAATCATCAATTGCAATGAGCGATAATATCCTCAAACTGGTACTGGATTGTCCCTGCCCTCGCCTGCAGAGCATCGGGAGATCACGGCGGCCAAGCAGGGCAGGACATCAGTCCACCTGAACGGGATGCAGACCTCCTCAAGAAGCCTCCCATCCCCCACTCCAATATATACTTCTAATTGCTAGGGCGACAAAGAGCAGTCCCGTCCTGGGTTTGCAATAAATCTTTTCAGTACAGCCCATTGCAGTCGAGTACAAATCTGACTATCAACAACAGCTCAGGCGCTACGCCACCACCACATTTGCGTTCCAGTTTGGTTGTTTTCTGACCCAATTTTGGAGCGGTGACTCCTCCAATTCAAGAAAGCTTCACCACGCAATCATCGACACACAAATTACACACTTATCATATCATTCTGTCTCTCACTGTCTGTCTTCGCCTTCTCGCCGCCTGTCAACTGTGCGTACGTACTGTCGTCGTTCACGTGTATGTATTTACCCTGATTTAAAAGTATTCGCAATCCATTTCCATTTCCGCCCCTTGCGCGCGTAGTGTGTGAGTGAGACCACCTGACCTTTTGCTCTTTCGATCGGACTTAAGTAGCTGATCGGTCCAAGCGAATAAAATAATCACTTGACCATTTCCCGTTTTTCTGTGTGCGCACTGCCCGCGGCCCACGAGCCCACGACAAGATCCATACCAAGTTCACCCCTCGATACCCATCCTTATCCCTCGCCGCCCTGGCTCGTGCTCAAAATGTCTGCCACGGCCGTCGCGACCACTCCGCCGGCTATCTTCCCATCTTCCCTCAACGTCGCCGACTCGTGCCCCGCCCGCCCCGCTGGCACCTGCTCCACACCATGTGCCCCGGCCCGGCCCCGCCCGATCCGCACCGCATCGCCTACCCTGGTGGCCGCCCGCTCGGACCCGCCAGCCACCATGAGCAAACAACACGACGCACACATTCCGATTCCGCATCTCCCGTGATCCACCGGCAACCCTCGTCCATCTCGCTGCTGCCTCAGCCTTCTCCTCCATCTCTGGCGGCTACGCCTACGGGTAGGCTCGACGGGCTCGTCCCAACCGCGACCGGGTCACGTCGACGTACGCCTCGCTCGCCGACCTGCTGCCCACGGCGCCTCGCCCGAAGATCGCACGTCTGGCCGGCTCACCTGAAATGGGTCGCCACTACGGTCACCCGGCTGTTTTGAATCCGGGTGTTGCCCGATCGACTCACGAGCAAGCCGCGCCTGTGCCCGGCCACGCCCTTGTCTCTGGCCTGCAACGCGACGGACGCGGTCTCCATTGCTTGATCACCATCACGAGGCCAGCATGCAGCGCAGGTACTCGACAGCAACGTGACGCCAACCCCGTATCCGCACTGCCG
>MCFL01000383.1:0-18791 GCA_002102555.1 Catenaria anguillulae PL171 | reverse complement strand
TTGACGGCAGACGTTCGCGATACCTTGGATACGTCATGATGTCGTCGCAGATCTTGCTCAACTTGGTCAATACCATCTTGGATTTGGCAAGTTGGAGCACCAGGGGTCGCTGACGCTGTCTTCGGCTCCATTCTCGCTGCGCACGTGCGTCGAGACGTGTGTGGATTTGATCGCAAAGAGAGTCGAGCATTTCGACTTGCCCCTCAACTACATTATCGACCCACTCATTCCCGATAAGTTGTTTTGGTGATCGCACGCGGATTCACAAATTTTGGCCAACTTGGTGTCAAATGCCGCCAAGTTTACCGAGCAAGGCGAGATCTTTGTGGTGGTTGCGAGGGACCCGTTGTCTTTGCCAACGATACCAAGCTGGTTAATCGCCGGTGTTTGGACTTTACGGGGCCGTTGGTGACGGGCGCGGCACGGCCGGCCGTTTCTTTTGAAGATCCGGCGACCATGATTGATGAGATTGAGCCGGAGGGTACGTTTGTTTCCCAAGAGCCATCTACACGGGCATACTCCTGACACTTTTTTTCTTCTTTTGGGTCGTCCGTAGTGATTGAGATGCTCCCGACCGACTTTAAGACTCCCCAACCGGCCAGCTCGTCCTACTCGTCAGCTGCCATGCATTCCAACTTGACCAACAAATACGGTTCGTCCGCTTCGTCGTCGGGTCTTCTTTCCAGTTCTTCAATGGATGACGACAACGACGATGATGTGGATGATGACATTCGCATGACGCGACCCTTGACAGGCAGCAACAGTGCCAATGCGCTCAACAGCTCGTCATCCGCCAAGCCGCCACGCGGAACCAAGCGAGTCATTGCTGTTACCTCATCAAACGGGTACCAGTGTCACTTCACCCTTGCTCGGCAAAAACCTGGCCCACCTCCACCGCCACGCCTCCATCAACCTCAACGGCCGCGCCGTCACCGGTACCACAAGCGTCCGCATCGGCTGGTCGCAAGCCCATGCACCGTTCCTATACTTTTACGTTGTGGATTCTGGTCAAGGCATCAGTCATGCAGGTCTTCAACGATTGTTTGAGCGATTTATCCAAGGATCCGATCTTGCATCCGCGCCGCCATCAAGCACCCATGGCACTGGCCTCGGTCTCGCCATTTCCGCAAAGCTCGTCGAGCTACACGCAGGCAAGATTTGGGTCCAATCGGCCCCAGGCGTTGGATCCGTGTTTGGTTTTGCATTGCCAGTTGAGTCCGTACGACAATGGACCTGGGCTCTTCACCAACAAGACCCCATCACTCCGTGGTGGACTATCCAATGACACACTGGTCGGGCGCCTGGTCCGCAGGCGCCTGCCATGCCCATCGCCAACGTCGATGCCCCGCCGCAGTTCTCGATGAAGTCTCTGGCCTTTTCACAGTCCCCCGCTCGCTGCTAATGCCTCCAGCGGCCAATAACGACCTCGTTCCGCTTTCGCCCGCATCGACGCTCGAGCGATGGGACCATGATTAGCCCACTCACCAGCACAGCAACAATTCGGGCCCGTTGGCGCCCATTTCGCTCAATCCGCTTGCTGTCCTCATGGTCGCTCCGTCCGCATCTGCCACGCGTCACGCACTTGCGAGCATGGTGAATGCCATGGGAGGAAGCTGCTGGACACACGACCGTCATTGACGCGCTTCACTCTGCTCAACGTTTACGGACACTGGCAGGTAGCAACGCCCCGCTGCGCATGGTTTTCCTCGTGGTGGGACCCATTCTCGAGCGCAGCTCCCAACGGTCACTCGCTTGCTCGTCGTGGATCCCTGACCAGGTCCTGAAATGCGCGAATCGACGCCGCAAGCCGTCGCCTTTGCCGCCGAACTTGCCGCGCTCCGCGAAGTGGCACCGGTACTCTCCATTTCTTCGGTGCGCTCGCCCGTCGTGCCCGTCGGATGTTGCGAGCCCGACGCAAGATTCCCGGCAGGTGCCCATTGGCCAATGTAATTGTACGCAAGCCCGTCAAATTTGCCGCCCTGTACCGCGCGCTGGTTCGCGCGGTCACTGCGAGCGCCAGCGGCTGGCCACAGGCTACCGGATCGGGGGGAACCCAACCCGTTCTCGTCCATGAGCGGCGGCGCCGGTTCCGTCACCAACAACCAAGTCCAAAACAAGCGCTTGACAAATGAAAAGTCGTTTGACTCGCCGCCGCTTGTCGGGTCGGTGAATGCACACGCAATTGCCAGCGCACAGACAATTGGACGCATGTCGACACCCGAGGGCGGGCATTTGCAAGCGCACCCGTCGCCTGGATTGGGACCCATTACACCCGCTGCGGTGCTGGCTATGGACGATCCAGCCCTGGACTGGCAGGTGCAATCCGTGCTGGTTGTGGACGACAACCCAATCAATCTCAAGGTGGCCGTCAAAGTGATTTCGTCTGCAGGCCACCGGGGACACATTTCGACGGCGACAAATGGGCGCGAGGCGTTGGAGTTGTTGGCGAGCAAGCAATATGACGTGGTGTTTATGGATGTATCCATGCCCACGATGGTACACCCACTTATATTGTTGTGGTTCATGCACCTGATATGTCGGAGTGACACTGACGTTTGGACGTGCACAGGACGGCCTTGAAGCAACCCGGCTACTTCGCGAACGGGAGCGTACAGGCGCAGGTTCGGCGGCGGCCGTGCATTGGGTTTGCGCCATGACGGCGTCGGCGTTGCCAGAGGAAAGAAGCGCGTGCTTGAAGGCAGGGTACGTATCGCTCTCGTCACCTTGCATTGTTCCGCTCTCAACCAATTGCCAGTGACATTCCCTCCTCGCCCCAAACAGAATGAACGATTTCATTTCAAAGCCCATCAAGAAGGATACCGTGATCCGCACCCTGCAAAGCGCCATGTGCCAACGCATGAGCGCTCGGCCGCCCGCCTCTGGTACCGCGGTTGTGGAGTAGCCATTGGTGACCATTTATCGTCCATCTTGTGTGATTCGCCTCATTCCCATCCGCCCCTGGACCCACACCACCCACACACTCCAGTGTTTCCTCGTGGCCAATCGTTCCGTCCCAGCTTTGCCGAGCTGCTGTTTTCTTGCATATCTGCCATCAGAAAAGTCATTCCCCGCCCCTAACAGATGATACTGGTGATTGCATTTTCTTTCTTTCTCTTCCATGGCCTTCATTCCCATGTTTCCAACCAGGTTTTCCAACCACCTCCATTATCATTCCGCCCCGGCCATATATGTGTGTTTCTGTGTCGATCTTTCCCTGACAATACCTTTGCCATCCTTGTTTGTCATTTTTCTTTCAAGGTATTCCTATGTTGCTTTTTGCCGTTGGTTTGCTTCTTGTCGCTTGCTTCCACGCCTCCCGCACAACCATTTTCCTCGTTTGCATGCTATCATTCATCATTCTACATGATTGGTCCCTCGCTGTTTTTTGCTGTTCCTCGTTCCTCGTTTCCACAAGTCCTCCACTCTGCATGATTTCCACCAGGCATTGATTGACCAAGCAACATGTCCGTGGCGCGCCAGGCTCCTGACCAACGAAGTCATGTACATAATACAATGCAGGAGCAATCCGAAGAATCATTTGCATTCACAGTGCGTAAAGAAACTCTTCGCAAAAGTAGGGCAATTAATGAGCGATATGATAACAATTGGACCAGGAAGACGAGCAAAAGAGAAGAGGGAAATGGAGCAAGACAAAGTTGCACAAAGGCAATGAAAAAAAAAAAAAAAAAAAAAGGAATCACAAGCAATCTACTCGCACCAGGACCCAGCCAGCCAAAGTGCTCACGCCGACGCGGGCTCCTTGCGTGCATATGTGCGGCGGAACTTTGCGTCAATGCCCGTCAAGTAATAGGTGCCGTCAAACAAGCCATTGGCCAGGTCGCCCGTGGGCACATACTCCTTGGCATTGTGCTCGCGCTCGCGCAACTCCATCACCTCCTCAAACACCTTGGGCGACAGCACGGTGCGCGCCTTGAGCCGGTTGACCACATCGGTCGTCTTGACAATGTGGCCCACGGGCGCGGCAACACGCAGCGAAAACATGGACGAGGCGAGGCCCGAGCCATACGAAAACATGAGAATGCGCTTGCCCAGCAAGTCTTGCTCGGGCGTCACCGACAGCAGCGACAAGAGCGACCCGTACAGGGAGCCGCAGTACATGTTGCCAATCATCTTGCACGTCAAGAGCGACGGCTCGGTGCGCTCGGCAAAGAATTGCTTGGACACGGCAACAAACGCCTTCTCCACGTCCTTGTCAAAGTAGGAATCCTCGAGCTTGGTCGACTTGAGTTGTTCGGGGACGTTGGCGAACCGAGGCGAATCCGGGAACCGCAAGTAGTCGTTGAGGAAGAGGCGGCCGGCGGCCTTTTGCACAATCTTGGCATAAGGCGAGTGGAACACGGCGAAATCGGCAACGTCCATGAGCGGCTGGTGGACGTGGTTGGCATTGTGCTGTGCCAGCTTGCCCTGGTAGTACTCATAGCACTTGTCGACGGCGCGCATGTAGCACACAACCGACTGCGGGCCATCGACCTCAGGGAACTCGGACGACAGGTTGGGCTTGTAGAAATCGTACACGTTTTCCATGTGCGTGCCACGGAGCCCACGTTCCATGACGAGCGGCGCGTTCGGACCAATCAACATGGCCGTAGTGCCCACGCCGGACGTTGGGCGTGCAGACCCAGAGGCGTAAATGGCAATGTCGCCTGCCACAACAATGGCGTACCGGCCGTCCCAGTACGACGATTCCATCCATTGGACCGCATTAAACAGGGCAGACGTGCCGCCGTAGCAGGCGTTGGTCGTGGCAATGCCTTCGATGGACGTGTTGCCGTGTGCGGCAAACAGGTCCATCAAGTGCGTCTTGACCGACTTTGACTTGTCAATGATGGTTTCGGTGCCGACTTCGAGGCGGCCAATGTCCGGTACGAGATGTTGTACTTGTCCATGAGGTTGCGGACGACTGTTAAGGAATACGACGGATCAGCACGTGCATCCAGTCACAAGGTGAGCGGACAGTGCGCAAGGGACGAACCGGTCAGGGAAATGGAGTTGATATCCTCACGGTCGTCAACAAACGCCATTTGGGTTTGGCCCAAACCAATCGTGTACTTGCCAGCCGACACGCCATCGTGCTTTTCTGTTTTTGTGTACACAAGGATACGAAGCTCAATGTCAGCAAGTAAGGCAAACGAACAGCGACCGCACGAGACACCAGCAACAGCAACGACGTACCCAAGTCTTGTTGATCAATGCACTGTAGCGCCAGCAGGGTTCAACATACAAACGCAATACGGGGTGAGCTCCGAGTACGATCAGCCACGCAGGACATGGCGGGGAATTCACCACGTACACGACGCGGAAAGTAGATTTCCATGGCGAGAATGCCCACGTTCTGCGGGTAGTGCGATCCGGCACCGTTGGAGGCGCCGTTGGCGGCGGTAGCGGGAGCGCGAGGAATGGCGGTGGCAAGCATGGCTGTCATAGATCAAATGGTGGGTGGTCAAGGTACGGATAGTCACGTTGTGCAATCAGAGAAACAGAGGGGAGAGGGTCAGTATTTGTACACACGACAAGCACACTCAGCGGCAAGATCAGGACAGAGATGAGGGAAAGGACTGCAAATGAAAATGAAAAATGACCAGGGGGTTGAGGGTCACGCGAGACGGAAGAGACGAAGGTTGGCAATAATAAGCGAGAAACAGAAAACGAGCACATCACATCACTGCCGGCCGTGCGGCCGTTATCAGCCGAATGAATAAGCGGCTGAATGCACCCGGCCGAGGTGCGCAAGTGTGCGTGCATGCGTGAGTCTTGAAGGCAGCGATCAAGCATCAAGAAGCGAAAAAAAGGAGTTGGCGATGCGAAATGAAATCAAGTCAAGTTGGGGTGAAAACCCGCTTGGCGGTTGGCGGCCGTCTGCGGTGTGCGTATGACCTCGGATTCGATGGCCGAGTGGGCAAAAGTGTATACGTGCATTGCATGGTCATCTTTGCAGGTCGGCGGCAGTCGCTTTGGGTGGTTGTGGGATCGTGGAATCAACAATGAGGAGGGGGGAAGAGAGTGGGAAGCGGCGCGAGACAGTCACCGACAAAAAAACAGGGGAGGCAGGTGTGGGCAGATCAACAGCGTTCACTCCACTCTGCGCTTTATCAAAGGTTGGCTCCTTGCCGCCACCGCAGAATCCAATTGAGCAAACCCGTTGTCAAAGTCGTGCTCGACTCCATGGCCACACAGCGGCGCCAGGCTTGGCACAATCCAACGAGAAAAAAATTGGCATGGCAGAGACACAGGCACATGCGGAGGAAAGAAAAGATGAGCAGTGAGGTTGGAGTCATCCAATCGCAGCAACTGGTGATGCAAAGAAACCGCCCCACAAGTTTGGACACGATAGTGATCAATTGATGCACGTGAGCTTGCTGATCACACGCGCCGATCTGGCTCTGCTCCAAGTTGGACCGTTTCCTCGCGCTCGGTCCATGCAGCGAAAGGAACATCTCGGCAAAATCGTGGGAAGGAGGAGGGCGGTGGAGGCAAAAGACAAGCAAGTTGAAAAAAGCATCGAACGAACCAGAGCCAGCTGATTGACCTTGAGTACCAGGCGACATTTTTAACCCGTGCGTGTGAGACAGGAGACCGACTGCGCGAAGCGGCTGCGATGATCTTGGATGGTTGAATGAGCTCTGCTTCTTGTTGTGGTTCTTTGCCGTCGACCTTGTCAACAGTACGCTTGGATATGGCCACGAGACCGAAGCCGGATCAATCACAACCGAATCGATTGACGTGGCAACGGTTCCCAAGGATGAGCTTCCTTGACTCGATGTACACTCGTCTACTTCCTCTTCAGCTTCGTCTTCCCCACTTTCTTCTTGAATGCGCGAGCCAGTAAGCGATAACCCACGAGTGCGAACAACACTTGACGATGCAGAACTTGACGAAAGCGGCAAGGATCCAGCAACCGATGCGTCAAGGTCCACCGTGGAACTTGTGCTGGCAGGAATCCAATCGAGTTTGCCCGGAGGTACGAATCCGGACCGGCGGCGGAACTTGAGCGGCGATTGCAAGTAGGCTGCTGCAACTTGCCTTTGGTGGCGGGGGGTGTCGGGATGGCGGTCGTGTTGACGTCGCGACGATGGCGGAAAGGATTGAGTGAGGCTTGAGGCAAGATTCTTGAGCTTGGCGGCGCTGGATCCAAGCAAAGAAGACGAGGACGACTGGGAAGAAGAGAAGAGCGATTGGCCGTTGCCAGAGTCCTGAAGACTTGGGAATTGGACCACACGTGAGCGGCGAGGAGGTGAATCGTGGGTTGGCGTTGGATGGATCGCTAGCCGTGTGCAACAGGAACAAGTCGAAAACAATGTCAGGCACGCTACAAGGATAGAGCAAGAAACACGTGAGCGAAAGACACACCAGGCTGATGGTGGGAGGACGAGGACGGCAAGCAAGCGCCAATCAGCAAGTCCAGCAGCCGGGCGACGGAATTAGTGGAAGAAGTTGTGGACGGAATCTTGGCGGCGGTTAGAAGAGGTAGTTTTACTACGGCAGTGTAAGATTCAATTTGAAGAATGGTGGGGACATACAGCGAGATTCCAAGTGGAACAGAATGGCAATGGGAACTCCAGGGTATCGACTGGTGAAACAGAGAAAGGAAATGCCGACCGGAGCCGAGCCACCTCATGCAAGGACGGCCATCAGCATGTCGTGGTTTCAAAGAGGTGAGGTCAAGGGGTCAGGCTGCTTCAAAAGAACAGCGGATCAGGGGTCAACAGGAGGAATAGTCGAAGTGTGAGACACGAGTATCGTGGCTGCTCGATGGAGAGAGGGTGTATTGAGATTCCTGTATGATGAGACTATTAATGAAGAGTGAAAAGGAAAACAGAAAAGAAATTCAACAAAAGGTATGATATCATGAAGGGACAAAAGGCTGTGTTGGGAATTGGCTTCAACATATCTCGCGTCACAAGATTGTCCTCATGAGCGAGCGAGAAGCTCAGTAAAAACATCGTTCCAATGAAGCACTTGATCTATACAAATGTTGTGCCAACTTCAAGGTCAGAGTCGAGTGCAGACAAAAGGGAAAGAGAAGAAAAAAAAACGAAAACGAACCCATGAACCGTGGATCACACTCTTCTTGACTCATAATGTACTCGTTCAATGTCACACGAAATTCGAGGCACTTGTCAATCATGGCCCGGATCTTGTCCTCAGACACGCCGTGCCTGGGCGGCGGCGACGGCCCGCGCGGCAACGAGTCCTTGGGCACCTGTAACGACTCGCTCCGCGCAGATACCCTCAACGACTCCTCGGCCGCAGACTCTGCCAAAGGCGGCGGATTTAACGACGCAACCGCGGTGGTGCCCGACTCGTCGCTCGCCAACGACTCATCTGACACCATTATCGGCGGCGTCCCACTTGCCTCTGCAGGTGGAGCAACAGATGAACTCCCCAACCCAACGAGCTGGCCCTCGGCATCAATCACCTGCCCTTTGGCAATGGCCAGTCCACGCACCACGGCCCATGCACGATCCAATGCGTCCTTCATGGCACCAAACTGCGTCTCGCGCGCCAACAGCTGCTCGTTGCGTTGACAGATCCTTGCCAGTTCCCTCACGTAGCTCGTCTTGTCCACCTCCATCTCGCTCGGCGGCGGGCCGAGTTCCACGCGCGTGATGCGCGGGTGTGCCAGCAGCGCGTGTGCGAGGGCCATATAAGCACCGAGATGTGCGTCGTTGGCGGCAACATTGAGCCGCTCGAGCGTGGTGTTGCGCACGAGCCCGTTGGATAAGGCAATCAGCGCCGGGTTGCTGAGCGTGCATTTGGCGAGTGACAGGCATTTGAGCGGGCAAGAAGGGCCGACCTTAGTCGGGACGGCATTGGCTGGGTCTGAAGAGGGCGAGCCGGATAGGATTGCGGCGGACATGGCGGTGGTAGCCGGTGGCACGTCTGGCCGCTGGCCAAGCCAGTTGGCGAGTTCTGACATGGCAGCCACGTCTTCCTTGTCGGCGGAAAAGGTGTTGAGTGAGAGGTCGAGGAGCTCAATAGAAATGTTGCATGACTATTCAGCACAGGGAAAAGAACTGTGAGCATGCCTGGTTGAGAATCAAAACAGGACGCGTACCATTGACCGGCAGAATGCAGCAAAAGAACCACCCTGAATCGCATTATTTCCCAACAACAAGTGCTTAACATGTACGCATTTCGCCAACGCCTCGCCCAAAACCTTGACACCTGACTTGATAGAGTTGTCTGACAAGTCCAGGACCACGACGCCGCGCGGGCGCTTACCCATGACCACATCGCGCCACAGCGGGTCGTACCTCGCCGTCAACCGCGCATCAGGATCCGTCGACGGAATGAGCATCCCGGCAATGGCCGCGGCACCCATCGGGTCAATGCAATTGCTCCGCAAACTCACGCTCGACAGGTTTGACTGGCGGATGGCCGGACACAGCTGCGACAAGGCGGCCGTCGTCAGCTTGCACCTATCAAGTGTGAGGATTTGCAGCGTGGCGCCGAGCCCGTCGGGCCCATCGCGCAAGGCGCGAGCAAGCGGGCGCAGGTCGGCCCAGCCCGAGCCGAGCGGGATACCCGAGAGATCGAGCGAGCGCAAGGCGACCGAGCGTTGAATGTATGCTGCAATCGTGGAAGGGAATGGGGCCAAGAGTGGCGGGAAGGGGAGTTGGTCGAGGGATGGCAGAGTTGGCGCAGCGATAGGTGTCGGTTGTGGCGTTTGCGGCGTGGTGGGTGTAGATGGGGCGGACGAAGCGGGGCTGGCGGCGGTCGAGTTGCTGCTGAAGAGGCCGGAAAAGCTTGCCATACTCGAGCGCCGGCGAATGGTGTTTGTGATTGCCGTAAACGAGGCAGTCGGGCCGACAGCCATAGCCGGAACTGGATCTGTAACGGCGGCAGCTCCGCTCTGTTGGGGTTGGGATGCCTGCTGCTGCTGCTGTTGCTGTTGCTGTTGCTGCAGCCGTTGTTGTTCTTGCTGCTGTTGTTGGGCTAGTTGCTGCCGATGGCGCTCCTGTTCCAAGTACGGCGCCAGGCTGCCGGGTACCGGCATTGGCCGCATGAGATCTGGGTTGTCCGCGAGCGACAAGCTCGGACAGGAATCCACCCGGTACAATAAGGCAAGCAAATACCTCGCCAAATCGTTGGTCAGCGACACGTTAGTCAAGCGCAGATCCAACAACCCAAACTCGAGCTCCAGCACGGACCCAAGAGCAATCAAGTCCTGGCGGCGCAAATGCATGTTTTCAATCACAAGCGACGCGGGCGTCGTGGATCCCGTCATGGTCACGGCCGCACTTCGGCTTGATCCGGCCATGCCCGCGGCTGCTTGCAAATGCGGCAGGAATGCGTCCATGACGGCCTTGAGCGGCCGCGTGCGCCGATCCGTGCATGCCGCAACGTATGCTTGCACGACTTCGCGTGCAGAATACAGACCCTTGGCCGCGCCCATGACCTCGGGCTCCACAACCACCATTTCTGTGCCGTCGAGCGGATGATCAGTGGGCGCAACCGTTCTTGGATGTGTTGTCGGCGTTGTGACGACGCCGTTGCGCATGGGTGGCGAGGATGCAAGCGAGTCGGCGGGCAGAACAAAGCGGACGCGTTTGGTGTTTGAGTATCCAGGGAGAAGTGGATCGTATGGGTCAGTGCGGCATTTTGCCCCAACCTCAGAGTCGCTGGACGAGTCGTCGTCGTCGGCACCATAGAGCGGGTGGTCGTCATTATCCGAGTCGGCGGTCGTTCGGACAGGGGAGTAGTTGGATGATGACGATGTGGTAGGGGCGGCAGAAATGGATGGAGCTGGTGTAGATTCTGGTGTGGTCGCGGCCGTAGAGGAAGTAGGGGCATATGCGTTGCTGACGACGGTGGGTGGCGAATTGCGGCCACTCTTGAGCCGGCGTTCCTTGGCGAGGCGCTGCCGACGTAACAAGTGCCGCGTCCATCGCCGGTCCACAGTATCATACAAGACGCAACTCGACGAGAGAGGCGGTATACGCGAGTCTTGGTCTGCGGCAACCGTGAGCCACACGGCCGGGATATCCTTGGCCGAGGCCAAGGTTGGGTCGAAGTTGACAGGCAAATGGCCGAGTGCAGCGTCCATTTCCTCGAGGCCCGGCGGTGACGTGGGAGGAAGCAAGTTGCGAATGGATGTTGACAGGTTGGCTGCTGCGACTTGCACGTCAATGGACAGATTGCGTTTGAGCCATTCCGAGGTTTTGGAGCCGAGTGTCGACGAAGCGGCCGCGAATGCAGATGAGAAGACGCCGGACGACGTGTTGCCGTTGGAACTGTTTTGCTGGAAAGCAAAGAATGGCGAATTGTTTGGATTGCTGCCGTTGGGTGACGTCTTGAGAATGGACTTGATTCGACGGGGAAGTGGAGGAGACGGAGGCGCGGGCTCAGGTATCGGGATTTCGGTGAGTGTAGATGGTGCATCTGGCTGTGGCGCACTCGGAATTTCCGCAGTTGAGGTGGCGGGTGGTCCACCAAGTGCCAATTGTTGCTCCTACACGAAATGGTTGATGCCGGTTCAGTCATTTGTCTGGGCGACCTCTCCCTCCGTGAATGAGACAACGAAAACGAACCGTCAAGAAGGCAAGCGCTGCATCCAATGAATCACCGCCTGTACACGCCAGCGCGGTTTGAGCCGTATCAAAATCCACGCCTCTTGCGAGCAGCTGAGCCAGCACGGCATCGCGACGTTCTTGTGTGCCGGGTGATGGCGGAGCGGATCCAACCTGATCAGATGGACCGCCAACCGCCTCGACGGGAGTAACAGTTCGTACATCCATCTCTGGCGACGTGAGGGCACTGGCCGCGGTCGAGCTCTGACCAGAACTGGAGCCATCAGAGAGAGGCACGGCCTCGAGGCCGACCAGATCTGAGTCGGAGGGAGATGTGTGGAGCGGTAAAGACATTGGCACGCGGCGCAACAGGCAATGTGCTGGGGCGTGGGGGATGCTGTTGTATCGGCTGTCTCGGCAGTCTCGGCTGGCTCACTGCGAAGGATGGCGCAGGTCAGGAGCACGTGATAGGTGGCGACGGGCAAGGCTGCTTAGCAACGGTGGTCGATGGATTGGAAGGCTAGAGGCCCATTGCTTTGAGTGATACGCCTTGCATTGCCATCAGGTTGCTCCATACCCATGTGGTTTTTGGCCGCGACCGGACCTGTTTGGCTCTCTGCCGACGTCGACATGGCGGTGGCGGACACACGAAAGGGAAAGGGCGGGCGAACATCTGTGACGCCACCGAGTCTGATCGCGAGTCAGAGTACTCGTCAGTGGAGTCAGTGGGACAGTTTGTGACAGAGACACGGGTGCCAACATCATATTGAAGAAATACAATGCAGTGTGCAACGACAGATCGACAAGTTCAGATGTACAGGATTAGAATCACAAGTCCAAGTTCTCCTCCTTAAACTCTGACCCGAGCCATTGCCACACACGGTCTGCGCCAATGTTTTGCGTAAAGTACGGCGCCATCATCTTTCCGTCCACAACCATCACCTGCCCGCTCTTCTCCTCAACAATCTGCGCCGCACCATCCTTCATGCCCATGTACAGCATCATCTGCGGCGTCGCGCGCTCCCGCTTTTCCAGCTCAACAGCAGCCCCGTCCTTGTTCTTGCCCTCAATCAACCTGATAATGTTCGTCAAGGCCAGAGCACCGTGGCGCCATGCAGTGTATCCCATCTTGACGTCGTCCGTCGCGGCCACATTGCCAATCGCAAAGACGTTCGGGAAGGCTGCGTCTGCAACTTGCATTGTGTCGAGCACGTTGATGTAGCCCGACTTGTCCAACGGCGCGGTGGTCAACGTAGCAAGGGCTTCCGAGTTGGGCCGCATCCCAGTGCACATCATCTGCCAAGTATAAAGAGTCATTAGCCGTTGGCGAACGGGAAAACGAGCGAAAGGAATGAAAAGTCAACAGACAAGGAGATCACACTTTGCGACAATTGACGACCCGTCCGTGGCACGGACCTCGAATGGAGTCTGCTCCTCGGTCGAAACAGATGGGGACGAGGCCCAAGTGGGAACACCGGACAAGTCCACGCGCTTGCCCAAGATACGCACAACACCCAACTTGTCGAGAATGCTCGCCGCCTCCTCGGCCAGCCTAGGCTCGTACGCCGGCAAGTACGAGTCGCGCGAGTGCACCAGCGTCACATTGGTCTCGGGGAACGATTCCTTGATTTCTGCCGCCATCTCCAGACCAGCGGCTCCACCGCCAACAACAACAACGTCGCGCGCAGCTGCAATCCGCGCCTGGTATTTCTTCAACGTATCAATCGCCACCGTCTTGGTCGTGTGCGACATGAGCGTGGTTGGCTCAGGACCCGTCGTCCCCGTGGCGATAATGACGTATTCGTACGGGATCGACTCGCCCTTGTCGGTGATGATATGCGTGGGCGTCATTTGCTTGGCCGTTGCTTGGATCACAATGCCGCGGGCCTCGTCGCCGCCAAACATGTTGGAATAGGGTGCGAACAATTCACGCTCAAAGCCGCCGTGCACGGCAGCGCGTGGGAAAGCGTAGCAGTAGTGCATGTGCGAGTGCTGCTCGATGAGAACGATGCGGTACGGCGCGGGAAGGCCCCCGAGCTCGCGGAGCTTATGGCAGGCACCGATACCTATATGATGGTGAGACATGCCAGAATGACAGTGAGCCGTTGCTGCGGAATGCAACGCAGGCAATGCGCGGAAGGCCAGAACGGACCTCCACAAGAACCTCCCAAGATGACCACGTTCTTGAATCGAGTGTCGTCGGCGGTAGAGATGGTCATGTCTGGAAAATGTAGGTGTTGCAAAACAAGCGTGGAACGATTGACTGTTGGCTCGGACGCATTCAATTCGCGGCGGCGAGGCGGTGAGCTCGTAATGTAGGTCTCATGCTGGTAGTGCCGCTGACAGGACGTCGTTCAATCCAACAGCTCTTCCATCCCGTTCATCGCAACTAGCCCACTCGCGACAGAACCGACAATAATCTTCATGACACCTCATACCATGCAGTGGTGTCTTACTACCAGACAGTTATCAACTCTCATCGGTCAGGGTTCCACCATAATAGCCGAAAGACGTGGCCAAAGTCTAGCAAGTTTGGCTGCTTTCCTTGTCTCGCACCTGATTCGGAGAAACCTGTCTCAAAATGTGCCATTATCTGATCACGATAATTCAATGAATGCCGAACCAAACTTCTCGGTCAATTTTCTGGAATTATTCCGCACCCTGTCGGCATGCTGTGTACAGTACTCCAATATCATCAATAGAACGTCGGTGTCGGCGATAACACTCATCAGGGTTGATTTCATAAATAATCCGCGCCATAAAGCCCTTTGTCTGACCCGTTGTCTCATTTGTGCCTACCAATCAAGCGTGACGGACTCAATTCAACTTGCCGAGGCGGTCGGTAAGCAATGCATACAGCAATCACAATCGATCCGCCGATTCTTATGAAGCCGTACATACATACCAGATCCAAAACAGGGTCGGGTTCAGTAGACGCCGCCCCAACACTCATCGGCTCATCCACCAGAACGACCCATGACTTGCCGAATGCTATCAGATGGTGCATATGGTATTCCTACGACAGTATGTGCCGTCGAAATTTCTCGCCACTTCATCAAGATCGACTAACTCGATGCCGTGTGGAGGGGCGGCAGAGCATGAGTCGGTTAAAGGAGCATACCAACCCTGAAGCAGCTTGCCTTTGACGGCCGTTCATCCACGACTTCTAGCTCAGCTGATCACGCCTCTAACATGAATGCTCACCATCCATCACCGGATTCAGATGCGCCTCCAGGCGCTCGTCGCATGGCCGCCGTCGTCAAGTCGTGGACCCGGAAAGACTACATCATTGTGTTTGCGGGCATCTTTGGCGTTGCCTTTTTCAGTGCTTTGGCCGGTAGCATGGAGATGACCGCCGAACCGTTCGTCCTGAGTTACCTGGGGGAGCACAGTATGCTGCCCGTCCTCGGCGTGTTTGATGCACTGTTGTATTCGGTCTCCCAGCCGATCGTTGCCAAGTTGCTGGATGTGTTTGGTCGGTTGGAGCTCACGGTCCTCTGCATGGCATTTTACGCACTGAGTCGTGTGTTGATGGCGGCGGCTCAGAGTTTTGGAGTGTATGCGGTACGCTTCCACAGCGCTTGATTCAGCACTCGTCGTGAGTTCTAACCCAACTCTCGAAATACAGATCTCGATCCTCTTCAACACATTTTCCCGCAGCGGACAATACCTCCTTTCGCAAATTTTGATCGCCGATGCGTCGTCTCTCCTCAATCGTGGTCTCTTGAGCAACATCGTCAACCTCCCGTTCCTCGTGACGGTGTTTATTGGCCCGTTCCTCTCCAACATGTTTATCAAGCTCGGATACCAATGGATCTACATCTTCTCCGCTATTTCGGTTCCCACGCTCGGTTTGCCCATCATCTACAAGCTCTACGCGGGTGAGCGCAAGTGCCGTGCCAACGGCGAGATTGACGAAACCATGACATGGAGGTACAACACGACTGGTGCGAGTACCACGACTTTGCTCAACAAGCAGCTCGATTTGCCCGGCGTCGGCATGCTCGTTTTTGGTCTCGCTCTCTTCTTTTTGCCGTTCCTCACGTCGTCCCGATTCGCTGGCGGATTTGGCAACCGTACGTTTCCAATTTCAGTCCGAGCGAGGGCTCTCCCTGTCACTCGGCCTGCTCACTGTTCGTGTTCTTTTATTTTTTAGCGATTCCCATCGTGATGCTT
This sequence comes from Catenaria anguillulae PL171, assembly GCA_002102555.1. Taxonomy (NCBI): domain Eukaryota; kingdom Fungi; phylum Blastocladiomycota; class Blastocladiomycetes; order Blastocladiales; family Catenariaceae; genus Catenaria; species Catenaria anguillulae. The sequence goes on along the minus strand of MCFL01000383.1, from coordinate 3,084 downwards.
GTCAGCGGTATACTTCTGCTCGCTGGCTTTGGCGTCTGGGAAGTCAAGCACGCCTCCGCCAAGGGCTACCTTCCCGTGTTCCCATACAAGCACCTGACCAACCGCACGGCCATCGGCGCCATGATCACCATTGTCTTTGTCTTCATTGACTACGCCTTGTACCACACGTTCCTGTCATCTTACGTGCGCGTGACACGCAACATGGAGTACTCGCAAGTCGGCATCATTGCCCAGCTCTATTCGCTCACGGCGTCGCTGTCGGCCATTTTCACGGGCATCCTGATCAAGTACACCAAGCGGCACAAAATCTACTCCATCCTCGGTATTGTCTTGCACGCCGTTGGTGTGGCTATGATGATCACGTACCGTGGCCCCGACTCGACCGACTTTGAATACATCCTGAGTCAATCGCTCGCGGGCATCGGCGGCGGATTTCTCGTGTGCTCGCTCATGGTTGCACTGCAAGCCTCGGTTCCCTCGGCATTCATTGCCTCGCTCATGACCTTTTGGCTGCTTGTGTCCGGTCTGGGCTCGTCAATTGGCGGCGCCATTGCTGGCGCGCTGTGGACAAATTCACTCGAGTCGCAAATCATGTCGCGGTTGCCGACATTGGCGCCCGAGGTCTTGACAACCATCTTGGGATCGATCGAGGAGGTGCTCAAGCTGCCGGTCGCGCAGCGTGAGGCCGTGGTCCAGGCGTATGTTTCCGTGCAGCGGTACTTGTCGATTGGCGCTGCGGTGTCGTTGGTGCCCGCAGTGATCGGTGTCTTGATGCTTCGTGAGCACAACTTGGAGCCGGAAAAAGACGTTGACTCGGCGGACAGTGATCGAGGGGCACAAGGCAGCGAGGAGGCGCTGGTTGGGGAGAAGGCTGAAGTCTAGACCGTTCCTTTGTGCTGTCCGACAATGTTATCATGTAGCAGTAGCGGCATTTTCACTCATACATATGTACACTCGCAATTTGCTTCGGTGAATCCTTGCCGATCACTTTTCCGGCTCATGTCCACTTCATGTCAATTGACTACGACTTGTGTAGGTGTATATAGGCGTCTTTACCTAACTTGGGCATCCAGACGAGAAGCCGCATATACAACTGAATGTCGGAGGAAATTAAAGCAATTTGCATTACAAAATTGGCAAGTCAATCGAGTACTTTACAACAAGACTCGGTGTGTAAAATGAAAGAAAAGGCACAACCAAAAGGGTGGGAAAAGGGAGACCTATGAACAACACCAGTCTCGCGACAAGAGCAAGGAAAGAGGTAAAAAGAACACACAAAAAGGAGGGGAATGGGTTTCACTTATGCCTTGATGGCCTCAGCCTTGTTGCTGCCGTTGAAGCCAAAGACACGGTCCATGTCTTCAAGGCTGAAACCCTTGGTCTCGGGAACTTGGAGCTGAACGTACGCAGCCATGGCGAGACCAGTGCAGCCGAACACGGCGTACTGGGAGGCGCCAAGCGCCTCCGAAATGTAGGGCCAGGAGAAGGACAAGATGGTGTTGTTGATCCAGTTGGATGCGGTGGCGAGACCAGTGCCCTTACCACGGACACGAAGCGGGAAGATCTCGGATTGGTAGACCCAGACAACGGGGCCCCAGGTCGAGGCAAAGCAGAGCACGTAGGCGTACATGCAGAGCACGGCAATGATGGAGAAGGCACGAGCGGAGCCTGGCACAAAGGTGTCGGCCGTGATCTTGTCGCCGGGCATACCAACGGTCGACTGGAACAAGTTGACAAACAAGACGAGGAGCCACATGCAGGTGGCCATGCCGAGACCGCCCCACTTGAGCAACTTGGTACGACCAGCACGCTCAATCAAGTACATGCCTGGAAGGGTACCGAAAACGTTGACGAGCGACTGGATCACAACGTTGACAGTGATGGCTGTTTCGCGAGGAATACCCATGGCAATGAAGAGCGACGACGAGTAGTACATGACAGCGTTGATACCGGTCCACTGCTGGAAGAACTGAAGGATGATGCCGATAACCAAACGGTTGCGGATGCCAGGGCGCATGAGCTCGGACCACGAAGCATTGCCAACAGCCTTCTCGGCCTCGATACCCTGCTTGAAGTCGTGGAACTCTTCTTGGACGAGGGGAGCCTTCTCGTCAGATTGACGGAGCTTGGCAAGACTGGCAAGGGCCTCGGACTCGCGCTCGCGCGACATGAGCCAGCGAGGAGACTCGGGCAAGAAGAAGAGCATGCCCATAAGGATGAAGCCGGGGATGGCCTGGATCGCAAGAGCAAGACGCCACTGAGCATCGTTGTTTTCGTTCTTGTTGCCGTAAGCACCGATGATGATGGCGTTGCAAATCGAGGCAAAGGCGATGCCAATAGTGATCATGAGCTGCTGCACAGACGTGAGACGACCGCGCAAGTCGGAGGGCGCCAACTCGGCAATGTAAAGCGGCACCGAGCCAGAGAGCATGCCGATACCGACACCACCAAAGAAGCGACCAGCGGAAATGAAGGTGACACGGGAGCCGATGGACGAGCCAGCAGGGACGAGTGCTTGCAGGAGACCGCCCAAGGTGAAGAGGAAGGCACCAACAAAGATGGCACGCTTGCGTCCGAGGAAATCGCCGCCGAGGGTAATGATCAAGGCACCGGGAATGCAACCGAAAACGAAGGCCGTGACGATCGACGACGTGTAGAAGGTGGCTTCAGCCGTCTTCTCGAGGGCGCCATTGACAACGGTCGACATGCCAAAGTAGAGACGGAACGGATTCATTTCAAGGACCGAGTTGATGATACCGATCTCGTATCCGAAAAGGAAGCCACCAAGGGCAGCCGCGAATCTGTCAGCATGGAAGAGAAAGCCATCATAGAGTGAGTTTGATGGGCGGAGACAGACGCGAGACAGTTTTACATTGCAAAACAAGGAAACATACGCGACGAAGTAGGAATAGGTCTGCGCGCTGACCATTGTGTGTGAGGGAGGTGAGTAAGGAGGTATTTGGCAAAAGGATAGAGCGGCGAAGCACACGCCAAGAGGATTGGGTAATGGATGAAGATAGAGGAGGTCGGCGAGAGACAGAACTTGACGCTCGAATGAGGGTCCGAGAGTGGAGGAGCAGCGGG
>MCFL01000382.1:0-18825 GCA_002102555.1 Catenaria anguillulae PL171 | reverse complement strand
CACCCTGGCTTTGGAATCAACGCGACAAACAACATCGACAACGGCATTGTGAGCCAATCACAGGTTCGTCACAAACGACAGTGGTTCACTGCAAGCTCGTGGTATTGGTGAGCTGAGCAAGTCGTAGATGAGATCGCGCGCCGCCTAGGTATTCCATGCCTGAGCAAGAAAGATTCCTCACACAACAGGTTGGTGTTGAGTGATGAGGTCTGCAAACTCGGTGTCACGCGTTGTCCGCACGCTTTTGCGCTCCTCCCTCGTTGCCACACGCATTGATTCCATCCACTGGCCCCTTTTCGCCTCGACATGCACTTTTCACGACAAAATCGATGAACGACATCATGAACTTGGCTGTGCGACCAGGCAACCTGAGCGTGGCCACATGCATTTCGTCGGCCATAGTCAGCACCATAACGTTGCTGATATCCATCATTTGGCCCTCGCACTCTTTGCACGCGCATTTCCCAATCGCTTCCGGCAATATGTCTCACATGAATCAGCTATTCGTCTCTTGAGCGACGTTCCGGCTCCTGTTCTATGCCAGCATTCTTTGATTGTCGATTCGTTAAATCACATCTTCTACTTTGGGTCGCTCTGGCTGCTTCATGAAGCAGACCCATTGGTCTACCGAGTGATTTACGTGGCAACGTCGTCAACTACAAACCCTTTGATTGTATTTGCCATCGTTCATCGTTGCATCTTTATTGTGGGCCAACATTGCGCACGGCGAAGGTGGCGACTGCTCGCGATCGCGTTTATGCTGTGCTTTGGCGTGTCGTTGGCGATTGGAATCAGCGGCGGTGAAATTATCGCGGCGTTGCTGCGGCCGGGCCACGAAGCGAGCACGCCGAGCTGTGGTCACCTCGCCATATGTGTCGAGTGAAGTCTCGATGATTGTCATCATTCTCCTCTTTGGTGTTTGGGGCGTCGGTTTGGGCCCTCGCGTACTTGGTGCGAACATCCAAGACAACACCACTCAGAGCAGGTGAACTTCCGCCAGCGCCACGCATTAGTGTTGTTGGGCATGGCCGCCAGTAGCACGGCGTCGTCTTTCCAGGCCCAACCAGAATACGCTATCGGATTCGGGCAATCATCTCAACTCAACCACGTTCAATGTCCAGACGCAAACGAGCGTGTGCACGACGGTACTTCCATCATTGGATGCTGTTGACGTCATGGCAGAGAATCCATCACGGAGCGCGGACATTCTCTCCAGCAATACGCTCGCATCTCAGTTGTCCAAGATGGCCAAGCGTGCAACAGGCTCGTCAATCAACCTCAAGTCACATTCGCCAACAACATTTGATTCGGTCGGGCCGATGTGCCCACCATCTGCCGCTCCGTCTTCCCAACACACACCTGTATCGCATACCGCGCCGTCACAGCAACTCGCCTATCCACTCTCGCGCTCTTTCTCATCCTCACGTTGCTTCTTACCTCTCATGGATTGGTGTCCTGGGATCTCCGCACAGGGCCCATTCATTGGTCCAATTCGATCCGCAACACTCATGAGCCTCTGGCATTCTCGGGTGCTGGGCCGATGCGTCATTCGAGTCACTGGCACGCGTGGCCGCCAAGCGACAGAATGAACAGAGTTGGGAGACGGTGAGTGCGCATTTCAGTTTCTTTTCGACCATTCGGCAGACGCTCGGACGGGCGATGGGAGGTGGATCAAGGCGTGCGTCAGAGCAAGCAGGCGCAAGAAGAATGTCGAATCAGGTTGCGGTGGGAACCATGCGACAAGCGGCGAGTCCGACAGTCCTCCGGTCCGCGCCTACATGTTTAAGGGCCGACGGGACCATTGTGTCGAATGCGCGGCAAGGGCAGGGTGAGGGACATCAGGTCAAGTTACCGTCGCTTGTCCAGGGATCATCCCCGCGGTCTGGGCTCCATTTGCAGCAACAGCAACAGCAACATCAGTCGCGAAAGGGGTCGGGTCAGCCGCAAGTCATCGCAGAGGAGTCGTCGCGAAGGAGTTCCGTTGAGGTGGTGACCGTGCCGCGGAAAGGCAAGTGAGGCGATGCGAGAGATACGACAGGGCGTCGAGAGCTCGGTGGGTTATTTATTGTCAGTGTAGAGTGTCACATGATTATCAAATTTTGAGAATGGAACCAATTGCATACACGACTCCAGATTCTGCTGAATAATTGTGTGACGATAGTAGCTTGTCCATGCTTCCCAACTCGACTTCGCCAACTGACAACGGCCGCCCGTATCACTTGCACTGGCTGCATCAAAACGGGGATCTGAGCGATGATGGACATTGGAGGGGGCGAAGTGGCCGGACTTGAATCGGACATGCTCCCTGCCGTCTACATATCATAGCATGGCACGCTTGAGTGCGATAACTTTGGCGATTGACTTTTGGATAATGTTTCTGCTCCAACTAGAAAATTTTTCATTCATGCAACACACACCTACTTGCGGTCCATGAAGACTCTTTGCATTTCCATGGCGCATCGACTACTACCATGATCTGTCTCCACCTGCTCGTTCCAGTCATTCGCCACCAAAGCGTGCGGCCGATACGGGCGGCAGCCGCTTCCGCCCGCCATTTGCGTTTCGCGGCCGTACCAAGACCGAACGAGGCAAGAAGGCAACACTTTTCGGCAACTCCCCACATTGTACCGGCAACGCCCGTTGACGATCCCGTGTCGCCATACACTCGCACAACCTTCTGCGGCCACGTCTCGCTCTCTCAACACTCGGGCAAGGCCATTGCGCTCACAGGCTGGGTCGAATCCATCCGCAAACTGTCTCCAGAGCTCACATTTATCGTGCTGCGTGACGGCACGGGCAAAGTGCAGCTTGTTCTCCGCAATCGGCCCGACCTGGTCAAGCAGTTTGATTCGCAGGCGTCGCTTGAATCCGTAGTCGCCGTCAAGGGCAAAGTAGTTCCTCGCCCCGCTGGGGATAAGCAGACGCAGGAGTTGGAAGTGGATAGTGTGGAGGTTGTGAATCGGGCGGCCAAGCTGCCTGTGCACTTGTTTGGCCCACCCGACTCTCTACCCAGCGAAGACGCTCGTCTCAAACACCGGTACCTCGATCTGCGCCGGCCCGCTCTGCAATCTGCACTCCGCACGCGGTCGCTCGCCATGCACTCGATCCGCACTGCCCTACTCGCACACAACTTTACCGAAATCGAAACGCCAACGCTCTTCAAGTCCACACCCGAAGGCGCCCGTGAGTTTCTCGTACCGACCCGCCGCCCAGGCCTCTTCTATGCCCTGACCCAGTCGCCGCAGCAGTACAAGCAGCTGCTGATGGCGTCCGGATTTGACCGGTACTTCCAGTTTGCCCGTTGTTATCGAGACGAGGATCAGCGCGCAGACCGGCAGCCAGAGTTTACGCAGGTGGATCTGGAGGTGGCGTGGGCAGACCCGCCAACGATTCGCGGCATTGTGCAGGATGTCATGGTCAAGGCGTTTGACGAGTGTTTGGGCATCAAGTTGGACACTCAAGTGGACTTTCCCGTGTTTGCGTACGACGAGGTCATGGCAAGATTTGGCTCGGACAAGCCCGATTTGCGGTTTGCGGGCGTGTGCGAGATTCGCCAAGTTGACGACTTGTTAACTCCCGAGATGAGTGAGACGCATTCGCTCGATGTGATTCATGTGCCTGCCGACAAGTATCCGCTGTCGGGTGCCGAGGTCAAGAAGCTCGCTGCGGCCGCCAAAGCACTCGGCGTGACGGTTGTTAAATCCAAGGGATCCGCGCCAACTTTACCGTACTTGTCCCCAACAGCCCGCTGGCCCTACCCAGCAGGCGACCTGGTTTTCCTGCACCTGCGCAAAGGTAAACACCTTCGCGGGGGTTCCACCACGCTTGGCACCTGGCGCACGCAATTCCTCTTCACACACCTGCCCCCCGCGCTTCGCCCAACGCCTTGCGCCCATTCGCCTTCCAATGGGTCCAAGGGTTTCCGCTGCTGACGCCCGTGGCTCGACACAAGCCCGCGTATGCCTTGGGCGCCAATGACGCGCAATGGTCTGCGACCCACCACCCGTTTACTGCCCCGCACCCCTCGGACCTGCCACTGCTTTCGACCCGCCCCGGCGCGGTCCGCCGGCCAACACTACGATTTGGTTCTCAACGGGTTTGAAATTGCCGGCGGATCCATTCGTATCCACCAGCACGAGCTGCAGCAAAGGGTGTTTGAGTTGCTCGGTATGGGCGAGGCGCAGACGAGGCAGTTTGCGCATTTGCTGGATGCGTTGCGGTACGGCTGTCCGCCGCATGGCGGAATTGCGATCGGGTTTGACCGGTTATGAGTGTCATGTTAGACAGGCCGTCGATTCGCGATGTGATTGCGTTCCCAAAGAGCTCGGGCGCCGAGGCGATGGTGGGCAGCCCGAGTGTGGTGGGCGAGGGACAGCTGAGGGAGTACCATATTGATGTAAGAGAATAGCACGATCCGATAGTCCACTATTGTGTATATCATATGTAACCTGTGTTTATTACATGAACCAATTTTTTACGACCTCGACTTTGGCATCCCCTTGCGCTTGCCGCCTTCATCCTCCAACTCCTTTGCCTGATAAAGTGCGGTGCCACTTCCAGCAACCACGCCGGATTAAATCACTCACTTGGCGCATAAACTCCTTTGTCGTAAACACGAGCTCATGATACATGACCCATTTTGGCGGGCCCTTTGCATTGCGCTCGGCCGCCTTGTACAGCGCGCTGGTTGGGTGAATCATGACCGAGTTGTTGTGCTTGATGTTGCGATACGAATCGCCCGCCTGTTGATGCGGCACGCATGATAAAAGAGCCCGCAGCAAACGCCTTGAGAATGGGTTTCGGGTCACCAAACGGATCGTCGGCCGCGCTCATGGGCACCTCGACACGTTCCATGAGCCCAACGAGCTGGTCGCGCACGTCGTGCGCGCGGGTCATGGACCGGTGCTGGATAAAGTTGTCGTAGCACCACTGCACGGAAAAGTTGGTTTCGACCCATTGGTTCCACACATTGAGCAGCGTGAGGTGGTCGCCCGACGCATGGAAGAAGGATTGCCGGGCCTTGTCGGCGTGCACGGCCTTGTCCTTTGGCTTGTAAAAGATGGAGTTTTGCACCGAGAGCATGGCGACGATCGACACGACTTCTTCGGCGCAATTGTACTTTTCGGCCGCGAGCAGCGTGCGCGAAAGCATGGGATCGGACGGGAACTCGGCCATGCGCCGGCCGAGCTTGGTCAATTGGCCTTGGTCGTTGAGTGCGCCAAGGCATACAACTGCTCGAGCGCACGACGCAGCGTCTCAACGGGCGGAGCGTCCATAAAGTCAAAGTCGATCAGATCGTCAATACCCAGCGACTTGAGCATTAGCACCGTGCTGCCCAAGTTGGTCCGCTGGATTTCGGGGATCGTGTTGGCTTCGAGCTCATTTTCGTATGCCAGAGCGTGTACAGCCGGAAGCACTTGCCGGGCCCAACACGGCCGGCACGGCCCGCACGCTGGTTGACCGCCGCGCGACTCGCGGGCGTGACAATCAACGACTCCATGCCCGTTCGTGGATTGTACGATGTTTGCTTGACGAACCCGGGGTCAATCACATATACGATGCCGTCAATCGTGATGGAGGTTTCGGCAATGTTGGTCGCGAGCACAACCTTGCGCGCCCCGTCGGGTGTCTTGTCAAAGATCTTTGCCTGCATGTCGGAGGGCAGCGTCGAGTAAATGGGCGCAATGATGAGTTCCTTGATGCGTTTGCCGAGCGACTTGGCAATGGTTGTCAACCGCTCCTGTGCCGCCTCGATCTCCTCTTGTCCCGTTAGAAAAACAAGGATATCGCCCGGCCCTTGCGTAATGTGAATCTGCATCACGGTCGCCACGCACGCTTGCAAGTAGTCCGCCTCGGGCGCCTTGGTGTAGTAAATGTCGACAGGGAACTTGCGGCCCTCGACGTACAGAATGGGCGCAAAGTCAAGTAGTCGGAAAACTTTTGGGCGTCCATGGTGGCCGACGAAATGAGCAGCTTGAGGTCGGGTCGGAAGCGGGCAATGTCCTTGATGAGGCCCAAGAGTACGTCCGTATGCAAAGTGCGCTCGTGTGCTTCGTCAATCATAAGGCAGGCGTACGAGGCGAGGTCAGGCTCGGTCATGAATTCGCGCAACAGCATGCCATCCGTCATGTCTAAAAGAACGTTAATCAAAACATGTGTGAGCGAGCGCCGGTCAAACATTTGCTACTTGCGAACAAGGGTTATGAAGAGGAACGCACACTTGATGACCGTCTTGTCACTGGTGCAATCCTCAAACCGAATCGAATACCCGACCTCGTAGCCCAATTTGACATTCATTTCCTCTGCCACACGCGCAGCTACCGACATGGCGGCCACCCGTCGAGGTTGCGTGCATCCAATCTTTTTCCCGTCTTTTGTGAACCCGGCCTCGTGCAGTACTGCGGCAGCTGAGTGGTTTTCCCAGAGCCAGTTTCACCAACAATGATAATAATTTGGTGCTCTTGAAGGGCGTCGAGCAACAGTTGGCGGTACTGGAATACGGGAAGCGATTGGCGGACCTGCTGAATCGACATGGCTACACGATGGAGGCGGGCAATCGTCAACCATGTTCTGCCTCGCCACGGGGAAATGCAGAACGTACCTTTGGCAACGGCGGGATCAATCACTGGAACCTCCTGCCCTTGGCATCCTCGTTCATGGTATTGCTCAACACGAAATCAATGTGCTCTTCCTCGTCAAACACAAAATCAAACTCACCGCCACCTGCCTGCTCGTCGGCCAAATCTTTGCCCGCCGCCATGGCTGCCTTCAATTGATGGCGCTCCCACTCATCCTGCTCGCCCACATATTGCTGTTCCTTGGGATCTTCCTTGTACCTCGCATACAATGCCTCTTCCCGCTTCTTTTTCCCTCCACTGCCATCGCCCGCATAGTAATCTTCGGGCATGGCATACGCCTGCACCCTCGACTCTTGCTCGATCCGCCGGCGCTCCTCTGCAATCCGCACCAGCTTTTCCCGATACTCGAAATCCTTTTGCTCCTTCTTTGTCAACTTTTGATTCCGGAACAGCGCCCGCTCCTCTTCGAGCTGTCGCTTCATGATGGCCAGCTGCTGCTCTCGCGCTTTTCCAAATACTCTTGCCTGGACCTCTCCCTCAACGTCGGCAACGCCTGCGACCGCGCCGCAGAGTCATCCGCCAGTGCCCTGCGGCGTGCCGCGGCCGAGTCGGCCAGCCTTGACCGGTCCTCGATCAATTTGCGCTCGCGCTCCGCATCCTTTTGTTTGAGGCGCTCGGCAAAGGCGTCGCGGTCCGCGAGATCCTGGGCGCGCCGGCGAGCTTCCGGATCAAGGTGGTTGTCGTTGGTGTGGTCGCCAGCTGGTGGCGGCGTCGGCGACCGATCTCGGCGCCGCTTGATGACTTGAGTTGGACGGTCGTCCGTGTCCGAGTCGGAGTGGCGGGAGGATTTGGTGCGAATGGACGGCTTTTTGCGTTTTGGAGGTTTGGATGAGGACGATGAGGGCGGCGGCGGTGGTGGGTCGTCGTCGAGAACGAGACCGTATTGCGAGTTTTCGGCGAGGAGGTTCTGGGTTTCCGCTTCTCGTGCCCGCTGCTTTTCCATTGCACGCTTGGCGGCATGAAGCGCGGCAGAGGAGGAGGATGACGAAGACATATGGTAGTATGTTGATGTGGTTGATTGCTTGTAGTGAAATTCATGGATAGCAATTGTGCTTCACATGCATGTTTCTTCAGAGTGACAGCGCTTTTTTCAATGTAATATTTTAGTGAGCATTGGATTGGACTGAGCTTTTCAGAAATCAGAGCTGTCGATCTGCCCACTTGAGACACTCTTTCTTAAATACACCTGCTGACGGGCGGGCAAAGGATGTGGCCAGCGCGCCGAAGACAGTGGCATGATGAACGTGGCCATCGCTGGCGAATGGTGGAAAAAAAGCAAGCATACCGGAAGACTTTACGATCAGCCCGTTGCGTTGACCTGGTCTGGACGAGTTGATCTCGAGCGGGCGAGGTGGAGTCCGACGACGACGAGTATCTGCTCGCAAAAAAGTGGTCTGCGGATGGTTTCCGTCGCCGATCATATTGAGACTTGTCGCGAGACGAAAGACAATCGAGGAGCAAACGACGCCTCGAATGCAACCTTCTCCTCCCTCTCATTTATCTTACTTTCACCAAGTAACGGCCGTGCTCATTAGGTCATCTCACGCAGCCTGGCCCAACCACCCAACCCTGAAACAGCACGGTCGCATCAAGATCGTGCACAGCTGTGTGAACTTTACATGCAAATATGATACACACGACGGCACATCCACGCCGTCCACCGACCCACTCAAACCCCCATTTCCAACTCACTTGCCTCCCTGCGCCACCAAATCCCACCAAGCATCGCCTCATCCTCCTGTGCAGTCATATCCACCACATGCTGCCTCTGCGGTTGCTGCACCCGTAAACCCGCCGCGCCGGCCGCTGTCCCGCCAACACCCAGACTCGACGCTGGCGATGGCGACGCCGGCGGCAATGGTCGAGCAAAGTGAAACACGCCCGCGGGCATGTACGGATTCGCCGCCGCAGCCGAGGCGCTCGCGGGCGGCGCTGGACGCGTCGTGTACATTTCCGTTGTCGTTGGGGGTGGATACGAGTCGTGGCGCGTCGGCTGTGGCGAATCCGTGTGCGATTGGTGTGCATGTAAATGCCCGTGAGGTGAGTGCGGGCGCGGGGGAATAGGCGGTGGAAACGTGTCGGATCGCGCGAGCGGACCAGATACGAGAGGCGAGTGTGTGGTTGGTTCATGAAGGTGCTGGGCCGGAGGTGGGTAATGCGGTGGGGCCAGTCGCGCAGGCGAATGCGTCGACAACGGTGGCGGCTGCCTCGTTGTGTATACTGGTGGATGTGGCGGATGTGAAGGTCGAGCGGGTGACTCGGGTCGGGTCCCATACACGGGCGGACCGGACGCCATTGGGGCAGGCGCTCGTGTTTGGAACATGACCTGTGGTGACGCATGTCCATTCGATAGCTGCTGCTGGTGCTGCTGATGCACAGCCGTGACTGGTGGTGCAGATGGCGGCGGCACCTCCTCACCCAAATCTGCCCGCCTTCTCGCTTCGACAAATCTCGTGAGCTGACCGACAGCCACCTGTGTATCTCTCCATTCCACGAGCCGCGGGCGCACCCACTTTGAGATGGACTTGTGCAACTGCGGGTTTGCCATGCGCTGGTCGAGTAAGATGAGCGCGCCCCAGTCGCCACGATGGCGAATGCATCGGCCGAGCGCCTGATTGAGCGCTCGAAACGCTTGAATGTTGTACCATTCGTGGCCAGAGAGCAGGCCGCGCGAGTGTTGAAGACGATCATTGAAGTCCTTTTTCAGGGCGACTTGTTTGTCCTTGCTGTTAAGAGTAACGTAGAGCGAGTCAGCCAATGACATGGACGAAAAACCAAGCGAATTGAGAAATGCTTGCGTACGCATGAGGGTAGGGAATACCGATACAAACGACGGCGCGCGCTCGATGATTTGAAAAGTCAATGCCCTCGGACACTTTTCCGCGAAACACACCAAACAATACGGCCCTGGGAAAAGATAGAACATGCACCCGTCAACAAATACACGCGAAAAAATAGGAAGGCCACAGAATAAAACCAACGCACCCACATCCTTTGACCACTCCGTCACCCGCTCCACCGCCGTGCTCCTCCTCCCGCTTTCGACTCGCATCCACCGCATCGTAAAACTCCTTGAGCGCCTCATCAAACACCCCTTCCTTTCCACCCCTCGGCTCCATCATGACCGTCCCCTTTTCCCTCTCCAAGGCCGCCCACACGCCCGTGACCTTCCACCTCGCCACCAGCTTTTCCAAAAACGCATAACTCGGCCCAAACACCAGCACGCCATGCGGCACCACGCTCGCAATGCCCACGAGCGCATCGCCCACGGCGTCCTGGTACTCGAGCCGCTCGCTACCCTTGTAATCGCCCACGAGCGGCACGTGCATTGGCGGGGCACCCGACATGTGTGCGGGTACGAGCCCATGGGTGAGGATGCCGACAAGCGATTGGTCGTTGCGGATCACGTGGTCGGCCTCGAGCCGGATCGGGAACTCGGTGCCGAGCTCGGACGCAAATGTGGCCATGGGCGACAGCGTGCCCGAGGTGAGAATGATGGAGTGGGCGGAGTCGGCGAGTGGGCGGAAGGTTACTGCTGGGTTCATGCACCACAGGGCAAATTTGTGGTGCCATTCAGACGTTGGCGATGCCGAGAGCACTATCATGATTAAAAAAAAATGTGGGTTAGTTTTGTGGTTTACCCCGAGCAAGCGCGAGAAGCACGTACTATCAACGATCGACCCGCCGCTTCCCCGCCCACCTCCCCTGCGTCCACCCCGACCGCCGCCGCGTCCACGAAAGCCACTACCACCGCCTCCGGATCCGCCGCCGCGGTCCACACGTTCCATGACAACAACGTGGAAATCTTGCGTGTACTTTTGGTTCATGACATTGCTGAGCCCGAGGTACAGCTGCGACAGGCCGCGGTACGTGGGCTCGGATACGGTCTGAATCATCTTGTTGTCGCGGTGCTCGACTTGCGCTTGACCAACGGCTTGCAGAATGGCGTGCAGGCGCGGAAGCGATTGGTCCGGGGTGATGTTACGTGTGGCGAAATGGCGGATGAGGACATCTGGGTTGATTCTGAATTGAACCCCCCAAAGAAAAGGTGAGATCACAAGTGAAAAAAGCTGCCCTTCAAGGAAAAGGAAAAGGAAAAGGACAACGCACACATTGACCTTGCGCTCAAAATCCACACTCTGCCACCCAGCGCCCGCCACCTCGCTCACAAATGCGCGAACGGCTTCGACCACCTCGAGCAACTTGCGATACTCTGGTGCGCCATTCGGATACATAGCCACCATATCCTCGTCCGTGATCTCATCGAAAAACTTGACCAAATCCTTCAACTCCTTCTCCCACTGCGTCAGCGCCACATTATCCACCTCCATGCTCGCCGCCTCTCTCGCCACATCCTCGACATTATGCGCCTCGTCCACTACCACGACTGCCCCGTCAAGGTCAATGTTCATGGCCCCACGAATGCTCGCATCCATGAGATAATTGTACGGACACAGCACGAGTTCGGCTTCATCGGCCAAAGCGCGTGCCGCAAAGTACGGACACCCGCGTTGCTTGAGCCCAGCACTTTTCAAGTCCTCCACGTCCCACACGTTGCCCAACTTGCCGCGCGCCACCGCCAACTTGAGCGCGCGTGCGCCCTCGTAGTACCTGCACTCGTTCTTGTCGACAGCCTCGGCGCATGCGGCGTTGCGGTCGCCCGCAGAGCCCACTTGTGTGTGGATGCAGTATTGATGGCGCGAGCCAAGTACCGACATGCGTGGGCGGTAGGTGGAGGTAGCCGCGAGTTCAGAAACGAGTTGCGCTAGTTGTTTGTGAGTGCGTGAGGCGAGGTAGATCTTTGGAAGCGGAGTGAGAGTTGGGCGGACGGGAGGGGCAGATGCCGTTTCTGAGTCGGCAGTTGGCACCGTGGGTTTCTTGTCCTCGGTGGCAGAGTTGGCGACGGGGGCCGGAAGTGTGGTTGAATCCCACCCACTTGCAAGTGCCGGGTTATGTGTTCGCAGAGACGACGCCGCAGTGGCCGTCGAGTACGAAACAAAATCATCGTCGCTGTCGCTGTCGCTCACCTCAACACCTTCCATCTTGACCGACATCTTTGACCGCTCACGCTTGATCCCACCGGCCAACCGCTGCCGCTGCTGCTGCTGCTGCTGCTTACGCTCTTCCCTCTCCCTCTCCTTCTCGGCCAGTTTCGCCTTGATCCGCTCGGCCTTGTCCCTCTTGCACTTTTCGCTCCACTCCTTCATCTTGGCCTCCCACTCTGCCATGTCCCGTTCGTACCTGGTTTGGCGGGCCACCGCCTCGTGCTGGCGCCAAGCGAGCGTCGCGCACAGGATGGCGAGCGATTTACCCGAGCCAGTGGGCGACTCGAGCAGGGCGTTTTGCTTGTTGTTGAGCGCGGCAATGATCTTGGACATCATTTGCAGTTGAGACGGATAGGCCGGGAACGGGAAGTGAATGGGGATCGATGACATGGAGTAGGATTTGCCTGATGTTGGTGCTGCAGGAGCTGCTGGTGCTGATGCGGCAGGAGTGGATGAAGCGGTGGAAGAAGAATGAATAGTGGCCGTGTTGGATTGGAACATGTGCAGATTGGTCTGGACTTGACCTTTGGCAGGAGGTTTGGTTGCGCGCTTGCCGACGGCCGGGTGCGGGGGCTCCTTCTTGACTTGGGGAGCGGCCGAGTCGCTACCCTGCAGTTGCGGTGCCGGTTGCGATGGTCTTACCAAGGTCTTGGACAATCCCGAGGACGATATGGATGAGGACGACGAAGATGGACCAAACAAGGACAGCGACCCGCTACTGCCCGACCCCGATTTGGCACGCATACGCAGTCCCGCGAGACCACCGCCGCCCGCTTGGGGAGCGCCGTGTGTTGCAAATGACGCGGGCAGCGCTCGTGATGGGAGCGAGGGTTGGAAGAGCGGGCGGGAGGGTGACTCACTCGCAATGGCTTGGCCATTGGACTCGGAGACGGCATGCATTGGTGAGGAGTGGTTGGTCATGCTGAGAATTGCATTGATATGGATATGCCAGTGTAGAGAACTTTTGTCCATATGCAGTTTGACATATTTCACGTGATTGATTGATTGGTTGATTGAAAGTGAAGTGCATCGTAGGCATGTCCGATGGATCGACGACCGAACGTCCAAACTGTGTCCGCTTGATCCCCACGCCTTGGCCGGTCGCATGTTGGCTGGCACGGCATCAGAAGGTATATTAACATATGTACGTGCTCATCACTCACTCAACTCTCTCCCCCCTCTGCCTCGCTTGCTCTCCCTCGCCTTGCCCCGGCTCGTCCCTCTCCTTCTCCTCCACCTCCTCATCGACCCTCACGATCTCATCCCGCTCCTCATCCCACCGAAACCGCACCACCTCGGTCCCATACGGCCTCGGCTGCATCGCATACACCTCGCCCAACGGCACCTCCAACCTGGGCATGTCCTCCCATGGGACCCCCAACCAATACGCCATCATGATCCTTGCCACTACATTGTGCGTCACAATGCACACATCCCGCGTGATGCGTTCCGTTTCCACAATCATGGGCTTGAGGCGCGCAATCACGTCCAAGTACGACTCGCCACCCAGGCCTGGGTACCGATAGGCCAGCTTGTCGGCTTGGCGCCGGGCCACTTCTCCGGGAAACCCGGCTTCGATTTCCAGTGGCGTCAAGTTTTCAAATGCACCAGAATGGATCTCGTTGAGGATACGTAGGGTGCGTAGGGGCATGCGATGCGGCAAGGTCGAGGCGATGGGCAAGCCAGTGGCAACAGCTCGCCGCAGAGTGGATGTCCAAATGGGAATGCGCGGCAGGGCGCGGCGTTTACCACTTACACGTGTTTGCTGGGGTGTTGAAGCCGCAGCAGGGGTTGGGTCGAGCGGGAACGTTGGCGATGGCGATGCCGGTGGGGTCACGTCGTCGACCTGATAATCCCCGTCCGACGACTCGTACTCTTCTTCATCCTCTTCCTCTTCCTCTTCTGCAGACTCGACTTGTCTCTCTGCGGCCTTCGCCGCTTCCTCGCTTGTGGTTCCCTTACCTTCGTCATGGCCACCACCAGGCACAGGTGTCGCACACCCCACTGCGGTCCCAAACCGTGTTCGCTTGGTAATCGCCTCGGCACCCACACTGTGCTTGCGTCCGGGCTGTGCCGAATCAAACCTTGGCGCACACGCTGCCCCGCCACCATACACTTTAGCAAAGAACCGTGCAAGGGCATTGGCATACCGCTGGCCGCGGTCCGTCAGTGTGGCGTCGCCGCCAATGCGACCGGCCACATTGGACGAGGATTCGCCGTGGCGCGTGAGCCAAATGGTGCGATGCCTAGCAAACACACATACACAAACACAACCATGAGTGAAAGGTCGACACACACTGAAACTCAAGAAGAACAAAAAAAAAAAAGGACAAGGATTTCGACGACATACCGAATGTTGATATTCATCAAGTAAAACACCACCTGACTCATCAAATACCCACGCAACCCACTCACCTCCACCTTTCTGCCCACATCCACCAGCTTGACATACGGCCACTTGTGCTGGTCCTCGTACGTGCCCAGCGGCTGGTACGCTCGCTCGTAGTTGCGCATGCGCTGTGTGAAATCCGCCAATGCCACGTCCGCAGGCGTGTTGCGATAATCGGGCGACTGCAACTTCATGCGCACATTGGCTTGAATCACTTGCGGGTCGGTGCACACAGACTCGAGAAACATAAACTTGATGCGCGGCTGGTGTGGAGAGCAAGCCGTTTCGGAAGCAAGGAGGCGCGCCTTCAAGCGCGAAATGAGCAAGTGGCGGCGCGCACGCGTCGAGTTGGTTGCGTCGTGAATGGCAATGCGTGGGCCGCCATTGGTCGTGGGCAGCACATTGCCATTGCCATTACCATTGCCGTTGGCGTGAAGCCAGTCAATGAGTTCGTCGAGCGTGTCGAGCGCCAGCTGGTCACGCAACGTTGCGGCGCTCGTGTTTGTGGGATCAAAAAACGTGCTTGTTGCGCCCTGGCCGGCCACTTTGGGCGTGTCGGGAGAGGAAGGCGTGTCGGTCGTTGTAGCAACGGTGCGTCGGCGGTTGCCCACATTGAACACTTTGGTGTGATACCCGAGCCATGTCAGGTACCGGACGAGCTTTTGTGAAATGTAGGATTTGCCGCGTGCGGGAAGGCCCACCATAAAGATGATGAGGTGGGCGGACGACGTGGGCGCGGGAATGGCGGTTGTTGGGGAGGCTAGTGGTTGTTTTCACTCGCGTCAATCAAGGCGGTTGGATAGAGACGATATACAGAGAGACATATGCGAACATACCAGAAGCCGTTGGGGCAAAGCCAGTCACCAGATGCGGGGTAGATTGTTGCGAGTGAGGGTGGGAGGAAGAAGAAGAAGAAGACGTGTTGGTTGAGATTGCGATGGGACGTGATGGGGCCGACGCGTAGCGAGCGCGATTTGGATTTGCGCTTGGAGAGGATGCACTTGGCGTTGCATGCTGCTGCTGATTGGCTGAACTCGGCAAAGCTGATAACGATTTCCACGGATGCTGATGATGATGCAGCTCAACACCAAGGCCGCCGTCTTCTCCCTCATCAATGCCCGGACTGTCGACGGCTGCATCGTGGTGATTTTGCCACACGTTGGCACTGGTGCTGGCACTGAGCGGCGACGGGAAATGGTGGCTGTGCGCCGAATTGGAGGGTGACGACGACAAGTACAGATGATGGTGGTGCTGCAGCAAGGGCGAGGGCGTGCGATGAATGCCGAGGGCGGCTGCGTGAGAGGCGTAGGACGAGCCCGCAGCTGCGTGCGACGAGAGGTGGTGCGTTGGCAGGACGAGCGAGATGCCCGAGGGCACGCGTGGCAGGGAGGGAGGCGGGTGCTGCAGCATATCGTTGGAATTGGACACAGAAGGGGGATCACTGGCACTGGCAGGCTTTTGCGAGGGCGAATGGCTGTTGCTGCTGATGGGCGAGTGTGCCTGCGAATGCGAATGCGACTGCAACTGCGATTCGCCAGGGTTGTAAATGGGGATGGGCGTCGTGCACGTGAGGCGGATGGTGGGCTCAGAGTCCATGATTGGCAGTGTATTGAGCGGTTTCAGCGGGTAGTGGTCCGTACTTATGTCCTTAATTCGGTTTAAATATGTATTTCATTTTCACTCTCCAAACTGTTGAAATCATTCAAAGTGAGCAGTAAAACATTTGTTTGCACAGATGACTCCAACGCATCGCAAAGCGTAGTTCATGATCGGCGATCTGCCACTCCGATCCCACCGATCGGACCCGTCGCCAACCCTCACAATCAAACCCACACGTGCGGCCGTGACTCATTCCTTTCACAGAAATCTCGACGCACTGCAATGATATACGAAAGTTGTTGAATTGAAAATCACACACAAGTCGAGACCAAGTCGTCCCTACAGGATGACGGGTGCTCATGGGCTTCATGGTATGGTGCGCGGCCCGTTTCCCCCACACTCATCACGCACTCACGAATCGCCCCTCTGGCCAGGCAAGAGTCCAGACTTGATCCACTACTCAATGACACCTGCATCGTCGCAATAATCTCTCTCCAGTACCTCTGCCGAAAACTTGATTGGCAGCCCCGACTTTTTCCACCATTCCAGCACGGGCACACGCCCGTCGAGTGTCACGTCTTCAAGTGCCGTTTCCGTGTACTTGATCTCCATGTGGGAATATTTAACGGCCCACTCCAATACTGGAATGTTGAGCTTTGGCAGCACACGATCCAAATCAATTGGACCCGTCACAATTCCAACCTTGTTGCATGCATCCAAAAACAAGGTGTTTCTCGTTGCCGCGAGATCCCATTCCATCCACTCCATGACTTGATCTTGCAGCAGCCCAAGGTCCAGTCCCGATTGCATCCACCACATGAGCGTGTCAAACATGGCACCGGCACTGGCGTCCATGTACAATGCACCCCGCCCGTATGACAAGTGCTCAAGCAACGACTTGTGCCCCAGAATCCAATCAAGTACATCCACTTGGCACATGGCTGAACATTCGCCAAGCAACTGGCTCGCGATTCGGTTGGTAACGCGTGATGGCAGATGATTGTCAAGTGCCGAATCCATGCCCAACAAATGAGTGACCTCGGCCGCCACTGGTAGTTCATGCTGCTGCTGCGCAATTGAGTCCCTAATCAACCTCACCGCAATCGCACAGATGCCAGGTACCTCCAGGTCGGCCATTGTCGCACCCGGCTGCTGGGACCAATTTCGGAACCACCAAACAAGCGCTTGATGATGGCCGCGCTTCACCACGTTGGCCAGAGAAATGCCCGACAGACTTGGACTGTCGTTGTTGTGAAATACATGCTTGGTGCCTGTGAGCTCGCACTTTTCTTTCCACCAGTCCAAACAGGCCACATGGCCATGGTCCGTCGCGTGCTGCAAGCCAGAGTAACAAGCGCCGGGAGAAACCACAAGCAGCTCAGGGTGTACATGGAGCCAATCGAGAATGCACACTTGCCCGTGCTTGCTCGCCACGTCGCTTGCATGAGCCCACCCTTGACGCATGACACTTGCATACTGGTCGGTCGTGTTTCTTTCACAAACAAGGGCGAACCACCAGTCAACAACAGCGACGTGCCCGGCAGCACACGCGCACAGGTGAGGATGCAACGACAAGAGATCATGGGAAGCGACCGACTGGAGTAATGCAGACATATGCCTCGAACGCTCGCATTCCATGACAGCACCAATCCACCCAACTTGCAAGTATTCGGCACATGGAAAGGCCTTCACTTGAACCTTGTTTGAGCGCAACCAGTCAAGAATGTGCACATGGCCACATGCCGACGCAATGTAATACGTTGCAGGGGAATGAATGATAGCCATGGTTGCATTTGCCTCGACTTTGGATGCACACCATTCCACAAATGTGACGGATCCGCCGGCACAGGCAAACGCGGCAACGGCCGGCGTGAAGAGCGCCGCCCCAAATCGATCCAGCAAGACTTGCAATGCTTGCTGATGGCCCACGGCGGCCGCAGCCATGAATGCGCCTGTCACTTCAGACTCACTGATTCCAATGCCGCTACCCTCGACCTGATCCAAAACCCATTCCAGAACATGTATCCGATCAGCCAAAATGACTCGCGCCAGGGTCGCATGCCCATCGAGAAGCCGCAAGCATCCTTGCTCGCTTGCCAAGTGCCACAACGCCGCCACGACATCCAAATGACCCGCCACGGCCGCCACGTTCAGCAAATCAGCCGCACTCCCCTCGCACAAGTCATCCAGCGCCTTGCCTCGCCGTGCCCACCACTCAACCACGTTGACGTGCCCGTTGGCGCACGCGCCGTCCACCACACCCTCCAAGTCGTCCCTGTACGGTAACCCAACATACATCTTCCACCAATCCAGAACATGACCATGCCCATGAGCGCCCGCCTCACTCAATGCTTTTGGTAGCGTGTACTGCACGGGCCGATTCCACGGCGGGCACGTGAGCTTTGTGTGCAGAGTATCCAACAGCCAAATGTCGCCCAGGCGAGCAGCCACGTCGGAATCGATCCATGGCATGAGCATGAGTGTCAGGTGCGTTAGCTCGGGCAGATTGAGCGAGGCACAACGTTGAGGACCGGAACGAGTGCTGCTGTAGCATCGGCAACTCGCATGCGGCGGCCAAACGAGTGCGAGTGCACAAATGGGAAGCGGAGGCGTAAGGCCGTGGTGAGGACGGCGAGGATGAGGTCTTGGGTGAGCATGGTGGTGTTGCCGGGGATTTGTGCATGGGTTGCATTGACTTGGAATGTACGTGCATTGGATAATGTACATTGTTATGTTTTGCTCCTTCAGTGATGATTTGTTAAGGGTGGTCATGGTGCCTCACCTGCCGCTGCCCTATGATTGCCCTATGCGATTGACTTGTCGCCGCAAGCAATTGAGATGAGAGGGAAAATCGTATTTGCATTTTGTGCCAGAGAGGTTTCAGCAACGACAGCCAAAAGTGGTAATTGCCCAGGTTCAAGTACCACAACGACAACAACGAGTATGTACACGGGACTGTTCGCACCTCAATCACCACCTCTGCCGCGCAACCACCTGAAAAGACTTTACACGGGCACCGTGAACGACATGACCTCGGGCACCTCAGACGACGCATAAGTCACATTCACTACGCCTTCGCCATTACTCGTCTGCATGGTCGCCGACTGCATGGTCCACTGGGCTGCATCGCCAGCATCCGCAAACGTGTTCATAG